>JAOXYF010000019.1:391684-406256 GCA_028565775.1 Sternarchorhynchus goeldii
GTTCAACTCATACAGTTCAACTCATACAGTTCAACCTATACAGTTCAACCTATACAGTTCAACCTATGCAGTTCAACTTATACAGTTCAACTTATACAGTTCAACCTATACAGTTCAACTTATACAGTTCACCCCCGGTGAGTCTTGGTTCCTCTTATGATTTTCACCTCTTGCTTGCTCACTGGGGGCTTGGACTCGGACATCTGTGAAGCTGCTTTGAGACAAGACATTCTTCACCAGACATTCTCTTCTTTGAAATAAGACGTATGACATAATGCAAAAAGTAGAGGATACTGATAGTGGCTATTTGGTAAAGCTTTATAATACAGGTCACATTTTACAACGTAACTACCATTCCATTTTGGAATGTTTTTAGAAATATATTTTATTTAGCTCTGTTCTTGTACTGATGTTCAGACTTAATGTGGGTATTATGACAGTATAAGTGATGTGGGTATTATGACAGGTACTTTGTTGGTACTTTTTTCACTCTGTTGAATGTTTCTAGGATTCATCATCTCCAATTATTCTCAGCTAGAGTCCATTTTTCTTTCTCAACAAGGGTTGGACCAATAAACGATACCATAGTCCAGAGTTTTATGACTGAATGACATCACAGTTTTGAGTATTGTGTTAACACCTCCCTAATCACCACACCCCACCCTCATAACCAGTGGAGCATCCCCACATTAACGACTCCCCATCGTGTTTCACTGGATGCAGCGGCCACCAGTGTTTGACAGACACTTTATACAGACCCACGCTTTAGACCCATTTCATCAAACACTTCATTTCAGGAAATATTTATGGTATAAGTGTGTGCCAATAAATGTTTACCAATATGTTTACTGTCACATGCATTTTTTAAAAAAGAAAGAACCCCAGGGCACACCACTAACCCTAAAAAACAAAGACCAAAAAACCTTTGGTAAAGTTTTCTCCACAAGCAGCTCGCCATGCAAGAATGCATGACCAGGAGTTTTTCCTTTTAAGGCACATACTAAACTACATTTAACAAAACAAGAGCTTATGATTTAATGTGACAATGTACTAAAAAAATGACCTAGGAACACCACATTTCACATTTCATGTACATATTTACATGATGTATTCTAATAACTAAGTAGGCATATTTACATATTTACATGATGTATTCTAATAACTAAATAGACATATTTACATGATGCTTTTTTCCCATATACCATTTTAATAAAAAGATGGTTGAGATGGCAAAATGACCTTGGAACCCCAACATTCCCTAACTCTGGCTTAAAGATTTTTACACCAAAATAAAAATTTTAATTTTTTGTACAATTGTAATCAAAACAAAAATTGTACATTTGTAAAACAACTGGATTTTTTCAGATCTCCATATCATATTTTTTAATAAGTTAATTCAAGGAACAAGAAACTCTCTTACTCTCTACTAAATATTACATAATAAAAACAGTTTTACAAGATGGAATAAGTAATACGCAATGATTAAACAGCATGTGACTTTGTGCAGTTAAGATAGAACTAATGTGTACTAAATGTATTCATTGTACTGTGGATCAGCTTTGTAGGCAGATGTAGAGCAAACAGTCTTTGCTGTGTTTGAGGTTTAGACAAAACCTTTGCCAACTGTTATCATGATGTGCTTTATTATAGGTTTCAATGTTTCATGTGAAAAGCCTGATCTTTAGATTTTTTTATCTCAAAGTTTTCAATGAGGGAATGGATCTAAAACTTTGCCTTCACAGTGTCCCTTCTATCTAATGGTAAATTAATCATTATTGAGCAAAACTGCAAAAGTAGCACAATCATGGTCATTAACTTGCCGTTTACCACATCTGTAAAACTCTAATGAGAAGCTTGATGGTCTTCAGCACCTGATATACATGTAACTTTCATGAGTCTGTAGGACAGCAGGTTTATAAACACATGAGTCCAAGTCCCTAATGAGCAAACCAGGGGCGACAGTGGCAAGGAAAAACTCCCTAGGAAAAACTGCTGCTGCTGCTCTTTACCGGTTGAAAAACGCTGATATATCTGTGAAAAACGCTGATATATCTGTGAAAAATGTTGATATATCTGTGACTGACAGACTTCAGTTTTCACAAAGCTCCCACTGTTATGTGAGACTGTCTGGAATTTTGTAAGGCTTAGTGTATCATGAGTAGACAGGGTGTCTTCTTTGGGCTGTGTGTGGAGACACTTGGTGAAGTTCTCTAAGCCACTCTGATAATCACACACTCTGTGACTGACAACTCAGACTACTGACTGCAGTTTTGAGCCTTTTGGTTGACTGTGTGTGTTTTGTTGAGGCATCAGTCTGGTTTAACTATAGACCAGAAACTTACATGGTATTTGTTCAGATTATCTTACACAGTTTATCTGAGACTCATCTTACACACACCAGTGTAAGCATTCACATACTAAAAAGATGATATTCATCTTAGCGACATAAGAGTAACAAACTAATACCATTAGGAAACATTACTGTTTATTATTTTATTTTTGTTCACTTCATTGTTCTGCGTTCAAATTGTTTCTGAGTACAACTTACCATACTGGCTTATGTTAGAAACATTAGTAAATACAACAGTAATCCAACAGTAGTAAATACAAAAGTAATACAACATTAGTAAATACAACAGTAATCCAACATTAGTAAATACAACAGTAATACAACATTAGTAAATACAACAGTAATACAACAGTAGTAAATATGACTTAGTGTGATAATACAGTGACTGAGTGAATATTAGTGCTTAAAAACATTTAACAGACAGGTGCGCTACAGCAGTTCTTGCTGACCTGCCATGCTGCTTTCACCATGAAAACCTCCAACTGAAAGGCAGGTTTTGATTAGTTAAGTGCTTCTGCTGAACCTGACAATCTATCAGTTCATACCTATAGAGTGAAGTTCTTTGTTCCTAAAAAACCCAGTTTTGATTTAATCGAAGAGCACTACAAAAAGTGGAGGGTCTAATGCTCACTCCCCCTTGCTGGGTACTTGTTCCTGGTGCATGTGACAGTGCAAGACTCAGCCGCTACACTGCAGTGGCGACATCCCCATTGTAATGCTAACCTTGGTGTTATCCTACACCAGAGAGAATGCTGCAGGACTGCACCAGCCTGCATCATTCACCATCCCTGACAGGTTTCATCAATTTGGCTGAAAGTCCAACCCACAATTCCCCAACAAACACAAAAAAAACCCTAAATCTTTGGTGGTAAGTGTGCTATACCTGTTCGTGTTTGCTGTGAAGCAACCCATTTAAGGAACTGTGAGGAAAGATGCTACCGGCAACTGAATTTCAGATATTAGCCTGAAATGCGGTTGATAAATATTGGCTTTTCCCCCCTGTATCAAGTAGTTCACAATTGTGATGTATGTTAGCTGTTAGCTGTTAGCTAATATACTTTGTTGCTGACAATGTCTCTATGTCTTATGCTGATTTATGTTTACACATGACAAATGATAATGGATGACATCGATCCAATTAGTTTTTGCTTGTAGGGAGATTGGTGTATTGTAGGGAGATTGGTGTATTGTCACGCATAAATGTAACACCTTTTGGGAGCTAAAAATGTTGGGGAAGAAGAGAGTATAACATTATTCAGACACAATGTAGCTACGTAAATATTTCAGTACCCTGGAGCCACTTGTTTAACAAAAAACAGCTGGAAATCAGCCCCAAACCCAGTTCACTGTGTTCTCATCTGTAATGTGAACCATGTCAGTTATTCAGTACAAAATGTAGATGTACCTACTTGGTGGTGAAATTGACCTGTTTGAAGTCTGGCAATGTAAACTTCACTTTCCATTACCTGTTTTCCATTAGGCTTGTCATACTACTCAGTAGAAAACTCAGTTCACACTGTGGATTCTCAGTTTTCCCCTCAGCAGATGGGTTAGATAGAGTAGTGTTAGCATAACAAGTGCAAGTAAAATGATCCAAAAAAACTAGAAGCCAAAGTCAACGAAAGAACCACACACACACACACACACACACACACACACACACATACACACACACACTGCTGCTGTATGTTTAGTTCCACTGTGTGCATCAAAGAAACTGGTGTTTGTCTTAACTGAAGGAATGTCCTGTTCTTAGGAATTAGAGTCTTAAAGAATAACCCAAACCTCCTTTTTAAATACTTCTTTCATTACACAAGATAAAAGATGGAAATTCGTCTTATATTATAAACTTTATTTTAGAAAATATTAGTAAAAAACAATATGTCATACATAGGTGTGAATATCTCTTAAATGACAGAATTGAGAAGTAACTCTCATACCGAACGTGTAATTAAACACAGACCAGCTGAACAACAATCACCTTACACAAAAAAAATATCCTGATTTTTAACTGATTGACACCAAGTGAGAATATATACGTAATGACTTTTTAAATACAATGTACTGTATGATAGATTTTGATCAAGCTAAAGCTTTTCTTTAACTTCATACATAGCAATGTGGTAAAAAAAAAAAAAAAACTACTGTCAGTGTTTGCTCTACATCTTACCATTTAGAAAAAAAAATTATCAGTAATTTCTGCACGTAAACCTTTGTACATGGTTCCCTGGAACATTCTCAAGAATATAGACATTTAAGAAACAGTTGTTTACTCTTAGTTAAAACACATCTGTGGCAAAGTCAACATGTGTACCCCAGAAGTCACGGGATAAATTTACAGAACATTGATTGGCCACGCCAGCGTGCCCAGTGAACCAGAGAAGGGTCAATCAGCATATAAACAAGAGTTACACCAAAACATTATTATTGGTTCATAAAACCTACTATAGCCAAAACATTAGCTTACAATGTCTTTGTGTCTATGTTTCCCACACTTGGGAAGTTCCTGGCCTTCAGACCACTGGCTCTCAGCATTAAATCCTTCATAGTAGGAGTCTGAAGCTTCTTCGTTTCAAGTGCGAGAGAGCGTCCCTTGCAAATCTTACTCTATCTCATTCCTGCATCATTCCCAAATCCCTCTTAGTATTCCCTTCACATCCCCAGTTCTTCCAGCTTCCAGCCACTTGAATTCTTCCCAAACTTGTAGACAAGTCTGCGGCCGTCCACCCGCTCGAGAATCTCTCTCTTATAGTAGTACCTAAAGGATGAAGTGCTGCAGTTAGTGCAGTGCCCTTACATTACAAAGCTGAGTAAAACAGAATATGGGAACATAGAGCTAAGTAGAGTACAACCAAGTATAGTACAACATAGCAAAGTAAATACTGTAGAATTACATTTAAGTAGGATAAAGTAGAGTAAAGTATAGAAGTGCTGAGTAAAGTAGAGTAGACTTGAGAGTAGTAAAATAGGCCAGACTAGTGGAGTAGATCTGAGTAAAGTAGACTAGGGCTGAGTAAAACAGTGTAAAGTTCCTCAGGTACCACTCACCTCATAGCACGGCTGAGCTTCTCATAGGTCATGCTACTGTTTTTCTTCTTCTGGCCCCAGAGCTGTGCCACAGCTTCTGACTTCAGAAACTTGAAGATGCCATCTCTGCGATCCTCCCATTTCATCAAGCCTTGGTTCTTCTCTGGATGGATCAGGATGTCCCGAATGAACTCCCACAGATGTGTACCTCGAGGAGCTGGAGAACGCAAGCCACAGGACAACAGGTTTATTAATATCTCATCGCATTGCTTCACAGCTTTATATGAATGTTTATTGATTTGGGTGGGTGCGTTCAGGACAGCCTGTGCTGGGTGGGGTGTGTGTGAACACTCACCGTGTTTGTTCTTTTTGATCTCTGAGTAGTGTTCAGAGCCACGGCCCAGTTTGGGGGGTCTGCCTCTCTTTTTCTTCTCCACTGGCTCCTGCTTTACAAAGCTCTCTGTGGCATAAAAAAAAAACTCATAAAAAAAACATTTCTGACCCAAGTCGCACCTAGCTACTCCACCTATGTAAAATGTCGAGTGAATGAGTAATAGCAGGAGGGATCTTCTGGAGAGCTGAACTCACGTGTCGTCACGTGGTAGCGAGTCTCAGAGAACTCAGGATCTGAGTCACTCCCGGCAGATTCTGGAGAACTTGGGTTCCGAAAACTACCTAGGGGTTGAGAGAGAAAGAAAAGATCCCAAAGTTTAAATCTCTGAAAAAAACACCATCAAGAACATGTAGATTTGTGATGTCTCTGGGGGGTTCTGAGGGGGCACTGACCTGTTGTGGAACTCTGCAGGCTCTCTGAGTAGGAGTCATATCCGTTATCACTGCCTGGTGTCATTTGGATCTTGTAATCATTGAAGTAGCCAAAGTCACTCTCGGCCTTATCTAAACAGACAGCAAATCAGCATGTCAGGACACAGGAGTGGGAAGTACACAACTGTGAGCAAAGTCATAGTGTTAAGTGAATCCCGGTGAGCGAGGGGTGCTACTGACCTGGTTGAACATTCTGGACGACCACGGTATCGAGGAGTGAGCCAGCGCTGTCACTGATGAAGGGGGAATGGGGCAGCTCCAGCAGGAAGTCATCCAGCAGGGCATAAGTCTCATTTAGAATGCAGCTCTGTGTGGCGTCATCGGCTGCACACACAACACGGGGATACCGTCTTTACTGGTTATCCAGTTTGGTTATACAATAGTAAAATTGCCAGATATTTGTAAAGTGACACAAATCTTCCTCTGATTTGAATATGTTTAATTATCAAATTCTCATGTTAAATCCTATAAATAAAAGTGCAAAACAATTAACTTTCTTACCGTGTTTAGCTTTGAGGCTCTCCAGGCTGAGATAGAGGCGTTCTCCAAACAGGAGCCCAAACATGGTAATCAGGGTGTCTCTACTCTGCATGCACAGGGTTGGACCATCCATGCTGCAG
The DNA here is from genome assembly GCA_028565775.1 of Sternarchorhynchus goeldii. Lineage (NCBI taxonomy): Eukaryota > Metazoa > Chordata > Actinopteri > Gymnotiformes > Apteronotidae > Sternarchorhynchus > Sternarchorhynchus goeldii. The sequence goes on from JAOXYF010000019.1 coordinate 398,507, forward strand.
TAGTCCAAGTTCAGCAGGCTGGCATCAAACTTGCTCTCATCCACGTGGAACTCAATCCATTCCAGAACGTTCCGTTTGCTCCAGTACTGTGGGTTCACCTGGTGCCAAGGTCCTGTGAGGGGGGACACACAGATAGGAGGGGGCAAAGTTAGTCCCTGAAACACACCCACAGGCTCAGACAAGTGGGAAATAATTAAATACAGTCAACAAAAGCACTTGAGAAGTGAAGCGCTAGGGTCTAACGCAGCTATGTCCTTGGCAGACACAGATGAATGATAAAGGAGAAGGTCTGTTACACCCGTGCAGGGAGAACACAGCTGTTTTACTGTGTCACCTGTAGCAAAACAGTGACTGATTTAATGTTATCTCTGGGCCATCAATGACCATGTAACAGTGTGACACACTTCTAATCTGTTCATCTGGGCTTTGGTCCTCCTACTAAGGACGTTGATTCGGATCATAAAAAAAGGAACTCGGGTTAAAAGAAAGAATTCTGTGGCCTACATGCTTGGGGTGTTAAACATTACCCAGGTTAATGATTGTTCAGATGGTAGATGAAGTCATTGTGAAGTCCAACCCTGTTGTGTCTAAAAGCTCCTCTCTTCCCCCTAAGTTAAGATAAGACGATGGGCCACTGGAGTCTCACTTCGCTAAACTCGCCCACGTACACATTATTGCTACACTCCCACGTCCTCAAAGGAACTTTACTAATTTATGCAGAACATTACATATGTTTACTTAGCTTTACAGAGCACAAAGTGTTTAAAACAATATTCCTGATAACTGCACATGCACATATTAAGGATGTTAAAATAATGGAAATATTTTTGGCCAAAACAGCTTCAGGCTTTGATTAAAGAAAAAATGTAATGTTTGACAAAATAGCTGAGTGAGCCCAAAGTGTGGAAACAAAACTCAGAAATGACCTTGGGCTTCTTCCCACACCTGGAAAGCAACTGCACTTCTCTGGTGACCCAGAGAGCGACGCGGGCGAGGTACACCATGTGAAAAATGGAGGCTGGAGGCTTTACATTAGCATTTAGCAGAAGCTCTTACAAATATGCTTTGTTGTCCACACAGAAAACATATCCTTAGCTATTGTGAAAGGTCAGGTACTGACAGAAACAAGAGTCAGAACCGATACTCAGTTTCTGCGTTTCTTACCGAGCGTGGTGTTGTTGCAGAAGGACAGGTCAGGCTGCTGGGGGCAGCGGACCATGGTGGCAACGTGCAGGTTCTGCTGTGGATCTGAAGGATACAGGTTGGCGTTTGCCTTGTTAAGGATCCGGCTTAGTTCGTTGGAAGCCATCACAGATCTGGAGCATGAGCAAAAGCACATTCAAAACTGTTGTACATAATAAAACTCTCCAAAACTTCCCTCAGAAATATGAGTTTAAAGAACAAACCCAGACACAAAGTGTACAGCATGTATATATTCCACCCAGCACAGAAACATCCATGACCCAACAGTTTCTGTGTTTGATATTTAGCACTGTTTGCAAACCGCTCTTTAGATAAAAACTATTCTATGATTATAGATCCATTTGTGCTTACTGAATATTCTATGATTCTTTAAGCAACTGACTGTGTGTTATGACAGTTGAGAGCTGAGAGTTCAGTGTTGTACCTGGTTAGTTGGTCAAGGCAGGTGGAGGTGAGATAGATATGTCCAATTAGGTTATTATCCACTTAGTGCGGCTGAAGAAAGTCCCTCCTCAGTTACCTTCTCAAGGAACGTATATGTCTTCGTTTATGTCAGTGTGTCAGATGCGTTTTTCTCTGCGTTTACCTGAGCGGCTTGTACCTGAAGACTTTATAGACAACAGGGGCGGGACCAGGTGTGTCCTGCTGCTCTAAGGGGGAATTCCATAGAAGAAGGTTTAGCTCCTCCCCCAGTGTTTGACTCTTATTCTCTTGCTCACTCACTCCTTCATTTTAAACCCTTTCTCTCTGTCATACTCGTCCCGTGCCCTCTCTGCCATCACTCTTTTCTATCTATCTATCTATCTATCTATCTATCTATCTATCTATCTATCTATCTATCTATCTATCTATCTATCTATCTGTCTGTCTGTCTGTATGTATGTAAATATTATAGCACACAGGTGGAAAACTATGTCAATTAAAGCAGGAGTCTCAAAACCATGGTAGAGCAGGTTAGCTGACATGACTCTTCACACAGACACACACACACACACAGACACACACGCTTACACATACACACACACAATTATATTGACATAACCTTATTTTCCACAAACTCCTCTCCTGTACAATACAGACCTCTCCATTTGCACTTAGCGAATGAAGTCATTTGTGCCAATATTTACTGTTTACCCATTGTGTGTGCATGTGTGTGTGTGTGTGTGTGTGTGTGTGTGTGTGTGTGTGTGGGTGAGAGAGAGTGTTTGCATTTGTGTGTGTGTGTGTGTGTGTGTGTGTGTGTTATCAGAGGTTTCGATTTGCTGCAGGAGTGGCTAGGTAATATGTGTTTAATGTTGATGTTTTTCACAGACAATCACGTACATTCAGACATGAAGAAATCACACTCTCACATGTGCCACTAATACAATAAAAGTAACATGGCATTTTTATCACCAGCAGGTGAATAATCAAATGCATTGAAATGTATCTATATTTAAATGAGGCTGTTTTAAAAAGATGGGCCAAATATGCAGTTTTGACTATAACAGCTCCAAGATTCTAGTGTTTATTAGGCCTGTTCATCAAGTACTGAAGTGGAAGTGCTCATGACACATGACACGTGGAACTTTCATTCTGTTTCACACAGTCTGGATGTGTCGGTCCTGTATATAGCTGGATCAGAGCTGGAGAGTGGGTTGTGGAAAGACAGTGAGAGTGGGTGCATGTGCACTATACAGCCTTTGTGTTCAGGTGTGCTGGACAGAATCAGGAGGGTTCAGCACTCAAAGACGCTTTGCTGCCACCTAGTGGACTAATATGCACTTACAAATACACTCATATGCACTCAAATCAATTATTTTATTCTTATGTAAAACCAGTTTTATTTAGGTTACTTTGAAATAGACTAAATTAGTCTTATTACATAAAATATGAGTCAAATTAATCATTGGCTTATTACATCTATACACCTTCCCCATCTTTCTTTAAGAAGTAAATAAATCAGACATCTCCAAACACTGGCAAAGAGAGCTAGCAGCCCCAAAGGCCACATGCCAGCATCCGTGTAGTACTGATAAGGTGCGATTAAGGTGTTTACAGGTAAGAGCTGATTCTAAGGAGTTGCTCTTAAATGACTAGTTCCAGTTTAATGATGATTGACAAATCTCATCCTTCCCATGACGTTGTTGGACTCTCCGCTTGCTGTGTAAGAAACGTCTAGATATAAAGACACGTCTAGGTAATTCTACCTGCCGTTTCCCACATTTCACAATCTCTCTCTTCCCGCCCCTTTTCTAACCCAGAGAACGGCGAGGCGTTCTGGAATGTGACGGAGCTGGTTTTGCTATGGCGACTCCGTCATGGAGCGTTTCCATGCCCCTTCATTACCTCCATCCACCTGCATGTGTGTGCGTGGGTGTATGTGTGTGACTGTGTGCATGACTGTTTGTGTTATGCGTGTGTGGTTGAAGAGGTGTGTATGTGTAGGTGTTAGAGATGTGCAGAGAGCCCATTGTATTCGTACTGTCAAATTGTTTGTGTTTATATTAAATTAAAAGTGGAAACGGACGTAACTATCATGGACGTAGCCAGGGTTAGAAAAAGCGACGGCAACCTTAGGTTTTGTCAAATATACACATAATTACACGTATAGACATGACATGTAGAAAGAGACCTGATGTTACAAGAAGCAAATTTTATTTCTGCTCAGTGTTAACATTCAAATTAAAAATGATTTATACTGAGTTTTTTACAACAGCAGTCGCAATACAAATGTCCGATGCCCCAGTGATATAGCCAAGCGCGACAGTGACAAAGGAAAACTCCCTAAGAGCATGAGGAAGAAACCTTGAGAGGAACCAAGACCCAAAGGGAGCCCATTCCCCCGTTTTGTGTGTGTGTGTGTGTGTGTGTGTGTGTGTGTGTGTGTGTGTGTGTGTGTGTGCTGAAACCAGGTGAGAAGCATAAATCATAAAGCACAGCACACCTGCTGTTGAGAATGTTAAGAATATTTCTGCTGTTGAGAATGTTTTCTAATGGTTTTGTTGTATGTGTCCAGTCATGTCAAATATATTTATACACTGCTTTTTACAACATGCTTTGTAAAGCAGGTTTGTAAGTTTATACGCAGCATGTAAATACGGTAAGTACCTGCAAACTTAAATATAGCATGAATCTGTAAACAACCACAGATATTTGTAAATGTAAATACAAAATATATGTATAAATGTAAATACAGAATGTGTCTGTAAATATGTCACAAGTAAATTTAAGGACAATCAGTACAACTGCAGGGAAGTGACAATGGTCATAACCGAGGATTGGTGATATTCATTGTAAGGTTTCTGAAGCACCTCAGAATGTTTGTGAATGTCTTTGAGTTCACTGAATAGTGAAAGTCTCTGAGCTCTTATAAAAATAGTTTCTATTGTGTTTGTTCCAACCTCCTGGCATGAGTCCTTAACTGTGTCAACGGCAACAGACACCTGTCAGGTACATATACACAGTCAAGCATGGGCAGGAAACGGGTAACGGAAGCCTTAGGGGCATTTAGGCAGTATCTTTAGGGGCATTTAAGCAACAGTATACATGCCTTGCCTTAAAGTCTGACAGTCCAAAACTGTGAAGCATACAAACAGACAAAAGAAAAACCCTGTTAGAGAGAAGCAGTTAAAAATGTAAAGGAGTAGGTGTTGGTATTGGGCATAGAAGGCAGGACCAGTTTCACACCAGTAATAACCAATCACTGTGGTACTAAAAACCAGTATTAACCAATCACTGTGGTACTAAAAACCAGTAATAACCAATCACTGTGGTACTAAAAAACAGTATTAACCAATCACTGTGGTACTAAAAGTTGGAACTGTCACCACTGCCTGGGGCTTTGTAATGAAATATTACAGCAGACAGGCTTGGGGGGTTGTATTGTGCAGGTTACTATAATTGCATTTTACATCAACTCCATTCCTATGCCAGGACAGAGAAGTCTTTATATGTTACTGATTACTTTGACAGACTTTCAAATTCTTTCAAAGGCTGTAACCTTTTAAACAGGCAATTTTACTGCTTTAAAAACAACCTGTACTAGTAAAAGTTTAAACTGTCCCTCCATAAAGCTGTTTGTAAGAGGTCAGGGACTTATAAAGAGCCACAAACTGCCGGCACCTTTTGCAGGTCTCAGGACCCCAGCACTATCAGGGTAAAAATGGATCGAGTTTCACCGACTCTGTTCATTCTTCACCATCCAGTGGAGAAGTTCTCCTCAGCAGAGGAGGTCTGCAGGCAATGGATGATGGTTGTGAATACCACACAGTGACGACTGTGTAGCTGTGTAGGGACAGTGGTAGCTCAGGTTAAGGCACTTGACTAGTCATCAGAAGGTTGCTGGTTCAAGCCCCACCTCTGCCAAGTTGCCACTGTTGGGCCCCTGAGCAAGGCCCTTAATCCTCAACTGCTCAAGATGTATTCAGTCAAAAATTGTAAGTCGCTTTGGATAAAAGCGTCAGCTAAATGCCATAAATGTAAATGTCAAAGACAGTTGTGATACATCAGAAGCGGGTTTCCCCTAATCCCCCAAGCCTTTGTCATACCTCTACAGAGTGTAGAGAGACCAGAGACCCAACGAGACACTACAGTTCATCCATCCATCCAGGTTGCAGGGGCAGCAGCCTAAGCAAAGAACCACCTGCCTGAACCACCTCAGCTGGCTCCTCTCAATGTGGAGGAGTAGTGGCTCTACTCTGAACCTTTCCCGGATTGCTGAGCTCCTCACCATCTCTCTAAAGGAGAGTCCGGCAGGTGGAAAAAGTTTATTTCTTGTGTCCACAGTCCTGTTCTTTCAGTCACTACCCAGAGCTCGTGACCAGCGTCAGAACATAGACTGTCTGGTAAATTAAGACAGGTCTCTTCAGTATAACAGACCAGTGCAGGGTCTGCTGCCGATCTGCTGCCCCCTGCAGAAACTGCACCAACCCACCTGTCAAGCACTAGCTGCTTCTTTCCCTCATTCATGATCCCGAGAAATGTGAACTTGCCGCAAGAAATCATTCTTGACCTGAAGAGAGCATTCCACCCTTTTTCAGACTGAGTACCATGGTCTCAGATTTAGAGTTGATTTTCAACTAGTCTGACTTACTGAACCCCCCATAGAATCCCACAATGGACGCAATTGAATGGCTTTTCTAAATCCACAAGGACAGAACAGCCCTAAAACATCCAGAGCCTTCAGGAACTCTGGGCAGACCTCATCCACCACCAGTGCCTTGCCACCAAGGAGTTTTCCAACCACCCTAGTTACCTCCATTGCTAATTCAAATTCAGTCAACATATTCTGGGTATGCTTACAGAATAAGTTCAAATCTTTAAGATCATTAAGTGCTGCTTTATTATATTCCTAAGACACAAAAATACTGGTGAAGTTTTTACACACCAGAAATCAGGAATAATTTTATTTAGTGTTAAAAAGCACCAGATAGCATTTTTATTTAGCGTTGCATTTTTATTCTGTTTTTTTATTAAGTTTTATCTTATTTTGTTTTATTTTAAATCATATTCATTTTATTATTTTTTAAAATAATTTCATTATGTTATTCTCTTTTCATTTTTATATTGTATGTATTTCTATTAAAAAAACTTACTACTTACTGTTCATCTTGTTCAATTACATTTTTCACATTTCAATTTAATGTTATTATTAAACATTTTTGTCTTTTATTTTTCTATTGTTTTACATATAAGATTTGTTTAATTAAATTTTGTTGTGAAGCAGATTGAGCTGCGTTTTTATGTATGAAAGGTGCTGTATAAATTATTATTATGACAAAAGTTTGGGGAACGAAGATAGCATGCTGATATATCTAAGTGACTGAGAAAATGTGCTACAGAGAGGAAAGGATAAGCATGTGACATGACTTTAAACGACTTTGTTTAGTTTTCTATATGAGAGAAAAGACGATGCTCCAACTTGAATGCATGGTGCCCCCTGGTGGTGACTATTTATTTTGAGCAAATGAGAGATTTCAGACCCAAGATAATTTGGTGGTGTAAGACATTTCAGACACTCAGTGTTCGTGTTTGTGTGTGTGTGTGTGTGTGTGTGTGTGTGTGTGTATGGGTGTGTGTGTGTGTGTGTGTGTGTGTATGGGTGTGTGTGTGTGTGTGTGTGTGTGTGTATGCACACGCGTGTGTGTACATATGTGTGTGCATATTATGCGTATGTAGGTGTGTGTGTGTGTCTGTGTGTGTATGTGTGTGTGTGTGTGTGTTCTGTCTGAAGAAAAAGCACTGTATATCATTTATCTGTGAGGTTAGCACTCTGACCGACAGGCTTTATATAGCACGAACAGCAGCTGCTCCTAAGGAAACAACCCTCAAACACCTACTGACCCAACGTATAACATACAGATACACTACCACCCGTGTGCATACACTCAGATAAACTATCCCAGTGCTCACACAGAGATATACAAACCCCAGAGCACACGCATGTGCACACACATGTACACGCAAACACACACACACACACACAAACACTACTCCTAGTTTTATGCATACTCACAATTTAACTCCCCCTCACTTATGCACACTTATCCACCCCCCGACTCACCCC
>JAOXYF010000019.1:406356-419740 GCA_028565775.1 Sternarchorhynchus goeldii
TGTGTGTGTGTGTGTGTGTGTGTGTGTGTGTGTGTGTGTGTGTGTGTGTGTGTGTGTGTGTGTTTGTGTTTGTGTGTTTGTGTGTGTGTGTGTGTGTGTGTGTGTGTGTGTGTGTGTGTGTGTGTGTGTTCAGAGGCTACATGTATAAATAGCCTATAGATTTTCGCTGGTATTTCAATCCACTGGCATGTAAAGAAGCCTATTTTCTTTCCATTTAGATGCAAGCATTATCAGCCGCCCCCCCCCAAGTTTGATTGGGAGTATAGTTCAGTTTGATTGTGAGTATAGTTCAATTTGATTGGGAGTATAGTTCAGTTTGATTGGGAGTATAGTTCAGTTTGGTGTGGACAGTAGTTTGATCTAGAAGGGGTAACTTGGCTATGCTGCTCTGTGGCAACAACCCCACTCAGCAGGAGGTATTTGGTGGCGACTCTAAATTTTGTTCGGCTTGGTATCTGAGCCTCTTGGATTATTTTAGTGGCAGTAAAAATAGCCAGGAGTGTATGGAGAGGAGCTGGGGTTGTACTTATGCAGATCACTGGGTCTCTGGCTCAAGAGTCAAGGAAATGGCCAGAAATCAGTGATTTACACAGGCAGAAATCTTGCCACCACCTCTATTATGTTAAATGCAAAAAGAAATTCCAACAGGTCAAATATATTATCTTTTAGGATTCAAATTGTTTGTGTTGTAACTTTTGTTGGACCACAATGTGGACCAAATTTGTCTACTTACATTAAACAACATTGACATCCATGTGTCACTTGGCAAAACTCTGGACTTGTTTTAGCCAGTTTAGTTCAGTATAGTTCAGTTAGCTCTGATTCATCAACGATGCCTAAACCTCCCCTGTTCCTGCCTCTACAGAGACCGTATCGACCCCTTCTTCTTCAAGTTCCAGTTTAAGAACGTGGAGTATTCATCTGGCCGGAACAAGACCTTCCTGTGCTACCTGGTGGACCAGGGAAGTGGCGGGGACGGCATCCTGCGTGGTTATGTGGAGGACGAGCACGTGAGCTGTCATGCTGAGGACACCTTCTTCCAGCTGATCCTCCCGAACTATGACCCCTCCGTCAACTACACCGTCACCTGGTATGTGTCATCCAGCCCCTGTGCCGCATGTGCCGCTAAGCTGGTAGAGATCCTGCGGGAGCGGAACACTCTGCGCCTTGCCATTTTCTCCTCCCGGCTCTTTGAATGGGAGGAGCCTGAGATCAGGGCGGGGCTAAAGGCACTGGCAGAGGCAGGGTGTAAGCTACGCATGATGAAGCCACTCGATTTCTCATACACGTGGGACACTTTTGTGGAGCACGATGACCAGCGATTCACGCCATGGGAGGACTGTCAGGAGAACTACGAATACTATCAGGAGAAACTGGCTGATATTCTTCAGTGAGCGTGAGTGAGAGTGCATACACACAGACACAGATACACACACACACACACACACATATATATATATATATATATATATATATACAGGTATATCTGTGCATAGTCTCACTGGTCGTAGTATTTTCAGAGTTTTATCATCCCAAAATTTTGGCATTAAATTCAACATTTTAGATACAATGTAAATGAAACGACTAAATGCAAGTTCCAGACAAACTGTAAGTTTTGGACAGAGGTCCTCAAGCAAAGTGCAACACAGCTGATGAGGGACCTCAGTCCAAAATATTCTGCTCTCTGGAAACCTTGTGCACTTCACTGCAATTTTTTTAATACACACGTATATTGCTACCTCTGCAGAAACCTAAGGACATGGAACATCAGATGAGAACTGCAAGACACACCCCTCTCCAAACACCTTAAGAAGAGAGTGTACTTGTGTGGTACTGTGTGTGTGAGTGTGTGTATGTGTGTGTATGTAGTGCAGAATAGCTGAACAAATCTGATAGAGACTGCACCGGATTTGGTCTGTCCTTCTGAAAGAGTACAGAAATTTCACACAGGAAGCTCTCAACATAACCTGCAATAATTCTTACTTTGTTAAAGAATTTTAGATTTTTATCAGAAAAGACATTTTGTACTGCCATGATGGTGATGTAGATGAATGTGTAGTTTTGTATAGATATTAATCTGTATTTAACCAGTTTGACTTTGTTGTTGTTTTAGTTATTAGATATTTTATTGTAATATATTTTATATTTGTAAATGCACCACACAATATTTTCACTCTGTGTAATGTTTATTATTCACATTTCTAAGCTAAGGCATTTAAAGAGCATATATATTTTATGAAACAAGAGAGGAAAAAATTAGTTTTTATGTGTTCAGGAGGTTAAAAGACAACACAGTAAACAGGGGTATTGTTTTTGTAATAAGAATTACAGGAATGTATCACTGTAAGCTTACACAAGTTTGTAATGTTACTTTGTGACTTTAGCTAAAGAAAAAAAGAAAAACATTTTATAAACAACCTTTCATTTCTGTCCTTGATTATTTTCACAGAATTTTATTTGTCTGTTATACAACATTGAAATTTGCTATTTTTACAGTGTCTAAACAAAAGCAGGGGTAATAATTTTCTTTTGCATACATACAAGTCAATGTAAAAAACTAAAATAAATGAATAAATAACATTTTAAAAAGGTCATTACACATAAAAAAAAAACAACTGTGTAACATATTTAATATCATATGAAATACAGACAATGTCCCTTTATATCTATCACTCGAGATCATTACATTTAATGGCAGTGTATGATTATCTGTTTATAACTACAAATAGCATATCACACATGAGGCTGGTTGGAGTTTGAACTGCGGAGAGAAGCAGATTCACACATGTGCACCTGGGGCATGTCTCAGGGTATTGAGCAGACGAAATGGGGTCATGGTGGGGGGAGTTTCTCTGGGTCGGAGTTATTTTTCTCCATCCTTCATGCCTGTGGCAAGGTATGGTCTGTACATGTCTGTCAGCAGCATTTCTAGCGCCCCCTGGTGGATAGTGCTGTCTGCCGCAGGCTGGGAGAGAAGCTGCAGGGGTATGCGAGAGTGCCACATAGAGGCCTGTTCGTCAGAAGACAGAGTGTGCGCCTGTGCTGTGTGCAGCCCCTCGATGGCGCTAGAGAGCCAGATCAGCCTCTTAAGAGTCTGAATGGAGCGACCACGGTCATGAATCAGCTGATGCTCTGTCACTGATCGCCTAAAAGGAACGAGAGAAAGAGAGAGAGAGAGAGAGAGAGAGAGAGAGAGAGAGAAAGAGAGATTCATGAGTTTATGAATCAATATAAATGCAATGCAGTGCTTCACATACTTTAAAAAACTATCCTGACATCACGTTTATGGACAAAAGAAGATAAGCTTTCCACCAGTGCACAAAACATCTCCATTACAGATTCAAATGCCTCCAAATCAGTATAGAATTTAATTCAAAAGTGATCTTGGACTTTACCAGGGCAATAAACAAACAGAAAAACATCATATCTTCCATTTTATTTTGAGAGAGAGAAACATTAAGTCTTTTGACCATGATAGTAAAGACAAGCTGATGAATGCAGAGCTCAAACATGACAAGCCATCTTCAGGACAACTGGAAAACCCTTTAATCTACGTAACAAAAGTCCTTATAAAGCCCAACTTCTGTGAACTGTAATGGATGATTGATATTTCTCTTTCATTTGCACACTCTAGCAAAGGGTTTCTCACTACCAATGTGGGTTTTTTTCAGTCCTATGATAAAAAGAATACTGTTCACAAATTACTTGAAGAACCTTTTAAGATTACAAGCTCTTTTTAAGATTACTAGCTGTTTCAAGACACAAGTTCCAGCACAATCATTACCAGTTTCATCAAATGAAGAAAAAAATATAAAGACAGTAAATGGTGCTGTAACACAGGAGAAAACATTTAAAGCAAACATTATTCTCTCTTTTTCCTGAGCCACTATAGAAAATATCTTAACCAACTGCTTTAACGCATGGTATGAGAACTTCCACAGACCACAAAATCCTGTAACATATAGTGGGGCTGCAGATAAAATTAATGGAGTGTGTCCACCTTCGCTTCAGGACCTCTACCAAAAACGCTGTGCTATGAAGGCCACAAACATTGTGAAAGATCCCATCTCGGACAAATTTGAAGGCAAGTTCAAGGAGCAGCTGCACTATAGCAAAATATGCAGAGAGAGCCAGAACTGGAATGAAGTACACAAGGTTTCTAGATGTTTTCCAGATAAAGCAAGGCATTTTGAACAAAGGTCCAAACAAAGTGCTTAATGTATTATTCTATTTAAGAGAAAATTTGATTTTTGTTTCAACACTAATACCCCTGTTTGTAAAGGAATTACACCAAAGCCTCTCTCTATGTAGGAATTACTTGGCATGTTGACCACCTCCAGCCTGATACATTTAAGGGGAAATTAACTTGTCTTAACCTCTCTCTCTCTTTCCTACTGTGAACTGTGGCACTTACCTCTCATTCTCCTGACATTGGACAGCCGTTAATGTCATCAGTACTATAAAGCCAATAAATGGGTAACACCTCTGGGCTTTGTGAATCATCTGCATTTGAGCCAGACCAAGAGATAAACATACACAGGATGCCTGTTTTCAAAATTGACCAAAAACAAGTGTAACTACAATAGGAAAATATCATTTTACAGAGATATTTTCTCACAATAAATAACAAAAAAGAAGTTTTACAAAATGTATCACAATGAAAATAAAAACCTATCTTTCCTTTAATCTTTCCGTCTACTATTAACCTACTACTTTAAAATTGCTTACTTTGTGTTTTGAAATTCACACATTAAACAATTTAATAAAATGAATAAATTCAATTCCAGGTAATTCAGAGGATATAGCATGGTATTTGTATTTTAAAAATGTATATGTTTTCACAAAATGGCAGCTGACATACTCACCTTATGTCCAGTTGAATAAAAAGGCCCGTCAGCTCTCCTTGATATCCCTCAGCACTTTGCTGCCAGTGTGTCACTGTGACTTTTATACACCGCGCTGGCCAACTCTGTTATTGGTTTGCTAATAAACCATTACCTCACACACTTCAGTTAACAAAAGAAAGGATGGCCTTTCATTTCTAACACCTTTCTAGTATAAGTAATCTATTAGAATTTCTTTGTGAACATATTTTCAGGCAGTGACATTTGCTCACAGTATTAATTCTGGATGTTAAATACAGTGATTCCTCAGAAATGCCTTTAATAGAGCCAGACCTGTCAGCGGTTTGAAGCTGTATTGTGTACATAAGTACTTCCAGCATTAATATGGAAGCATCGATTGTATGTGGGAAAGCTGGTTTTATTTCTTAAAGCCATCAGAGATGCAATATTTGCCAACAGGTTTAGCTTAATCAAAGAGTCAACTAGAGAAACTAAAGCATTCAAGGCTGCTCAGTTTAATGTATATATATATAAGCTATATATAGTTAGACATCATTGCCAAATTTCAACAGACAGAACATGGCAAGCTTTAATATATAAAGCATGTGTGAATCCTCCCTCAAATTCTGTTACTCAGTACTTGTTTACTTAATTTAAGAGATTAAGTACATCAGTAAGTATCTCAGAAGTCTCCATGAAGTGATTAAAGAAATAAAGGCTGCCGGTGTCCAGCTCATACTATGGCTCTGTTCTATGGAAATGTTTTCCTCTTAGCGATGTATTTCAGTTCTGAACCAAGTAACCAGGTGATCTCTACAAGATCACCGAGTTACCATGGCATAGAGAGAAGAAACAGGAAACCTCCATCACCGTAGCAACACCTAAATGAGCTGGTTTCTGTCTGTGAGAAATGCAGGTGTGGGCGCGCGTTCATTATCCCTGCACTGAATTCTCGACAAGTAGAAATCTTCTCCACTAACGACATTTGGCCAAGAAAGAAAAATGCAGCTCGAAAACAGAAAGTGAGTTAAAAAAGGCCATCGTCTTTAGCCTATATATCAACACATAAATACTGTAGTAACATCATCTGAAATTAAACAAAAATCAGTCATTTAAAGACAACTCATAACCTGGATAAGGATGACCAAGAACACGCATGTGATTTATGGCACTTATTTAAAAACGTTGCTTTGTATAGACACGAGGTAAGTGTTGTCCCAGGTGCACACGAGCAGCTCGTTTCTTTAATTTATCTTCCCAGCCCCTCCCAATACGTCACCGTGTTCGCCTACGTCAAGACGACAAGACGACATTCACGGCAGCGCCATTTTACATCGGTACAGATTAGTATACGCTTCGGAGCGAAAACTACGGAGGACCACGTAATTAAAAATCGGTAAATATATATTGGCCGGTTATATGGCCGTATGAATTTTTAGGATGTGCAATTGGATGTCAATGCATCTTAACGCTTTCTTTTGTTTATGGATTGTTTTAATTACAGGGGCATTTCACAGGCGACAGCCATTTTCGATCGTATCCACGATAACTAGGTAGTTAGCTAATGTAGCTATCTAGCTAAAGCTAATGTGCTACCCAGTCGGACTAGCTAGTTGGCTACCTAATCATGTGATTTTGATAGACACGTATTTATACATTTAACTTCAAATGATGTATAAGGATCACTGCATTGATGTCAAATAAACTCGTTCTTGAAATGAATCCGAAAAGCCTAGGGTCACGTACCTGCATAGTTTGCCAGCAGTCCCCTGCGCCATTTTGAACTGTTAACAAAGGCTGGGTGTGCTCATGGGCTAGAAAAGCTAGCTTGCTTGTTCAGAGCTAACACCAATTACACTAATATAGCGCTTTGTAGCGTTTTTATTTGTTGCCTTATTGCTGCCGTTAGAGCTGCATCAAATTAGCTAAAGGATTAGCCTGCTGTGTAGAGAAATGGTCGATGAAATGCAAAGCAAGGCCTCGTTAGCTACTAGCGTTTAGCCAGAGTAGCGTTAGGCCCAATTAACCTTACCTCCCCATTTCAGCTTACGCTTGCTGTAACTTTCATCCGATACCTTATGGAAATGTGTGAAAAGCTGAAAGAATTTCCATGTGCTATGCATTTCCACACCATGAAGCTAGCTAATGCCATTCATCTTACAAATCTCAAACATGCTAGCGCTTGCTCACGTTCATACCTAAGGCTAAAAAGGCGGCCAATTTGTCTGACTTTATGAAGAGAATTTTAACTTGTACGAATTGTTACTTTATCTCTCTCTTTACAATGTTGTGTGTTGTGTGTGTGTGTGGAAAATGTATATTACATGAAAATCTAAACGAACGATTCTTCTTTCAGTTTCTCATTCACGTTTGCAGAGTAACAGTTTTTGTTTAGAGAATTGAGGCCTATTGAAATGGGAGGTAAACACACCATTTTTCATACTTTGCATGCTAATTTGTGTACGATGATTTCATCTACTAAAATTGGGGCCTGGAACAGCTTGCAGTAGCGTTTCCAGCTCTGGATTTTAACTTGTGTAATTTAACTATTTTCATTTAAGCACAGTTGCTTTTACTGTTTTAACACTAGAGGAAATGTGGGTGAATTTGAATAATGCACATGCTTAGATTCTCCACCACCATTAGGTTTTGTATTTTCAAAAAAGAAACAAATTGGAGCACTGTACATCTTTCCCAGTCGAATTTGTATTAAGAAGCACATTCCCCCTTTAGCTTTTTGGGAATATAAAGCATTATTCAAATCATACCATGAAGACCAGAGAAGAGTTTCTCTGGTTTCTATGTTGGGTTGATTTGTGACTTTTCACTAATACTTGGTGTTTAGAATTCTTACCAAACACTTGTAAATATTTGGGAATTATAGACAAACGGGTCTTAAAAATGTGTAACTGAATATTAAACCTATTTTGTGCCAGTCTCTGAACAGTTTCTTCTCTTTTTTAGATCCTGCAATGCATAGAGACTGCCCATTGGATTGTAAGGTGTATGTGGGGAACCTTGGAAATAACGGCAATAAATCTGAGTTGGAGAGAGCTTTTGGCTACTATGGCCCTCTTCGCAGTGTCTGGGTAGCGAGGAACCCACCTGGATTTGCATTTGTTGAGTTTGAGGACCCACGAGATGCTACAGATGCCGTCAGGGAACTGGATGGCAGGTAAAAATGACAATCTCCATATAGATTAGTTTTTCCCTCTAAAATTGACCAGATAAAATTTAGAAAAGGGCTTTGTTTAACCGAGTTGAACTTTTGTTGGAGCAGGGAGGTGTTTTGTTTGTTTTTTCCCCCTCCCTTGTCAGGCAGTCATACGGGCTTTTCAACTTACTGGGGTACTCAGCTGCTTGAATTGCCTATAATTTAGCATGTTTTTTTGTGCTGATTTCTCACTAGCTAATGTGCTTTTATGCAGGACTCTATGTGGTTGCCGTGTGAGGGTTGAGTTGTCCAATGGCGAAAAGCGTTCTCGGAACCGGGGTCCACCTCCCTCCTGGAGCCGCCGCCCCCGTGACGACTACCGTCGGCGAAGCCCGCCTCCCAGGCGCAGGTAACTCCTCCCTGTACTCGCTTGTGAACTATGGATTTATCAGAGGCGACTAATCGATTTCTGTCCCCTTCTTTCAGTATAACCATCCCATTAAGCTCCTGCTCTCTCTGAGCTGCTTTTGCTCTTTCTGCATGAGCTGTTGTAGACAGTGTAGCTCACCTGTGATCTTGATTCAGATGGCATGCAGATTTTCATCCTCACTTGCCATTTGTTTGATTAAATTGCAGATGTCAGGATAGCAAGGACCCAGTGGTCTGTAGCTGCTCATGTGCCAATGCCCAAGACTGGGTTTTAAGGTTTTAAAGGTTTCCTTTTGATAACACTTGATTTTTAATAAAGCATTTGGTAATGCGTTCCAGATTAGTTTTGGAGATGTAGCAGATTCTTTACTTGTTGAGCGGTGTTAAATGTTTCTGATCTCGTTAGTCTTTTGTTTGTTTGTTTTTGGAGTGACTGGTAGGCATTTCTAAAAGGCAATAATGTATTGATAGCTCTCTGCTTCTCGTGGGGTGGGGCGGGGCTAATGGATGAATTGCAATCTTTTGTTTCATTTAATGAAGGTTGTTTATTTTCCTTTATCATCTATATTAATAAAATGAACCCCCGTTGCAGAGTCACCACCATGCCTCTTCTCACCAACCTCTGAGTCAGTCAACTAGTCCTCTTTCAGCATCATGTGACCAGCGTGCCCCAATCAGCTGGCTGGGTTCGTGTCACATGACCCAGGCTTGGCCAGTCGTCAGGTCGCACCAGCCCATTGGTTCCTGAGCATGCCGTTCTCAGCTCCTCCTCCTCCTACAACCTTAACACCCAATCAGCAGCGGCCCACTTCACATTCCTGACCAATCAGCGTTTTACGTTCCCAAATGTCTACACTACAATCCACCAGCAACAGCCTTCGGCTAACCAATAAAAGCAGGAAAAATCCACTGCAGCCAGCCCCCATCCGCAAGCCAACTAATCAGCTGGCAGCATCTGGCCTGCCCTATTCCGCCAGTCCCGCCTCCCCGGCCGGCAGTCTGCCTTCCCTTCGCCATTTCTAGCTTGTTGAAAACCAAAAGACTAGTAAGTTTTTCCTGCTTCATACAGTTTGATGCTGAATACAGTTGTAAAATGAAGAGGTTTCATCTTTATGAAAAGGAGTCTTTTCATTTGAATCAAATAAAAGGGTTGGTATGCAAATCAGTTTAAACGGGGACAGTTCTTAATTGAGAAATCGTATACGAAAATGTTTTAAGTGGTCTAAAGTGGAACTGTCTCTTTTTAAACTCCAAGCAGCAGGTTACTTTTTCTTTTCTCTTTTTTTTTTCTTCTTTGAATTATGATCCAGTGCTCCTTTTGGTCTCATTGACTGCGTTGTGGGCAATCAGCTTTTTTGTTTGGTTTAATGAACTTTCTTTTCATTAAGAAAAATTGGCGCTGGTGTCTATTTCCCCCCCCCCCAATCTTAGCCCTTTTGCTGCCCCCAGATTGGCTTAATGTTGGGGCCCCAATGTGCTGATTTCCAGACACAGATTGTCACAGTGGGAGTATATTTATTTCAATCCTAGGACTCAGTTTAGGCTGTGTCTGGAAAACTACCTCAATCTCCTGTTTGAAGGTGCCTGTAGAGACGTCGTTTTTGACCAACCCTCACATGTACTGTTCCGGCCCCTGGAGCCAAATTCCTCCTCTCCCCCCTCCCTAGCGCCTCTCCCTCCCGTAGCCTGGGTCTGGTGAGAGTGTTGGGAGAGTGCAGGTAGATTCTGGCAGGATAAGGGCTAAAGGTAACGTTGCTGCCCCCCCTCTGGCTGACTCTGTCCCTGTCTGTTGCCCCTTCTCTCCTCCCCAGATCCCCCCGTAGGAGAAGTTTCAGTCGCAGCCGCAGCAGGTAAAGTGCAGTACCTTTCATGGCGTTCCTGATCTTTAACCCTTTGATTGGGCCTTTTTGTTTTGTCTTAAAGCTAGCTAAAATAAAATCTCCAATGTCTGTGTGACATCTCTCTGCAGGTCTCTCTCCCGAGACCGCAGGAGGGAGAGGTCTCTGTCCCGAGACAGGAACCACAAACCATCTCGATCCTTTTCCAGATCAAGAAGGTACAGGGTTTAATTTTCTCAAACCTGAAGTGACCTGAACATTATCCAGATGATGCTCAGTTGAATACTGACAGCTGTTTTTTATTTCTTGACAGTCGCTCCAGATCAAACGACAGGAAGTAAGACACTGCTCATTACAGAAGGATTGTGTAAAGACTACGAAAACCTGTCTTTTAACTCCACCGTTATGGACTCTCTGCCCTTTGAGTCATTTTGCTTTATTTTTTCCCCCCCTTTTTATAAAAATGATCAGATTTTAGAGCGGTTATGTTTGCGTTCCTCCGTGATGTGTGGGCTACACTGTACTGTGCTTCTCATTTCTCAAGCAGCATTCCATTTTTTTTTATTTTTTTTTATGCATGGAAGGTCTGTGAATGTAAGGAGCTGTCAGCCATTTCACTGTGACCAGTCCCTCTTACACATGTCCTGAGCTCATCCTTCCTTAAAGGCAGGTGTGAAGTGAAATTTTGCTTTTTTTTTTTGTAAGTTGTTGGAATTCTCTCTAAATTGGATGTTGTGTCTGCAGCTTGACATGAAATGTACAGCACTATGAAGACCAGTTGAACTTCATAAATAGTTTAGCTCCTTTTTTCCCCCTAGTGTTTGTACTGTTTAATGTTTATCTGAAATAAAAAAAAGGTTCCAGGGTGATATGACTCTTGTTTTTAATACTGTGAAAATGTGGTTCTGCATTATACATTCACCAGCCACTTTATTAGCTACACCTGTCCAACCGCTCATTAACACAAATGTCAAATCGACCAATCGCATGGCAGCAACTCAATGCATTTAGGCATGTAGACATGGCCAAGATCTGCTGCAGTTCAAAACGAGCATCAGAATGGGGAAGAAAGGTGATTTAAGTGTCTTTAAACGTGGTGTGGTTGTTGGTGCCAGATGGGCTGGTCTGAGTATTTCAGAAACTGCTGATGTACTGGGATTTTCACACACAACCATCTCTAGGGTTTACAGAGAATGGGCCGAAAAAGAAAATATCGCAATGGGAAATATGGGCGCAAATGTCTTGTTGATGTCAGAGGAGAATGGCCAGACTGGTTTGAGCTGATAGAACGGCAACAGTAACTCAAATAACCAGTCGTTACAACCGAGGCAAGCAGAAGAGCACCTTGTTGAATCGATGTCATGAAGGATTAAGGCAGTTCTGAAGGCAAAAGGTCCAACCCGGTACCAGCAAGGTGAACCTAATAAAGTAGCCAGTGAGTGTGCTTGATGCAGCCTTCTGTCCCACTACCATTTGAGGCCTTTTTTTCTTTCATGGTATACCACAATGCTGTTGTAGGCAGTCTAATCAATGCAATGTATAGTTCTGGAGACATACTTAATCCTAACAGCAGAGGGCAATCTTAAACTTGAAATAGAGCAATTGGTTGTGTGGGTTCATGTCCACCCTAAGAAAATGAAGGAAATCAAGAATTGCAAGCTGTAAACATTTCCTAGTTCTACTTGTACACCAGGATTCTTAAGCAAGTGCACAATTTCCTGAAGCCCTCAGGAGTTTTGATGCCACAGAGTAGGTGGGTTTAGCTGCTATATGCTCATTGTTATTGTAATCTGCAGAGTAGCACCTGCTCATTTTTTCCTGTGATGTTTGATCATCTGGAGTAATGATTGTTCAGTTCAGTCCATATTAATGATTTTTATTTGTGAAATCCAAAACAGTTACAGCAGATTAATCATGAGAGGGACTTACATAACTCTCCAGGTTTAGGGTGTGTTGCTCCTCTTTCAATTCTTTGTGTGTATTCCAGCCATGTGTAAGTGTCTGTCTGCTATGTAACTATGGCAGTGCGTGGAGTGACATTTGTCTGAACAGACACGAACACTTACTGTACATTCAGAGGCACCACGCATAAACTTTAAAAGGTGTTCAAAACATGGAGTAAAAAAAAAAACCTCAATCTTACTTTACCGTAATTTTGCTTTAATCAGGATTTTTTTTTTAATGAAGCTGGATCGAGTATTGTTTGCAGACCATTTTCTTTCAAAAAGCCTTGGCTAAATGCTGCTAACCTGCATCTGAAAGGTTAAAAGTATTACTACACATATTACCTCATTAAACATTTCCCTGCATGTCAATCATAGACTCTATGAACCATCCTACCACAACAAGAGCAAGCTGTCACTGTAATGCCTGCCAAAGCTGATGTTTCACTGAATATTTTAAGCATGTTTGTTGGTAGTTTATTTGATCATCAAATGCCTTTGAATCTTGAAGCGTTCTAGATGGAGTTGAGATACGTCACCGGTTAAGACTGACTGCGCAAATTTTCTTCAAAGTGGAGGATGTTTGTGCACACAAATAGAAGTGTTTATAAAAGTATCATTGCATTAGGTTTAAAGTGGATGAAATAAAAAGTGGATTAGGTCATACAGAAGAAAGGATGTTATGCTATTCATGATCACAGCACGTTCTACTGCATAGCTGCATCACTGACTCACTGTAATGACACGAATGTCTGTTCTCTCTTCTCTATGTAAGAAGCCCATTAAATGTCAAATGTCAAGTTATGTATTTTATATATATATATATATAGAGAGAGAGAGTGGTGTGTGTGTATTGACTCACTTAATGATTTATTTCTGTGATGTTACCAGCTACATTATATATATCAAAATTAGAGAATAACACACAATTCCCTAAATGTCAAGGTCATTGTGAAGTCTTATGTGAAATTATCCAGTATTTTAAGCTCATTTTTATAAATTGTAATCTCCTTAATTATCTGAAAAACCCTATTTAACTGGCAGCCTAACTTTCCAGTTTTCATTGACTTTGCAAAAACAGTGACCTATTCCAAAGTGACTGAAACCCTCTGGCAGCAGGTTGTCCAGATGAAGGCCAAAGGGGTGACCCTATCAGTCATAGCAAGAGAAGTTGGT
>JAOXYF010000019.1:419840-431781 GCA_028565775.1 Sternarchorhynchus goeldii
AGATGTGCTGAAGTCATTCAAAGCAAAGGCCTGTACACTTCCTACTGATTACTGACTGTTGTAACTTTCAGAAAATTCAGAAATGTGGTAAGAATGGAAGACATGTAGAAAGTATGAGGGAAAGCGATCCTTACTTAGGACAGTAGCTACACGTATCAACAAGCTCAAAATACATCTACCTGAAACAGATGCACATATGAAACGTCTGTCTACTTCCACCATGTGTCAATAAACCCAAATGTGTGTCCTGTTCCACGTATTCTTAGTGACGTCTCATAGCTCACGTTATGTAACGTTAGATGTACAAGTCCTTTCTATTCTGTGCCTGTTCGATTCAAAGCATATTCATTTGCTTTCTGTCAGATGTTATAACTTACATGATCAAAAGGAACAGATTGTTGTGTTTATTTCAGGCATTGTTGATTAAGGAAAACTATTTTTTCATAATTTCAGAGGAAGACACTGTTGATGAGTATCTTCATCCAGCTACAATGCACGAGAGGTGGGCGAATCTAGTATCAAAACCAACATTTGTACTGGTATCGAAGTGATAATAGCATTATGGGATCGATACTTCCCTATGTTCAGTAAGTTGCTCTCGTTTCATCAAAAAGTAGACATGTCTGTGCAAACTTTGCACATCTCGCATGCACAGTTTGCTCCTCCTCCTCTCCTGCTGTTTTATTGTTGTGATGTCATGTGACTCAGCGGTACTGAGAGCAGATTTATAGGCTGCAGTGATTGAGAGCATGGCAGAAAGAAAGAGAACTGTCGTGGGGAGATATTTTGCTGGTGTAAATGAAAACCTTGCAAACTGTGTTGTGTAAGAAGGCTATTCACTAACACCACCAATTTATACAAACATACAGTACTGTGCAAAAGTCTTAGGCAACCATTAAGTTTATTGTTTTATTGATGTAACAATGGTATAATGACCATATATAATTACTTCTCAGTCTCCTTATTAGAATACAACCAGAAAATACAGGACATTTCTATGCAGTGTTGAAAAACAGAAGAGAAATCAGAAAAAAAAACTTTTTGGCTACAGTGGCAAGTGGTTATTATGACCTCCTCTTACACTTGAGCAATAGTAGGAACCAGGCTCTCTTAAAGCCTGTTATAATATACCAAAAGATACTTCAGAACACCTCAGGACAGTCTCTGCTAAAGACGTCTAGATGTGCTTATTGTCACAATGGGGGGGGGGGTCGTCTGTTTTTTCTTTTTTAATAAAGAGATCATTTATATAATAAATACATTTTCAGTATCGTTATCAGTATCGGCGATACAGGCACTGTATTTACTTGGTATTGGCTCAGTACCAGATGTTTCGCAGACCACTGCAATGCACAGAAGTGCAATTAGTGCGTCAGTGCTTTACTGAGGCCTCCTTGTGTTGCTGTGTTATTGGCGCCACAGGGTGCAAACAATCGTGGTATTTCTGCTGTTAGAAGCTGTACATTAATTTATGGACAAAAACACAGCTAACGCTAGCTAGATGGATAACTTGGGGTACAGTCTGTTGGCAGTTACTACCAATAATGTATAACTGCTTCCTATACGTATAATTAAACAATCGATCTGATACGAAGCAAATTAAAATAATATGACACGAAAGTAGGCTCTACATAGAAAGGGCTTGTAAATCAAATGTTAGGTCAATAGCTAGCTATCTAACGCTACACTCCGTGAGCTATGAAACTCCGCCCAAAATACACTGAATTGGAGTCAAGTTAGGGTGTAGATTCGTGGTAGATGGATGACCCATATGTGCCTCAGCTTTACGAAGTTTTAGGAAGATGCATGTAGCGTACCTACTTCCCTAGATTAAGTCATTCAGGATAACTTTCCTTTACGTTCTCCATGTCTGCCATTCAACGTTTTTTCATGCGTTTTATTTTGTCTTGGGGATCGATTGATCTAAACTTCAGCTCCAAAAGACTACTCAACCAATACCCAAATTCTCTGCAGTTTAAATTTCAAGGCTAGTTTCATGTTGTCGAAAATGTGACTGTAAATCATTAAATAAATACATACATATAATTAAAAACTAAACGTTATTCATTTATTTATACATTTAATAACACGTGATTGTTTATAATCCTAGATTGATGTAATGTTGCATTATGCCATATATCTTTTTATTTATTTATTTATTTAATTCGTTCATTTTGGCACAAAAAAATCCGTCATAAGAGTGAGCCCTGAATCTAAGTAAACTACTGGCTCCCCGCACAGTCCAATTGCAAGACGAATTCCTCTTCCCGGTCCTCGACTTCCACCACACGTACGAGCTCCACGTGAACCTGTTCAGAACACTGTGTCCGGGAGACGCTCAAAATTGCGCGCGCTTTTCTGGTAGGATACTACTTAACTCGCTAATACGTCAGACAGAAATGACTCAGTTTCCTGCATGACGGAGCACGGGGGGTTTTGTCAACCACTGTGTTAACGGCCTCCTTACGTCTTATACGGTTTTTACATTCTTTACTTAGAATGTGTTAAACGCAACACTATCATAACTTACTGTTAAGTAGACCTGCTTTTCAACAGAAAGAAAGAAAAAATGAAAAGAGCACACTCACTGACGGTCACACGGAAGAGGGAGGATTCTTTCGCCAGCCCAGCCCTGAGCATCACACCTCAGTGTTTACAGCAGGCCTGTGGGGTATTCCCATCTTATGTACTGGCTGGGAATCAAATTGTGTGTCATTTAGTTGCTTGGAAGCGTCTGTTTCATCACTCTCCTCAGAAGAGTAATGCTTTCTGTAATCAGTGAGGATTATTTTTAATCTGTAGAGAGCAGACCTAACTTTGAAGTTTAATTTATTGAGGTGATTTGTGTACTAATAGGGAGTACTGGGCTGTTATGAGTCACTTTAGAGTACGCCTCACTGTTTATCTCAGTGATGTAATATGTTACACAGGTTTTTGGGAGTTATGACTTTGGGGGTTACATCACATGAGTGTGACATTTCACAGGTGTGGCTCACATTGTCATGTGCGTGTGTATTCATGTGTAAGAAAGAATGGCTTAGTATGTTTGTGAATAGATGGGTATGTATGTCTTTGTGGAACAAAAGAAACACAAATAAAGGGTTTATACAATCTGTATCTCTTGGCTAATTATAACAATGTGTATCATCTGTTCCACCCTAGCAGGAATCTACACAATGGCCCAGCATTAATGTTGAGTTGGGAGTAGCATGGTGGCTGAGTAGAGCTGTGTCACTGGAGGTTTTACACCTTTCGTGATCAGCCTGACATCCAGAAATACCCAGCCGACAAAGGATCGGTGGTTAGGAACTGACTTATGAATGGACAGACACAATGTATTTATTATACTGTATCTATAGATAAATCAATCAATAAACTAGTCCTTTCATTATTACTTTCAGAATGAGACGTAAAGTGTTCAGTGTTAACTAGACGCTGCTGTTCTTCTTCTTCCCTATCAAAGGGTCTCTGAGTCATGTGCTGGTCTTTAGGCCACTAGTGCTCCCACTGACTCACACAAGTCTGCTACTCTCTGTCTGTGAGCTTTTGTGCATGTTGTGGGATTCTGGAACACTGCCAGATGGAGAAAATGACTCTGCAACCAGAATGTGTTGTATGGTGACTGGATGCAGTAATTTTCCTGTTCTGTTGATGTGCAGTTGAATAAACTGAATGTACCTAAAGTAATTTTCTCCTGTTCTCCTAATCTGTCAAAATCTCAATTGCAACAAATTACACTATATTGCCAAAAGTATTCCATAGGGTCCCATTCCAAAACCATAGGGTCAATATGATGTTGGTCCACCCTTTGCAGCTAGAACAGCTTCAACTCTTCTGGGAAGGCTGTCCACAAGGTTTAGCAGTGTGTTTATGGGGATTTTTAACCATTCTTCCAGAAGTGCATTTGTGAGGTCACATACGAGAAGGCCTGGCTCTCAGTCTCTGCTCTAATTCATCCCAAAGTTGTTCTTTTGGATTGAGGTCAGGACTCTGTGCAGCCAGGCAAGTTCATCCACACCAGACTCTGCCATCCATGTCTTTATAGACCTTGCTTTGTGCACTGGTGCACAGTCATTTGGATGGGTGAGCAAATGCTTTTGGCAATATTGTGTATATTGCAAAATAGTTTATATAGTTTTTATCCTCATTGTTTGTTACGCCCATTATCGTCATGTCTTGTTCTCCTTATGTTTATTTCTAATATTGTTGATGTGGTGACCGGTGTCGGCCAGAAGAGGATGGGCCCTCCCCTTGAGTCTTGGTTCCTCTCAAGGTTTCTTCCTCATGCATTAGGGAGTTTTTCCTTGCCACTTTTGCGCTTGCTCACTGGGGGCTTGGACTCAGACATTTGTAAAGCTGCTTTGAGACAACGTCTGTTGTGAAAAGCGCTATAAAAATTAAATAAACTTAAACTTAACCTTTATTTAGAAATGAGATACACCACACTGGAGAGACTAAAGGTCTGGGGATATCTGAGTGTTTAAGTGGTGTTTGTTCACATAACCTATTGCAATATAACAGGAAATTGGAAGAATTATAACAGGAACATGGAAGAAGCTAAATTAGATGCAATAAGTAAATTTTTTACAATGAACTTTCAGAGATATGATAACATATATCCTTGTACAATGTCATATTGTTAGCACATTTCAAACCTAAATAATACTTACAGCAGAGGAAATAATTATTTGATCCCTCACTGATTTTGTAAGTTTATACAAGTTTATGTAAGTGTATATATCCTATGCAGATTGGTTAAATACCAGGAAGAAGGAAAAGTATTTGTGTATTGTATCTGTATGTGTATGTATATATTTTCTAAAATATGATTTTTTGGATTTCCTTTTCCATATTCTATCTCTCACTGTTAAAATAAACCTACCATTAAAATTATAAACTGTTTCTTTGTCAGTGGGCAAACTTACAAAATCAGCGAGGGATCAAAAGATTTTTTCCTCCAGTTTCCTACTTGATCAACCTCTGCGTTCACATTTTACCTTTTAACGTCCTAAAATGACACAAAAATATTCATTCATATAGGATATATACAGTGCTGCTTGTAGAGGTCTACCACCCCGCAGTTTAGTTTTATTTATAATAGAACTTTAAACTATAGCCTACTATGTATAGACTACTACGCATCCCGACGGGTGATATAACACATTGGCTAGTCATTTACATTAATTACCGTCTCTTAGTCCAGCCTATTAAACATTAATTAGCGTTTGCGGGAAAGGCTAATTTACCTTAATTAGAGATTCTAGAGCAGCGTCTTTAATTGTACATCAGAGGTGTGGAAATATATATTTTGAAGACGTTACTGTATTCTGAGCTATGATACATTCTGAGCTTATATTTAAAATTTTGTACATAGTGCTTTTCCTTCTTCCTTGAATTTAACTTATTTTTTATAGGAAAGCGAAGAATATAGAGAAGGAAAAAGGACACGATGTCTGTCAAGACTTGGGCTACTGTGGTTGAAATCGATATTAAAAAGAAACAACGCTGTACAAGTAAAAAAAAAAAAAAACCGAATACTAATCGTGGAATCCCCATCCCAGTTTGTGTGTCTAAGGCGCTCGAGCCAAGCCCACTTGGCTCCTGAGGATGTAATTTACCAAGCGCTCGTTTGGTAGGATAAACAAGCCTGACTTTGGGATCACGTGGACTGGGCGGAGTTTACTTAAATTTAGGCGCTTTGCAACAAGAGAATCACGTTCTGTTTTCTAATGTAATTTCAGTTAGTAGGTAGCTACAGTAACTTTCTACATACGTCACTTCGCGCATATATCCGTATGCAAACAAAATATAGGCTATACAGTTCTGAACAATTAGTGAACAATTCAGAAGAGGACGATACGATAGGGAAAACATAAGCTTGACTTTCAGAGATGACAGCAATGTTCTTCCCAACATGTAATATGGCAATATAAAAATACAATATCCTATAAGATACACGATTTATAAATAGGCCTAGACATGTTATAACTGAGTGGGACGCGTTGGAATGTCTGTATAGAAAATGGCCGCAGGAGGGGCTGTTGGGAAGCGAGCCGGAATTTCCTTCTACCGGACAACGTATGATGGAAATCACGTGTTTTTTTGTGTTTACTGGGTTAAATACACGTGCTTTACTCAATAAACCCCGCCTGTTCTTGAGAGGAGTGTCCACGCCTCCGAGAAAATTCGAGTGTACCGCGGAGAATAGCCGTTATTAGTTGGAGGTTAAGTGGACAAAGTTTGTTGGGATAAAGTTACTTAGCGACTTATTGGCCCAGTAAACTGTCTGTTTTCTTTTATAAGATTTAACGATACTTTGATTTTTAACGTCTTAAGAGGTCCTCAAGAAACAAATCAGCGTTCTGGCATTTTGGTAGACACATCACTGCACATGTAAGTTCACCAGTTTTACTCATTGATACTTCTCTTCTTACTTCTATTAAGTAAATAAATTGATGAGCTCCGATTTTTTTAGCTTTAAGCCTGGCGATTTCAAGAAAACCTATTCTGAGGTTCTACTCGAATGTCAGGTTGTTGGAATTGGTTCATTATTTTGTATGAACACCTTATAAACTACAGAACTTCAATTCTTATTTAAAGTTGTATTACATTCGATCACTTTTATTTGGCGTTTGAAATATTATTCATTATTTAGTATGAACGTGCGATAGTGCTGGACTGATTGATATGACATGGTGTTTGTTCAGATCTGAAGCACCAGGCAGTCTGGATATGAGTGAGCACGAGAATAAAATTCACGTGCACAGTGGCTAGTAGGAAAGTAGGCAGAAAGTGCAGATGAGTCATCTTGCCTTCTGACCAATGACACATTAGTGTGTCTTACCGCCACAGTCTTAAATCTGTATGCAGTATTTGCAATGGACTGCACGTTCATTCAGCCTTTAGAAACCATAATTGCGGTGGATTTCTGAGTAAAAGGTTAGGAATATATTTCCATGTTCTAGACTTTATATGTGCTTAATTATAATAATACTTTAATCGCTCAGAGGGGCACTGTGCAGATAATATCAATATTACAAAAAAAACGTTCCCATCTGTCAAAAAACTTTATTTTGTTTTTATTTTAAGTCTATTATATACGTTATATAAACTTTGATTAATCACTAGAACCTATGGTAATTAAAAATGTGATTAAGTATCTGAAAGTGTGGATGTGGTGTGAGGTTGCTAAGACTCTTCTGCTTTTCTTTATGAAATATTTCCTGTAACTCTCCTCCCCAGATTTGGTCCCAGTAGCTTCTTCTTACCCATCATATTTGTTGTCCATCTAAGCCCAGTGTTACTCAGATTCTCCTCCTGGACTCAAACCACAGTCAGACACTTCCCTCCATAGTCAGACATTTCCCTGTACAGTAAGACACTTCCTCTGCTCCACCAGACCCTTTCTTGCACCTGCCTATGAATCAAACAGACCCCACCTTGTTTAATCTGCTGTCTGTCTCACTTTTCCGTCAGGCCATTAGCAGCTTCGCACACAGAGTTTGTGCAATATGAAATCATAACCCTTGTCGCACTTTCCTTTCTCCAGCACTCAAGCTTTAAACTAAACTGACTTTTGGTTTTCATCGCAGTCTCAGAACAGTGACATCATAGAAATGAAAATATTATGTTCAGGATATTTGTCAACACAGTAAAATCTCATTAACTAATTAGTTATTATTTTAACTCATCTGGACCTAACCAAGGAGCCTATACATTTAACAACTACATTACATTATCCAACAATCAAGCAGCATATTCCATAAACTGTCATATTAACTTCAGTAAATTGGTTTCATCATTTTGAATTTCATATTTGATCTTTTTTAATAGCTCAAGCCTTGTAATTAGCTTTGTGGCATGATAGATTAGTATGTATGTAGTTAATTATTTGTGGAAGAGTTGAATTACAGGTGAGGGAGTGTTTTGATGTGGTCAGTGGGGGGAAAAAAAGCAAAACTTCAGTTAAAGTCATACAGTCAACAAAACGTCGAGTGTGAATTAGCACAGGCTACAACTAAAGAACAGTGCTAATTCCATCCTCCTTCCAAACTGAACTCTCTTGCCTGTTTGATTACGTTACGATTCGTGTACTGTCGCCCTCTGGTGGTTTTGGCCACTCATTGCCACCTTTAGAATCTATGAAACATGTTTCCGTTTGTCGTAGTGGCTTTGCCCAGGCATGTACGAGTTGCGAGAGGGTGTGACTAATAAGTCAGCGCTCATCCATTAAAGGTGGAGCGCTGTGTCATCATGAAACAGAAGCTTTTGAGCTGCCGGATAGTTGAAGACAGGGAGAAGGTGGTGAGATGTCTCTACATGCCTTTTAGACACGATTATAGTAATTTATGGATTTATATAAATGCCACTACAAATATTTAAAATCTAATAATGTGGATAATAAAGTGTTTGTATATTTTGTTTCATTTTGTGTTTTTCTATAGCCTTATATATATAATTAGTTTTCCTTAAGTGGCTTTCAGTTTTAAATAGTGTGTAGAAGAAATTTGGATTTAGTTTTCTGTTTAGAGCAACTGTAATTGGGCATTTATCTTTTTTGTACGTTATCTCTCTCTCTCTCTCTCTCTCTCTCATATATAAGACCTTAAGAGAGCCAAGTTTTTGTTATTTCTCAAGTGTAAGGGGTGGTCACACAAAATACTTGCTATTGTAGCCTATAGAAGTTGTTTTTGTTTATTTTGTGTTTTTTTTTAATACTGCACACAAATTTCCTGTGTGTCTGGTCCAAAACAACAAATCTAATGATCACCTAAGGCTAAGAATGTGTGTGTGTATGTATATGTATGTATGTATGTGTGTATATATAATATATGTATGTATGTTTGTGTGTGTGTGTAAATATATAATATATGAGTGAGGGAGGGAGGGAGGACATTTTCAGGTTGCAGAGAGAGGTCCTTATTTGTGTGTGTATGTGTGTGTAAACCAGAATCCTCCTGAGATTTTAATTTGGACTCTACAACTCTCTCTGTTTCCTCTTTCTCTCCCTGTCTCTTTATCTCTGTAGTTTATGCACATGGCTTTCAACAAGCGGATCCTAAGGTCTCTGGCTAATGGCCCAGCTTGCCGTAATCTGTTTGGTCCAGTTGATCAGGAGCAACTGCAAGTAGATTATAAAGATGCTTTGCGGAAAGATCTAGAAGACGCATCACGACGTTGGAGTTTTGACTTCGTCTTGGAGAAGCCTCTGGAGGGTGGAGACTTCCAGTGGGAGGGAGTCCCTGGGGCTCGTGTTCCAGTTCTTTACCGTGCATGCTCTGCGGGGGAGGTGCCTTGCCAGTGGAGGGTGGAGTCTACAGCGGTCAGCACCTCTGGGACGGCACCTCAGACGGGTCAGTCTGTCATCGGGAAAGAGAATGTTCCCAGAACCCCAGAAAAGCCTGTCAGCAGCCCACAGAGCCTGGAGAAAACACCAGAAAAAACCCATATGCTTAAGAGGAAGCAAACCAACATCACAGGTATGAGTGTGTCTGTCTGCAGTTTCATTTCTGTATATATATATTTTTTTGTCTTCCATTCATTCATTTAAAAATAACTTTGGAGCGCAGTCGTACCACAGTCGTACCACAGTCGTACCACAGTCGTACCACAGTCGTACCACAGTCTTACCACAGTCTTACTACAGTCTTACTACAGTCTTAGGTCTGTGTGTGGTTTTATTTAGTTGTCTCATGGCATTTATTGTGAGGCGTTTATTTATTTTCTGTGTCTTAAATGACTCTCATCTCTACTTCTCATTCAGATTTCTACCAGGCTAAACGACGAGTTGTGGCCACTCCCAGGAAATCAGGCCAGTGATTCAAGGAACCACTGAAAAACCTGTCCAACACACACACACGGACACACACACACACACACACACTCGTGTGCTGCTCTCAGGAACTCTGATGTATCTGCATTGACTGTATAATATGTATATACCAAGTTGTGGGAGAAAATGTAGCTTTTTCCCCATTTTAATTAGTAATTATATTATTTTATTTAATTATGTTTTAGAGGAATGTCAAATGGCTCTAGTTTTCCACTCACAGTACCTGTTACTGTGGAGACAGTGAACCAATATGAGGTAAACATGCATTTTTTAGAAAAGATTTCAGCATCTGTATCAAGTCTGTTCTGTGAAGAGGCTGTTTTCTTTGGATCCACCTTAAGCTACACTGTGCTAACAGGAGAAAGTTGTATCAAACACAACTTGGAACAGATCCCAACCAGAACACAAGAAAGATCCTGAAGAAGGATGTTTATATTAGGAATTTAATGAGTTTGAGTAGAGCTTGGTTTTGAAACCAGCCCTTTCACAGTCTCATTACCCATAATGACCTGCAAACCTCTGCCTCCTCTGAAATTACTTCAAGCTGATTTCAGTCAAGCTTATTATAGGAATATAATCATGCTCAGAATCCATCCTGCAAAGTGATAGTGTGCCTTTAAATACCAACATCCACAGATGCATCAGTCCTCTAATACATCCTTTCTTTGTAACTTATGTGAAAGTTTTTCATTGTCTTGTGTTTTAATAATGGACTATTGTTTGTGGTTTTTTTTAATGGTTAAACCCCATCAAGCACGATATTGTCCTTTTATACTTTGTATAAATGTTTGGTGTGTGGGAATATTAGATATATGCATTTATGGTATGTTTATATGTCTACACAGGAAATGGTTTAAGGAGCAGGAAATTGTTTATTTTGTAATAATGACAGTAATTCAAGATGCACTAGTGATGGTCTAAACATCTAATCTTTGTAAAAATGACCTACAACTTTGAGAATGATTGATTTATATATTAGAGGTGAAAGAAACCTACATACTAACTGTACAATGATGTAGACGAAATCCGATTCAGAAGTCCACATTAAGGTATGCAAATATCTTGCTTTGTTGCCCAAAACCTAAATTTGACAACTGTACAGCTTCAAATGTTTAACACTGTCAGTAAATAACACCATATTTGTCATATGTACTCCTCCCTTGAGTGTAGCACAAGATCATAAACCATAAATAATATTCCCGCTAACAAAATCATATTTTTGCTGCTAATGAAAGAAGTGTTTGAGAAGACCTAGATAGAGTCAGAGTATAACTAATAAACCTGAAAGCTGTGTGTAATACACGTTTCTCTACATTCAGTGATGTTTCTCTGCATGGGACTGTTATAAATATAACTACTCATTACTAACTAATGAACATAAATAACGGCACCTATTCAAACACTGTATTGTGTATTTTTCCTCAGTGATTTTTTTCCTGAATAGTACAAACTGTTTCTAATCTAATCCCAGATTGTTGTTGGATCATAATACGATTTTATAATTTTTCGAGTTTGTGATGTTTATAACAGTCTAACGCAAGAGGGCGCCAGTGAGCTAGAGCTGTAAATACTTTGTTAACGTTACCCTGTATTACTCTTGAAGTTGCACTTGCGTTGATTTATGTAAAAGTAGCGTGCATCTTGGAACTGAAGGTATGGACTATACTGTATCTGCTTTATTTATTCTCATATAAATGTTATAGATTGTTGCCACAAAATTAGAAATAAAACTGTATGTGGATTTCAGTTCTTTGAATTGTGTATAAAATTTAAAGTTCACTGATATAAAAGCACTTTATTTACATCAGGTTTATTTTATTTTTTAAAAAAGCTGTAATTCATTTGATTTTCTCAGAAATATTTGAAGGATTTTTTGTAAGGGGTATTCCATGCCACTAGAACAGTGTTTTACAAAATAACCAAAGTATATCAACATGAAACCTTTATTTGGCAAAACAATGTGCTCATAATTAGAGAATAGCAAAGCCTATAGCACAAAAAGATTACAACTACATCTTCTGACCGTTACAACGGTCAGTAATCAGTAGGAAGTGTACAGGCCTTTGCTTTGAATGACTTCAGCACATCTGCGGCCACAGGACATCACTA
>JAOXYF010000019.1:431881-484749 GCA_028565775.1 Sternarchorhynchus goeldii
CACTTTGGAACGGCTCACCATTTTTGCAAAGTCAGTGAAAACTGGAAAGTTAGGCTGCCAGTTAAATAAGGTTTGTCTGATAATTAAGGAAATTAGCACCAGGTGCCAGATTAACACAAATAACTTGCAGGTATCTGAAAGTGTTCTCTAAGTTTCATCAGTGCTCTTTTTCAATTATATCATTTTTTTTATCAAGTTTTTTATGCTGTACTTTAGAATATATACAATTTTTGAAATAAGCTTAAAATACTGCAATTTCACTCCTGTTTGGATCATTTCACATGGTATATGATAACAGACTACACAATGACCTTGACATTTAGGAAATTGTGTGTTGTTCTCTAATTTTGATCTCCAGATCTCCAAGCTCTGTGTACATGCATGTCTGTTTATATCTGTGCATATCTCATAGAGCACATGTATGCATGTGTTTATATCTGTGCATATCTCACAGAGCACATGTATGCATGTCTGTTTATATCTGTGCATATCTCATAGAGCACATGTATGCATGTCTGTTTATATCTGCATGTCTCACAGAGCACATGTATTCAAAGCAGTTATTCTCTTTTAAGGGTCATTTATAAATATGGTCAGGGTTATATGTGCAGCAGTTAAGGTCAAAATTAGGATTATGTGCATTTAGTTACAGTGGAAAAAAATCTTTTTTGTTTTGTGGGTCTTTTGTGTGGTGGTGTGTGTGTGCATGTATGTGTGCACGTGTTTGTGTGTGTGTGTGTGTGTGTGTGTGTGTGCATGTATGTGAGCCTTTCTGGCAGAAGCAGACCTCTGCAACTACGGAAACCCTGGGAGAGAACATGTTGCTATGGCGATGACGCCAATGTCTCTCATCACACTCGTTGTTTACGTCTCTAGGCTGGTGCGATGACCCCTGCGCCCCTCCCCCGCACAGCCATGATCCCCGCCATGGCCATGCTGCTAGCATTAGCATTAGCGGCTCACACTAGTCCCAGGTTTTGCAGTTGAGACTGTCGTAGTTGACAGCTCTGAGAGGAGTTACTCAACCAAGTGTGTATGCTTGTGTGTGTGCATGTGTGTGTGTGCACGTGTTTGTGTGTGTGTGTGTGTGTGTGTGTGCACACGCGCGCATTTGTATGCTACTTCAGTGCTGGTGTGTCTGTTTGCATTTAGTGCTTTAAAAAAGATCTGAGACACAGTATGACAGTCTGCTGTTTAATCCCTCCCCTCCCCTTCTCTCTGCTCCTCCCTCTATTCACAGTCTTCTACACGCCTGCGCTAATCTTCCCCTCCCCTCTCTGTCTCTCTCTCTCTCTCTCTTTCTCTTCGTCTCTCTTGTTCTCTCCGTCATATGTGTTGGAGCAGCCGCGGTGTCCGTGACGGACTGCGCTACCTGGAACAGCAAACAGTGAAAAGCAGCGTTAAAGGAGCAAGAGGAGGAGAGGAACGAGGAATGGCTGGGAGGAGGTGCAGCTCCTGCACTATCAGCCCTGAGCAGAGAACCCAGACGCAAACAGAGCACTGGTTGCCTCACGAGGATTTGGGAGGATTTTGAGAGGGGGGGAGAGAGGGATAGAGGAGTGAGAGACAGAGAGAGGGAGAGAGGAAGAGAGAGGGATGGGCCTTAGAAACAGAGCTGCACGGGTACAACCAATCGTGGACTAAATAGTATGGTAATGTTATCTAAATTAACCTTCGCCATCACACTCATTCTCTCTTTCACTCTCTCTTTCCTGTATCAACACAGTCATCATTTGCTTTTCTTACCCATGATGCATTGCATGTCTGCACATTTGTGAAGGCACCGTCATGTTGATGCACCTTTGGAGTACTTGTGCTTGTCCCTTGCACCTGGCACAAGTAGCAGGACTGTCATTCATCCATCCATTCACCCCTCCCTCCCTCCCTCCCTCCCTCCCTCCATCCATCCATCCATCTCTCCATCCATCCATCCATTCACTGCCTTGTTCCAGCATAAGCCACTATTTTCATGCTCACTAGATTGTAGCTGCTGTTACCCGTTTTGGTCTTTCTATATCAGACACAAATAGAGAGAGAGAGAGAGAGAGAGAGAGAGAGAGAGCGGAAGAGAAATCTGGCCTGAGGAGGTTCGTTTAAGTGGCATGAGGCTGCAGATGGTGTGTATATTTGTGTGTCAGTGCCCGTGGTTTTGGTGCCGTGGAAACAGATCGATGGCTCAGGGAACTGGTCGCTGTGAATCAGCACTGTCACTAACCCAGTTTCTAGATCTGTCAGGCACTCGACTATGGAGGAACACCAGAGCAGAGCTTTTTTGTCTCTCTCTTTCTCTCTCATGGATTTTCTCTTCAGGATGGCACCCAACTGCTGATAAATGGGACAGACACAGAGATACACACACACACAGTGCTGAGATGACTTCGTCCCTTCGTTGGACAAGTGTGTTTGTGTGTGAGCACGTTCAGCTGATAGACAAAGTGCGGTCTCTTTGCGCATGTGTAATTCTGTGGGTCGTCGGTCATGTGGTGCGTTTGTGTGTCACTGGTTGATAAGGTGTCTGCTGTTTGCTATGGCTGAGTTCCCAGTCCTCTGAACTCATAGAGTAAACGTGAATGCTTTAGCATGTTTTTTTTTTTTAATGGAACCATGTTTACTTTGTGTTTGTTTACGTTATTTGTAATTGTTTACATTTGACTAGTAAGTAGATGTGTGGTTCTTTTTTGGGGATTAGTCCTGATTTAGATGCTGGTGTATTATGCGCTTCTGTTTACCATCGTGCTCCACATATTGTATATGCTAATTGATATTTGTACCTTAATTGATATTTGTATGCTTAATAGTCATTAAATGAATCTTTTTGATAGTCTTTCATTTAAAGTTTATTGTACACACTAAATGCTAATAGTGAGTTTCAATTATTTATTGGACTATTTATGTATTGATTAATCTACTCATTGATCAGTCTAATCCTGTCGGAAATGGTTTAGTTAAAGGCTGATTTGTTTCTTATTTAGGAGAGGTGAAGTGTCTATCTGTTTTCACAGCTCACTCTTCTTTGTTTACATTTCTACAAAGAAATACTGTTTGTGTTTTTGTGTATATCTGATTTTGTGTTTGTGTGTGTGTCCTAGCTGGATAAGAGTGAGGTGTCAACGCTGGGCCTGCCCCCATCCACAGCCCATGGAGGCTCCGATGGAAACATTAGCGTTGAGGGGGCGGGGTCAGGGGCGGGGTCAGGGGAGGGGCAAGGAGAAGTGCAGCGGACGCGGGCCGCCCTGGAGCATCTGCAGCAGAAGATACTGAAGCTCACTGAGCAGATCCGCGTGGAGCAGGAGGCTCGTGACAACAACGTGGCGGAGTACTTAAAACTGGCCCACAATGCCGACAAGCAACAGGCCTCACGCATCAAACAGGTGTTTGAGAAGAAGAACCAGAAATCAGCGCAGACCATTGCTCACCTGCACAAGAAGCTGGAGCACTACCACAGGAAGCTCAAGGAGATTGAGCAAGTGAGTCTATGTACATATTGTGTGTGTTTCATGACATCAATGTACTATACAGTAAAATCTGATCTCAAATGAGGGTAAGCTATCCTGCCAAGTAAAATAGATTTTCTAAATTTAATTTAGAAAATTTAATTTCAAGAATTTTGTAAAACAAAAAATATATGTTTCCTTTTGGTTACTGAGGTTATTGTATAATTATTCGTTGGGTTTAGGACTAGGCTTAGAAAATCTTATTACATATAAACAGTGATATATACAAATACGCATTTTAAACTGACTTAAACATCACATCAAATATAAATATTCTGCACTACCTGATGAGAAATGCAAACTTGAGCTTGATTATCATCTTGTTTTTGTTTACTGCTTTTGAATACATGCAGATTTGTTTTGAACATATGCAAAACGTGACTGTGTAATAACTTTGACAAAAAGGTGTGATGTTTGTTTGTAGAAGGCACAACCTGTCCTAGATTTGGGGTTTTTTTTGAGTAGTTACACTGAAAGAGGACACCTGTTCCTTGTGCTTTCTCATATACTGTAGTAGTCTTTCAGTCTTCCACTACAAAAGACCAACTGTTCTTCACTCTTTTCCATCCTTCACTCCCTGCTCTCTCTCTCTCTCTCTCTTTTTCTTACCTGTTCTCTCGTCTCTTTCTTCTTTATTCTGTTTGTTCATGCCTGGTAGAACGGTCTTGCACGTCAGCCCAAAGATGTCTTGCGGGATATGCAGCAGGGCCTGAAGGACGTGGGTGCCAACATGCGTGCCGGAATCAGTGGCTTCGGAGGGGGCGTGGTCGGGGGTGTGGTTGAGGGCGTGAAGGGCGGTGTCTCGGCGCTCACACACACGGCAGCGGTTGTGTCAAAACCACGGGAGTTTGCCAGCCTCATACGCAACAAGTTCGGCAGCGCGGACAACATCGCCCACATGAAGGACACTCTGGAGGAGGGGCATGGGGAAGACACGCCCCGCGCACTCAGTGGAAGCGCCACCCTCGTCTCCAGCCCCAAATATGGCAGTGATGACGAGTGCTCCAGTGCCACCTCCGGCTCTGCCGCCGGCAGCAACTCTGGAGGGGGTGGGGCTGGGG
The DNA here is from genome assembly GCA_028565775.1 of Sternarchorhynchus goeldii. Taxonomy (NCBI): domain Eukaryota; kingdom Metazoa; phylum Chordata; class Actinopteri; order Gymnotiformes; family Apteronotidae; genus Sternarchorhynchus; species Sternarchorhynchus goeldii. Next base: position 436,437 of record JAOXYF010000019.1, read on the forward strand.
GTGGGGCCATGTCAGGGCTGGGAGTGGCCATGGGGAGCCCACGGCTGGATGGGCACCACCACCATCACCACCACTCGTCTCCGTCGTGGGACGCGCTGCTGGAGGGTCTGCAGGAGATCAAGGCGAGTCAGACGCACATGGAGGACGCCATGGAGGACCTGAGGACGCAGCTGCAGAGCGACTACTCCTACATGACCCAGTGCTTGCAGGAGGAGCGCTACAGGTGTCCACCTGGGGGAGGAGGGCAGCTATGGAAACAGCAAATTCATAGTTTCCACAGTTATCATCTGCGACTAGTTACAAATGGCAAGAGATTTTAAAATGTGCACAATAGCTCAGACCAGTTCTCAGGCGACTCAGGATTAGGGGCGCAGATGTGTGTCTGAGATGAAGGTGTGTAAATGAGCACCAGCTGTGTGTGTGAGATAACTGACACCCCAAGAGCTGTGAGTTGACGGACAGGTAGCAGAGTAAGCTGTGCTTGTGCTGTGTTGCTAACTCGTCTGTCTGTGGGCTTGGCCAGGTACGAGCGTCTAGAGGAACAGCTTAATGACCTCAGTGAGCTTCACCAAAATGAGCTTAGCAACTTAAAGCAGGAGCTGGCCAGCATGGAGGAGAAGGTGGCCTACCAGTCCTACGAGAGAGCCAGGGACATACAGGTGAGACAAACTGAAACATACGGATGAGCAGATTATCAGTGACATATAGACACTCAAATGAAGGTGTGGGGTGGCCGGAGGGCCATGCAGATACACCACACGTTAATTAAATTTAAGAATTTCATGCGTGCTGTTTAGTAAATTAAATAATTTCATAAATTTGGTCAAGTGTGGTAACAAAGGACGTTTGCTAACACTGTAAATAGAGCAGGCACTTATCTAAAGTTCAGTATTATTGATGTAGTGTGTATGGACGTTCATATATTGACGTATGTGCGTGCACACGCGTGTATTGTTGATGCGTTGTGTGTCCGTGCGCGTGTGTGTATGTGCAGGAGGCAGTGGAGTCATGCCTGACGCGCATCAGCAAACTGGAGCTGCAGCAGCAGCAGCAGCAGGTGGTCCAGCTAGAGGGCGTGGAGAACGCTAACGCTCGCGCCCTGCTTGGCAAACTCATTAACGTTATCCTCGCGCTCATGGCAGTGCTGCTGGTTTTCGTCTCCACAATGGCCAGCTTCATCACACCGCTAATGAAGAGCCGCGCCCGCGTCGCCACAACCGTCGCACTGGCGCTCTTCCTAATCACCTTCTGGAAGCACTGGGATTGGCTGGAGCTGTGGTTGTTGCCTGGCTGAATCACGTGACCGTGGAGATCCACCCTTGGTACCACAACCATGACATAATCAATCATATGTACTGTTACTGAAATCACAGAATCCCACTGGGACGTATATCATTACACTCTCTCCCCTGGGCATCTTAAAGAAAGGCTGAAAGGATTATGGACAAACATCAATATAGTTTTTTTTTTAACGTTAGAAGAGGCTGAAATGATTTTGTGTGGGATTAGGAAGCATCACGGCCATCAAAATGCGCGCCAAAAGAAAGCTCCTCGTGGAGCCTTGCTAGGCACGCAGCACCCACACACAGCCCCTGGCTGCTCGGTTGGTTGGCTTTTATGTGATAAACTCTCCTGCCTTCAAAGTCACTCGCGGTCACTACAGAACCCCCTTTCAATCAACAACATGCGAAGATTTTTCATACCACGTTTGCTTTTACTTCATGCCTATCTTATCTCACGACTATTGTTTCAGGAGGATTGCACGTTAAGAGAACGTGTCGGTGCTCCGTTTGCATGCCTTCACAGCGGTCCTTTCGAGACGTTGAAAGGTACCGTGGTCAATAAGCTGTCACTGATAGCATTGTCGTCAAATTCACGTTTCACTGGCACTACTAACGTTAGAGAAAATCTAATTAGTGCTGAAGGGATTTTCCTGGTGAATGGGCTGTGAGTGAAGGCGTCTTTGTATGGTAACTGCTTTGACGTTTATAATCATTGGTTAGTTTTTCTTTGGGGGGTTACCACGAACAAATATTTCTGTTTCACTATGTGTACAGCTAAGTGATACGTTGACACACTACAGAATGAACAGGGTTTTTTAAAATGACAAGTCAATACTGTCGTTCCTTTGTAAAACAGGCTGTATAATGTCACAAAAATCTGAGCATTTATGTGAAGTCACAACCACAGGCATGTTCGGGCATAACGTTCATATTTCTACCCAGTTTGCTACTCCTACAACACTCCACTGTAATCTTAATAAATACACTTTCAAACGCGCGATAATGGTTGTTTTGGGTTAACGGTCTGTCTGTTTTTCCCCAATTAAAGCTCAAAATGTCTTACTTTGGCATTTTATTCCTATGGGCGTACTAAACACAATACTAACCGTAACTGAATCATTACAATCAATTCATGGCAATACAGTAAAGTTGTTCATACAGATCTAGAGGTCTGTAGGAACAACATTACTGTATTGCCATGAATTGATGAATAGGACATACAGGTCATATGTAAGATTAGCACAAAATCAAACGCAGTTGCACGCACACCTGTATGTGGCTCTCTCTCCTCGTGCTATAACTGTAATGGGAACTGCTGTAATCCGCCGGTCATGCGCTCTTCTCTAAACCGCATGTACCACATGCTTTGCATAAATAGCTGCGAGCCTGGTCCCGAGTTCAATGCCGTAATCTTACTCCGCGCTTTCTCTGATCTGCGGTTGGACTCTACTACGTTCCCTCGCGCCGTATGCTAGCGCGAGGATCAGCGAGGCGTAGCTATCGGCGAAACGCTTCAGTACCTCCGCGAATATAACACTCGATGTCATTGCTTTGACGAACTGGTTTAAGATATTATAACGTTATATTGAACTATACATCTATGGACGGGAGTAAAGTCAGCGTGAGTTACACTTGATCCTATGCAACATTTCAGGTAAAATAAGACGAATTAGTATCATTCTTTTTTTTTTGTGGCCGTATGAATTTTAGATAAACACGCGTCACTATTACGTCACTCACAACCACTGAATTTCATTGACGCAAGGTAAAAATACCACAAGTATCTGCAGAAAGGTCCTTACCGAACAAAATAAGGACAATAGTTACGTGTATTTAAGTTACTAAGTCCACGAATCTCTGTAAACGAACGACCGCACGATCATAAGCGTTCAACAAGCCAATATCGAGGGAACTGGGCTACTGCCTCTGTAAAAGATTGAGACGTAGAACCGTTCAGCAGCTCGATTTCTAAAGCGTTTACTAGTCAATTTGGCCACGTACCAAAATTTAACCTGGCAAGCCTGTAAACGAGACCGCGGACATCAGATATACCAAAATGTCGTGTTGCGTCGAGACGACCTCTGCTGGTTTATCTTCCGGAGACGTTTAATCACATAATGTTATGCCGCAGTTTGATCACCTACAGTGCACCAGCCCAAATGTACACGTTCTCTTGGACTCTATTTCCGAGTTAAAGTCAGGTATGAACGTTAAGCAGAAAACGCAGCTTCTATTCCCGCTCCATATGGAATCACAGCAGCGTACAGGCCAGTTTTAGGTCCGGCTCACGAGGATTTACATGCCCCCTGAAACGTAGTGTGCACGATTTCCCTTCTCCAAATTCCACATAATGGCTCTATGTTGTGGTTTAAACCGTCACAGGTGCAGCTGTTTAATTTGTTTGTGTTTGGGGCTGTTGAAGTCGCTGTTAAAAGACTAACTCTCCAAAATCGTGTTTAATATTTTTAATCCCTATCATCAGACCAAACCCACGTGATCAATAAAGTTGATAAGTGGCTTTACAATACAGAACAAAAGGTCCTGGGGGTCGGAGATCATCTTAGGACCCCTGCAGTCTCCACACACACCCACGCGCCCACACACACACACACACACACACACACACACAAAGACATTCAGCGTCATCAGATTGTTCTGGTCAGTAATTACTAATGCAAATGATTCCCACCCCCCAATTCTCAGGACAGTAACACAGGTTTCACTGGTTCCCTGGCAAAGAAAGTTTACTATCCACATTAGAAACAACAGTAGAAAAAACAACCGTATGACAAAGCTGAGGAGTTCCTGACTGGAGTGCGTGTCATTTCCTGTCCTGTGGTAATGGTCGACAATGGCGTCTTCCACTCCGCCTCCTCCGATCTGGACCCAGCATCCATCTTCCATAAAATCCTTCAGGTTTCCAGCAAAACGCGACCAGCCGCAGAGTATTCGCCTCTGCCTGCAGTCGCAACCGCTCCCCATCTGCCCATCAAACAGCACCGAGTCTATAACCGTGGCAACCAGCTGCAGCAGACTCCGCCCTCCAGCGGCGAATGACGGATATCTGAAGCATGGACGTGGTGCTGCAGGTCAGGGTCAGTGTGCAGAAGCTGGTATCAAATGCCCTGGTGAACTGAGTGTACCAGCAGAGAATCTCTCTCCTCTCCTCTCTGAGTCTCTCAGCTCACTGTGAGCTGAGGTGAGGCCTGAGAGTGGGATTATAGCAGATTCTTCATGTGGATCTGAACCAGCTGCATTTCAGTGTGTAGAAAAAAAAAAATCTCTGAGATAAGGTCTGAGGAGACCAAGTGTGGCTATGGATCTGAGTGACAGGCCTGGCCCAATGACTTAGGCCGTGATTAAGAATACCTCAGTAGAGAAATATACCTGGACCTAAACACAGCTGTGTTAGGTAATCAAACCTGTCCTAGACATGTTAGACAGGCAGGCTGCTCCTAAACATGCATGTGTTCAACAGTTAGGCCTGAGCTAGACTCAAGTGTTGGGTAGCTGGGCATATTCTAAACACACACGTCAAGTTGTGAGGTCCAGCCTAAACATGTTGGGTAGCCAGGCTAGGCCTAAACATGTGTGTGCTGGGTAGGCTCTTAAGATGATCGCTGCGTGTAGAACAGGATGTAGGCCTGAGTACTGCAAACCTCCTCCACACTACACACGTTCATCTCCGAGTCATTACAGTGGACCCAGAAACCTACACACACACAGACACACACGCACACACACACAAAGTGTTGAGAACAGAACAATAGTAATAAACAGAACCTAAAACATTGTCTGCTCAGTATACACCGGAAACAAAGGGCATTAAAGCAGAGTAACAGACAATAACAAAACAGGAGATATGTACACACAGTACAATAGAGTATTTTGGAACTTTGAGTTTTTTTTGATGTAAGCTACACAGCCAAAGACATGATGTGTTCCTCATTTCTATCTCTATACAGGGACTGGAGACGTGTGAATCAATTTCAGGTAGCCTAAACAGGCATGTTTACTACAGAGATGTGGATGCAGGAAGGTTTTCTCTTGGTGTGAGCAGTCACTCACCCCCCTCTGTGTTATAGCAGTAGGCAGTGTAGTGTCCCGAGCCAAAGCCCTTCCCATGATGCATCACTACAGCAGACAGGTCGTAGGTGTAGGCCTGTCGGTGTAGAGAGGAGCGCGAGTCTGGACAGCAGTATGGCTCCATGTTCAGAACCTGATCAAACGCCACATGGACGCCAATCTTCTCCCTGTGGTTTCGGCCCGACCAGCTACACACACACACACACACACACACACACACACACACACACACACAATGTCACTCAACCTTTTTTTTTTTTTTTTTTTAAACTATGTAGTTTAAGGGAGGAGTGTGCAGAACATACCGGAAGCGTTTAAGGTGAAGCCGCAGCACCTGAGGTAAACGGTAGATCAGCAGCTGTTTGCAGGCCTCGGACAGCGCTAATGGCTTGTGCGAAGACTTGCGCCTCTTTCCTGATACACACATGCACGCGCACACACACACAAAATAGAACAAAGAAGTTACAGTCAATACAAGAACAACTTTAAGTAAAACAAACCACTTGCAGTTAACCTGATAAGCTCCTGTATGCACCCTTTTATCACCTAGCCAAAACCCTAAACATGTTAGCATGTGATAACTGATTTACAAAAAGACAATCAGCAGTGAAATTCTAGGTCAATGCCAAATGTTCAATATTTACCAACTACATATGCAAATATATATATATATATATTGTACAAAGTGAGACAACTGGACAAATGTATGTTCGTGTTCAATCAACTGCATGCAAGAACAACAACAACAAAAAAAAAGTCAAAGGTGCCTCCTGAGCCACTTGGCTGGTTACTTAAGAGTGTCTGTTCATTGGTTAGGGTGGTGTACCCCTTCAAATGTGTAATCAAGTTTGTGATGGAGAAATTTCTTGTTTGCTCCCTCAACGTTAGACTTTAGCAGGTCGGACCACGATGGATGGATCTGAAGATCCTCGGCCCTCCTCGGACAGAGGTTTTTGAACAGTCTCGCCAAATGAAATGGCTTGTATTTCTAATTCTGATACTCTTATTATTGATGGAAATAATCGAAGCGGAGAGGAACAGTAGATATGATAAAAGACTGCGTCCTGTCCTGCTGGCTGTGGGTGAGCGTGCTCACTGTTGCAGAAGTTGCATGCGTAGATGCAGCCCTCCAGAGCCTCGGTCTCCGTGAACTTGGCGAGCATCTCGGTAAGCGTGCAGCTCTGCTGGCAGGCTGCCGCGCTGGGCTTCTCCAGGCTGTGGTAACGCTCGGGGAATTCCAGAGACAAGTCCCAAAACGGCTCCACCGTGTTCGACTTGTGCTTACAGGACAGACACGTCACCTACAGGGGAGGATTTGAGAGAAATGTCGCATAAAGAGAATGCGTGAAACGTGCTTCGTCCGAGTATACGTCGGACGTATGTCACCTATGATATAGACGTGAGAAACCTGCAGACTACACGTGAGACCAGTCACCTACAGAAAACAGGGTAGGTACACGTCACCTACAAAAGTATGTGTGAGACACAGGTTCACCTACAGAGAACATGTGAAACACACGTCAGAGAACATTTTGACCACATCAATTAGACATCAGCTCAAGTGTCAGACATCACCAAGAGAGGCCACGTGAGAAAGATACTTTACAGACAGGACGACAAAACATACAAATGCCATTTCCAGCAGAAGCTTGCCAGTCACACAAGCCATTCTTCCTACACATCAAGGGAAGTTTATACGACAAAGTAAGTCAAAACATGAAGAAGCACTTTCCCATCAAATCTATTCATTCAGGGAAGCAAGTCCTGTTACTGTTCATTCACCCAAATACTTTTTTCACTTCAGAAAGCATGCATGGCATGGAGAAGGTTATTACATTGGGAGAGTTCTAGACAAGCAGCACTGGGTGGTAGCCTGGCCAGCTACTGGACAGAACACATTACATACATGAGAGACTGCACATGCAAACCCTTTATAGGTCCAGGTAGGAGAAACAATTTACAAACATCTTTTTGCTACAACCTCATCCTCCACAACCACTTGAAAAAAATATTCTAGCTGAATTATTTAAAACAGTGTGTAAAATATTTCAGAATAAAATGTGGCCAGAAATTCACTGCAGTTCTTTTCAACACAAATTCTACTTCAAATTAGATAAAATATTTGAAATTTCAGACTGGATCCCCTCCCCCCCCATTATTATTTCTGTGAATTGTTTTTGTTTGAGCAATATTGAACAGCTGACAAAAACAACTGAATGCAAAAGCTTGCCTAGAGAGCACTCCACAGGTGAAACACACACACAGAGAGCAGTCTGTCACACAGTTAGTGTTTACAGACAGATATGGCACCATACTAGTTCTTCTGTACCAATCTGACAGATACCTTTCATTTGAATTTCACCTGATATTGATACCGATCCAGTGTGTGTTGCGAATGTGTGCTGTGCAGATAAATGCAAATAAAATTATAAAATGCAAATAAGACAATGTTTGGCTGTGTTAGAGTCACTCTTATTGAGATGATATTTATTGCCTTGATCACCACCTTCTTGGTTCTCAGCTGTACTGTACTTACTCCAATACACACACTGCCTCTCTGCTTAAACCAATATAAATTTTACCTGATAATATTGCAGTTATCATTTATATCCAAACATTAAATATATTTTTCGATTCGTCTTGTCCTCCAGGTCCTGATTCAAAATTCCTTATTTTTAAATCATCCTTAAAAATCAATAGGCTTACGGAAAATATATATTTTTCCGTTTTTCAAGCGGTTTGAATATACTAAAGCCATCGAGTATTTAACTTCATGAATTTAGAGGAGTATGCTTTACTGGTTCGATTATTCTTCCTCTCTCGCTGTCAGGTTTCTCATTTCCACGACTCTTTTACTTCAAGCTTGAACTTCTTTTACTTCAAGCTGGAAACGTCATCGATTGTTTATTTAAAATAATATAGATTAATAAACAAATAACCGTTTGTCGAGGATTCATGGCAGTGAACAGTGCAAAAGTATGTTTAGTGAGAACAGTTCTCCACAGAGTCCATCCCGGGTCATCAAAATCATCACGTGCGCGAGAGCATGCCTATATGCATATGAACATAATAGTTTTGATCTTTAAATGTGATGTAAACCCTTAAAACAGTGTATAAACTGTGCTCAAACCAGCCCGGTTGTTAGCGTATGCAGTTCAAAGCTGCGCTATTTTCCGTCTGGATTTCTAACGGTATATAATAGGTTTCTTTTAAAAATTCTCTGTCGATATTCTATCCTTTCTGCTGATATTGACCCGATTCTGAGAAGTGATATCGGATCGGTACCGTCTGTAGTTTACAGCAGATACTAGAGAAAACTTTCACACCTAGCAACGGCCCACTGGACAAATTTAGATCCCACATCACGCTGACTATACAGTTCATACTATTACTCCAATCCGCCATTCCTTCTTTGTATTTAAACTGCAGGTTTTGGTACTTTGCTACCACTGAAGCAAAACGTTTGGTACCGTGTTGAAAAGCGTATTTCACATGTGTGCAAGAGGCGGAGTGGTATACTTATTAACCTTCACGGAAACAGGGCAAAGGTAGAAAGATCGAAACAGTGAAAAGTGAAGCTGTTCAAATCTCACCGCTAATCTCACCGCGGAGGCCAAGCGGTAACGTTAGATGTAGAGAAGGCAAACAATACCCAACACACGCACACCCTCCAAACTTTTTATGAAAACACGTTTGCAAAATCCCATCAATAAAGTATTACAAAAAGAGCAGAGGCAAATTGCGAAGTTGAGAAAAGCGAGAAAACCATTTATGACCGAATGAAGTCGCCGACAAACAAACCTTCGTGAACAGTATTTAGGGACGTCCAAAACTGAGCAGAATATCGGTGTCCATTTGCAGCTTTAGCATAAACTCTTTACCACATAGTTTAATAATTTTGACACGATTCCCCTGCACTTAAAAAGAAGTGAAAATCTGTTGTCTGGAAAGCCGTCAGAGAAAACGGTACACACTTTCCTGAACTCTAGATTAGACTTGTGTAGTGTTTTGCTGGCTGGCTTGTTGCCTCCAAGGACACTTTGGCTAGTTAGTAACACAGCCAGCTGCATCCTCACCATGAAAGCAAATTCAAAGCATGTTAAAGCCAGTCAGTCAAACCTGGAGCAGATTAGCCTGGTCTTTCAGTTTGTACTGGCTTCCTGCATGGACTACAAAGTCTGGCATTTGAGGTTTAAAGCCCTTAATGGCCCCTCTCATATAGCTGGTTCTCACATCTCATGAACCTTTGCACCCAGACCCCTCTGCTCATCTGAGGCACACTGGGAGCTCTTAGGACCATTTACAACTCAACTCGTAAAAGATGTTTTCACCTCACACAATTCCTAAAAAGTATTCCAAGGAATATTGGGTAGGCAAGCTTAAAGGCTAGACTTAACATAGTTTACTGATATTTTTACTTTGCAGTTCATTATTTGTAGTTTTCATTAAATGTACATTTTGTTTAATGTTGTTTGTATGTAAAGCACTAAGATTTGACTCAAAATGAAGTGTCGTTTGTTTCTAGATTTGTTCATTATAACCAAAGTCTAAGCTGAATTATTGAATGAAATAACATGTTGCGCTAAAAATCTATTACAATCTAAATATTTTATGCAACATGTGGGAAAATGTCTCTCCAAACATGTAGTTTTTTTCTACTTTCACACAATGGAGCTACACAGTAAATCCTGGTTACCAGTTATTTCCAGAAGGTAGTGTGTGTGATTAAGCAAACCCTGTGTTTACAGTAGCCTAGTAGTAACACATTAGCACAGAATACCCCTGGAAAGTATAAATTATCTGGTTAAAATATAATTATGCAGATTCATAGCTTAATTTAAAAATACCTAAAAAATAATTTACTAACTGCACTGCCCTAAAGATTGTGATATAAAAGTGTATTGAGTTCTACAAACAAATCAAAATGAATGCCTGTGGTAATAAAATATGCTACAGATGCTGCAAAAGATTTGTCTGAAACACATTGGAAACTCTGGACTAGTCATTTAAAGAACTTGTATAAAATATATACGGAAGAACTTTGCTTGCACCTCTGTCTCAATCAACTGGTTTCTTTGGAAACCTTGTTTACTAAAATTTTCACACCAATATTTGTCATCTCTCTCTCTCTCGCTCTCACACACACAGTTTTTAAAATGCATCACATGTTTTGGTGAAGTTCAGAATACACTCTGACATGCTTCATACTTCAACATTACTGCAAGTATTCAGTGTGTTCATTGTTGTGCCCCAGCCAATGCCCAACCAATCTAAAAGCTTTAAAGCACAACTCAAAAGCTGAAGCGAGTGTGTACGTGCGCACTTGAGTGAGAAACAGTGATCTCACCTGGCTCAGCAGCTGTCCATGGAAGATGGTGTTGAGCACCTTGAGCACCTGTTTGGAGAGCTTCCTCTGCGTGATGGGGATGACGATGCGTTTGCGGCTGCCGTCCGACTCCAGCTCCTGCTGGACCTTGTCCAGGAGTTCGCACAGGAACTCCTGCGCATCCTGCTGGTCGTAGCCGCGAAATGCCGGGATCAGGTTCCACACAGAGTGCAGCATGGCGAAGGGTGACACCAGTGTCCACCGGCCCGACCACATCACCCTGAACAGAGTGTGCAGCTCGTGGCATAGCGACACCTGCTGGCGGGAGGAGGAACGCGGCTCATTGGGTTGCACTAGCTCCACAGCGCCACTCTGCTGGTTTCCAGCAACCGCCAGCGCGCTGCTCGCACGGCCCATGCGGCCCAGGGCGCTGAGGGCACTTGCGCTTCCCATCACGCCTGCCGAGACGCCACGAACGCCCTGCGAGTGGTTGGTCTTGGCCAGCAGCTCCTCAGTCTCGCACAGGTCCAGCGTGAGGAAGCACTCCCTGAACTTTTGCAGGTGACTCAGCACCTGAAGAATTGAGTTCATGTAGCACGTGTTGCCCAGGTTCCGAAGCCCAGTGACGCCCGGCGCCAGGCGCCTGCGCCGAGGCGTCTGGGAAACGTAGTACCGCCGCAGTTTGCCTGCACCACGGTTTCGGAGGGGTTTGCTGGGTTTGTTGGAGAGCGGCTTGTTGGAGAGGGGCTGCAGGAACTGTTTGGGTGGTGGAGGTGGTCTCTCAGGCGGGTCTCTGAACTTGCGTGGGATTAGAGAGAGCGTGGGGCGAGGGGCCTGCGAGAGGAGGCGGGCGCTCTTCCTGGGCGGAACGTTGGCCTGCTCTCCCATGAGCCTCTTCTTAACCTCTTGCCGCTGCCTTCTCAGCTCTTCCCTCTCCTGCTCCTGTTTCTCCTCACGTTTCCTCTCCTCCTCTTCACGCTTCCTTTGCTCCTCCTGCTGCCGTCTCCTCCAAAGCCGAAGAGCGCCCCCCAACAGCGCCCTCCGGTGGTGCCGCAGAGCCGCCTGCATGGCCGGCCTTGGCCCTGCCCCCTCCCCGCCGACACGGACGGAACACTCGCCAGCCGACGCCGAACGCATCGAGCGCTGTCCCGGGCTGCGCACAGTGGACAGCGCCCCACGCAGGAGCTTCAGGTCCCCCTCAACATTATCGTTCAGTACGTAGTCCTTGCAGGCGAAGCAGAAGACATCCAGCTCTCGCACTTCCATTGCCAGCGGATGCTGGGTCTCCTGGTAGTGCCGGAGGGAATGCTCCTCGATGTAGCGACCGCAGGCCACGTGGGAGCACTTCAGACAGGCCCAGACGGACTCGGTGGTGTGGCAGTCCACGCAGCGCCATTTCTGAGGGTTCAGGATAGAGTGGTCGTGGCCCACACGGAGACGGACCACATGCTTACAGCGGTCCATCTCTCCCAGCGCAGATGTGGTCTCAAAGTCAAGAGCCACACCACTGCGCCATGACAACCCTGAGCCTGGACACCAAACAAATTACCCTCATAATTATAAATCATACAGCTAGAAAGTACAACAAAGGTGTGAGGTGCTGGACATATTACAGTGTGAATCGTCTGAATGACTTACCGTGAAAGTAGTCTCATAAATGCTTTAGTAGGCATGCACTGAGCATCACAACCTTAGAAGGAAAATTTTCTTCATCCACATTAACTCAACAGCATTAGCCTTGTGTGACACTGTGATGGAAAATGTAAACATGCTCAGGTAGTGCACCGCAAACAATGTCCAACAGACGACATGAAGCCTCACAACTAAAAACTGAGAAACAATTCACATCATAGAATACAAATAAGGAAACAAGTCCCGTTGGAGTGAGACAGCTGGCTCACATCGGTCTAAAAAAAAGTTGCAGTGCGAATTGCTGAAGTAAAACAAAAAGGTTCAGGACTTTTTTCAGCAGGAACCCACAGCAAGTCCGATTTAGCTGGCTACCTTTCTAATCTTTTCAGCAGTCCGTTAGACCTTCTGTTAATCCAGCCACCTGGCAGTCCTAATTACAAAACACTTGCACTAGAAATAGCAGTAATAGCCATCTACCTTTGGCATGGGTTTTCGAGAAACATTAATTCTCACCATCTCAACAGCAAGGCTGTCGACTACCTTCGCCAGCTAGCCCACGCATTAGGTGGTCACATTCATCTTAATCATTCAAATTCGATTAGCTAAGTAAGTTAGCGCTGCAAGCTAGCATTGCAGACTACTTGTAGCTAGCTAGCAGGCTAGCTCCAAAAACTACGTGGCTTAAGAGAACCACATTTTTAAAGCTGGTTCTGGTAGATTTTTTTCCTTCAACGTGATTTCAGGTTTACTGACAAGTTATATTTTACGATCAACAATGTCATATTTCAGTCTAAGCAACATACATCGTTGTCGTTCATCGCTAGTTCTACCCAATAGAGCAGTTTGCCGGTATTTCCCTGTTTCTAAAGACAATGCAGACAATCAATAGCTAACTAGCTGGCTAAGCTATAGGAGCTAGCTAGCATCCCCAGTACTTACCACCAGAACAAAGAACACTCTTAGACCAGCCCTTCCGAATATCACTCACAGAAACTTCTCAGGGTAGTCGATAACGACACTATACATAATATTCAAACCCGCAATCTATTTATTACGCCACGACAGCATGGAAAATGTTATACGGCTCAACTTTTGTTTAAATCTTTAAACAAAACACCAGGAGGTCAACCTAGATTAAAGTCAAAGATCCGCTAAAATTTACAGATCGCGAAAATATAAACTTTAGGACTCAACGTGTACTCCTCCGCAAGAGTCAGAAGCTGAGGGAAAATGAGTCAGAAAATTAATAAAAGCCTTTTTTGCCTGATACCTAGATATTTTCTTCATTTTAGGTTTTGTATACGGCTTTTATTTACCGCCATCATCTGCACGCGCGAGCTGTCACAGATTTTGGGTCAACCGAACTCGTCCAGGTCCACAATCACATCGTTCCGATTGGTGTGAAAGTGATCAATCTTCCGGGAAGCCTTGCTTCTCATTGGCTCTTAATACGTCGGTCACATTCTAGAGCTCAGCGCGTGGAGGCGGACCAAAGAGGAGTTTTGCCAGAATAAATTCAGTAAATGATCTTGTAGGATTATTTGTAGTTACACAGTAAATGCTTATGTTGACATTACAGATGTAATGCTTTAAATCATATAGTCAGTTTAAAATCACTTGTTTAAAAACCTGAAGAGCTGTCATTATTGCTTACTGTCCTTACCATGTACAAATGTTCATCAATAAAATAAATACCATGCCATGCTGTAGCTGATAAACCAACTGGAAAAACCAACTTTAAAAGGTAACAATAACCATTTTACAGTTTTTATTTATTCATTTTGGCCAAAAGTACACTCTTACCAGAACATTTTGTTTTCCATGACAGATTACAAGGAGAAAAGGAAAAAAAGAGAAGAAATGAAAGCCACAGATTAATTAGAAGTTTGTTTCTTGTATTTTCCAGAATGGCCTCAGCATTCCACAGGAAGGAGAATTTTCTTTAATTTCTTTCCAACATGGACCTGTTCCTGTACAATGGTTTGTATAGTCTACCATCCACAGTGAAGACTTCACGTGTGCACACAGCATTCAGGCTGTCCGTAAAAAAAAAAACAACCCAAAAACAAACAAACAAACAAACAAAAATAAACTACTGACACCCAATGTGTGTTTGTTCAGTTCATGTCAAAACAGGCGTGGCTGGCTGTCATCGAACGCTGCTCCCCGGGAGCACCTGCTGCTTGCGCACCTTGCTGAACAGTTCCAAGTACTGGCTCATGGTGTCCATGCAGTCAGCAGGCACAAAAAGGCCCTCGGGCTTGCTGGAGAAAACAGCTGGGAGCTCAGGTACACTGGGCCCTAGGAAGCTCTGCATGAACTCCTTCATGAGGTTCCAGCAGTCACCTGGCACCACACATGCACAGTACTCTACCTGCGCACACACAACCGTCCACCACACACAAACACATGGGACAAACACAAACCACACGCAGAAACAAAAGTGCAAACCAAGTTATATAATGAATGCAGCTTGAATTAAATGTATTAGACTGTTCTCATTTTTAACAGCAGTGCTGTTTGTTGATGGTGTAACTCGGAACAAGAGCAGCTCCGTTTGCTGTATAATTTGCAACTCTGACCTCCACTGAAATCCCCCTGGCGCTGGAGCTCATGGTCACCGTGCCAACCTTCACCAGGAAGTCGCAGAAGCGGTAGCGGGCACCGCGACTCTCCACCTTGTGCCCTTTGGCATTCTGGAAGTGGCTTTTCAGCTTTACCATGAGGACGTCAAAGTTGGCATCGGCTGTGAGGAACGGGCCGCCTTCAAACAGAGCCAGACAGCTCAGCGGCGTTTCCGAATTATGCATCACATACAGGAGTTTAGGGGGCTGGCCTGACATACACATACAAACACAAAAACACACATGCATGCATGAACAAACACACACATAGAAGTGAACAAGAGAGGAGATTCAGAGAGAAAGAATGGATAAAGGAAAAACTATTCACTCAATTATGGGAAAATCTAAAATAATAACAAAAAACAAGCAGTATTTGAATGTTTCTCTTGCTGCATGGCAACCTGCTTCGTAACGGCTCAGTAAAAGAAAAAAGTGTCTAGCAAAGACACTTTCTCATCTGACAGTCTACTATATAACATTTCATCCCTTTAGCTTTTATAATATTATTAATATATCTAAATTACAATAAATATTACCACCCACAAAGAATGTATTTACATTTTTTAGATGTACCCACAGTGGTGAAATGACCATTCTGCCATTCAGCTAACATCTGATTTTAAACGTGATGCTCTTGCTTCTAGCACAGAGATCTCAGGATTGCCACACTGACTTGTCATCCATTTATCCTGACCTTGCTATTACACCAATGTGTCAGATGTGGCACTAACCTGCAGACACTGGGCTAGAGAAGTAATACACTTCTCAGAATGCAACACAGACTATTTGGGTGCTCTATCAGAAGATGAGAACAGCCTAAAATAAATTTAAAAAAATGGACAACTGCCTCAAATAATATAACATCAATGTGACATCAGTGATGTGCAAGATCAAACTTCAATGCGTTGGTATGGAGCTTAACATCCTGTTATCAATGTCATATCTACATACAGCGGGTGTTAGTTACCACTGGCATTGCCGGTTGCATGGTAAGTCTCACAGTCCACAAAGAAGCTGCCCTGCTTCACTGCTCCGAGCTGCTCCAGCTTCTTGTGCAGCTGCTCAACAGTCTGCTGCACACTTTTGCCCTCGGCCACAGGCACCTGGCACACACTGCAGCAGAGTAAACGCGCGGTAAAATTGACACCGACCCAGTATTTTATGTATATATTAATCGGGTTGCATGCGAGTTAGATTAACACGCCAGAGCACCTCCTGCTTACATCTGTTCGTTAGTCATTGGGAGATTAATTCATTTTGTTTAGACAAGGGAGAAGGAGACAACAGAGTGCTAACCAACTCAGGGACATTGGTCAAGTCAAATTTATTTATTTATATAGCGCTTTTTTTTACAACGAATGTTGTCACAAAGCATCTTAAATGTCCATGCTGATGATTATAACACGAGCTAACGTCTATCTTAGTTTATTAGGATATAGCTAGCGAGGTAGCTTTATTCTTAGAAATTGACAATTACATCGCTTGCATGTCCACTTAATCCATGTAGCTAAGTAACACGTTACGATACGATAAAGCCTTAACATTACTGTCGAGACGGGTGAATGCTTTTCCGTTTGCAGAACAGGAATTCATAAACATCAGCAAAACAATAGAAAGTTACATCTACGAGACGCTTAAATTGGAAAGTCGTCAACGCTAGTTAGCTAGCTAAGATAGCTAAACTGGCAGCCAGTATAGCTTTTAAGATTATTCTTTATTCACCCCAGTTAAAGTAAACAAGCAAATCAACCGTAAGCCTATACAAACAGGTAAGACGTTAAACCTTTAGTTATATTCCTTACCATGTAACCCCCATTTTATTGCTCGATCAAAATATATTTAAACCAGTTCCCCCATACCGCTGCACAATAAAACATGTACTTCCGATATTCCGATATAGCTTCCGGTTTATTCCAGCTGTGACGACAGTGAATAAAAATGGAAAACAACTTTGGTTTATTAAATGTATTTGTTTTATTTAGAAACATTAACACTAATAATTTCGTGCGTGACATGATTTACTTAGTTACTGATGTATGAGCATTAGCGGTTTTTGAGGGAACGTAAACAAAATGGAGCAGACCTGATCCACAGTCAGGTGGAACTCGGCCCTTCCACGTTGTTACGACCCGAAAGAATGACTTAGCGCTGTACCCAAATCAGTACGTACACGTTCGTTCTCTACTGCGTGACGATAAGCCATTTGCTTCGAGGGAATCCACGTGTGCCCGAGCTTCACAGGCGGTAACGGTAGCTTCTGGTTTTGATGTCTAAATCAAAACTGCGTTTGTTGTAAGCAAAGTCAGATTTGCCAATAAGTTTCTATAATGCCGAAAGTTAAGAAGTCTAAAAGTGGCGGAGGCGACCGGGTTGGTGGCATAGTTCCTCTTGCTGATCAAATTCTACAGGGCGACTCTGTCCGGGCACACGGCCGCGTGAAAATCAGGGATAAAAAGCAAGATAAAGACGATGAATATGTGGACGAACGTTTGTCTCGAAAAATTCTGGAACAGGCACGAATCCAACAAGAGGAGCTACAGACTGAGTTTGGCGTGACGCAAGAGGTTAAGAAGAAGCCGTCTACAGTCCTTGGTAAGTTATGCAGAGACAGTATAGATAGCTAGTTAGCTTAGCTAGGATAGATAGTCCATCGACCCATACTACATTTAACTCACTTGATTTGTTGCATGTCATTTAACGGTGACATGTGGGCCAAATGTATTTTTCTGGAGTAATGGTTACTGGTGTGTGACCTCCACAACACCCATGATGGTGAAAATAGCTTTTATTAAATACCATAAATGAGTTGGATCGAGTACATTAGAATACTCTGTACGTCGCTCTGGATAAGAGCGTTTGTTAAATGCCGTAAATGTAATACCTTGGGCCTGTGCTCTTTTATCCCCATTTTAATTTCTAAGGAAAGGGCTGTGCACGAGTACTCACAAGAACCCTTATATTTATATTTATTTATATTAAATAAAGGGCTCTGCACGAGCCCTCACAAGAGGGCGTATATTCATTACCCCTCCTCTCTTTTGGACTGCTTGTGGAAAATAACAAACCAGAATCCACTATTATTTATCCACCTTTTCTTTCTTATTTTTAATTTAAACAATTTGTATACCTTTGAGCCGAAGCAGGTGCTTTTGTCTCTTGGATTAAGGACTTTATCTAAATAATCCCGGCATCCACAGGTCCAAGAACAGAAGATGGAGACTCTGACGAGGAGTGGCCAGAGCTGGGCACTGCAGGGCCAGATGGAGATGAGATGGTTGAAGGTGCTGAAGTGGAGGTGGACCCAGAGGATGAAAAGGCAATTCAGATGTTCATGAGCAAGAACCCACCTGTTAGGTAAATTCCTTCACAGGGAAATGGGTGAGATGATGACTGAAGGCTGTATTGCCTGCACACTGATATGTTTGGGTATATTGGGCACGAGGGAGTGAGCTAAGCTTCTGTGGGTAACCTGCTGGGTAACGGGTACGACTCAACTGTTCATTGCCATCAGTGATGTCACAATTTCAAAGTGTCACTCCATGTGATCACTTTCTCTCTTTCTTTTTAAATTATGAGGAAAGTGCCTGCATGTATGAGCTTGAAATACATAAACCAATAGCATCTATTATATCTTTTCAGCCCCCATTTGTGTCTTTTGAAACAAAAACACACATTGTGTGTGAACATGACAAATAAAATAACAAATAAAATGTAACCATAAAAATAAATGATATACATTCAATTTAATCAGAAATGCCTTTCAGATACTTTGCATCCTCTTTATATTGGGTATCCTCATGTGGAGGGTGCACACTTGTTTTTCAGACGCACTTTAGCTGACATCATCATGGAAAAGATAACGGAGAAGCAGACAGAGGTGGGCACAGTGATGTCAGAGGTCTCGGGTCGACCCATGCCTCAGCTTGACCCCAGGGTCATCGAAGTGTACAGAGGGGTCAGTAAGGTGAGGCTGTATTAATTTGATTATTAGGCTGCAATAGAGTGGTGGAAACTGATGGAGAAAGCAGTGGACACACGGGTTTTGGGAGACGAGAATATCAACACACAGCACAGAGACTTGAGTGTTAGGAGATCAGAACGTCTATGTGCTGCACTGAAAACATGAGGGTCAGACTCTCTTTCCACAGCATCATCACACGTGCCGTCTCCACTGCTACAGCCCTTTTATTCCATCTCACACTAGTAGTGATGATCTTACTAATGAATGAATGTCACTGATAATACTGGTAGGAGAAATATTACCAAGTACACTTTTGATTATAATGTAATCTAGGTTTTTTCCCCTGACCAAGAATCCGCCTCTTGTTTCAGGTTCTGTCTAAGTATCGGAGTGGAAAGCTGCCAAAAGCCTTTAAGATCATCCCGGCACTCTCCAACTGGGAGCAGGTGCTCTACCTCACTGAGCCGGAGAGCTGGAGTGCTGCTGCCATGTTCCAGGCCACACGGTATGTCAGCATAGCGCAAATGGAAATGGCAGCTCTGTTGAGGACGGCCATGCCTGCTGCTGACGCTGCAGCCATTGCGTAGAGCAGCCACAGAGCTGATATGAGAGGACAGAGATGTTGCTTGAGTGGCAGAGCTGATATGAGAGGACAGAGATGTTGCTTGAGTGGCCGAGCTGATATGAGAGGACAGAGATGTTGCTTGAGTGGCAGAGCTGCATTCGCGGATCTCATTGGCATTCCACCGCTGCTCATTCCAAAAGTTACAGCTGATCTTGAATTCACAACATTAGATGATCAGGAGAAAACTCTGAAACTCAAAACAAGTTAAAACACCACATTTCTGCATTAAACAATGATACAAATTCTTTATCACTGAACTGTTTTAAAGCACCAATACTCTCTATACAATACAATTGTACAAACTTGAATAGTGGAACTATTATATGAAGAAAATGTCTTTGGAGACCTTTGAACATTTTTATGAGAGATTTGTCCATTAGCGAAATCCTACAGTGCCCTCATTTGGCAGCACTTGGTATAACAACTTGAAATCACTCTGGCTTCAACATGCTTCCTTTGCATGTGTAATTTGACATGAAGTCTTATAACTTTGTCTCATTGCAGTGTTTGTTAATCTCTGGCTGGTTGTTGTGTAGGATCTTCTCCTCAAACCTGAAGGAGCGAATGGCTCAGCGCTTCTATAACCTGGTTCTGCTGCCGCGAGTCAGGGACGACATCGCTGAGTACAAGCGGCTAAACTTTCACCTCTATAGCGCACTGAAGAAAGCCCTGTTCAAACCTGGGGCATGGTTCAAAGGTGAAGAGAGAAATGTGACATCTCAGTTTTAGTTTTTGATGTTTTTTAAAGAAACGGACCAATTATGATCAGTATTTCTGTTTTGTTAACTAAACATATTTGCATCTCAGTTTTTACCCTTTATTCTGTGCATGAGACACCCACTATAGTAAGGTAGAACGTATTTTCAAAGGCATTCTCTGATTGACATGCCAAATATAGAGAAATAACTGTATTGGGCCACTAGGTGGCAGTGGTGTTCTTCAATCTACTGTCCAGTCACCACTGTTTGAGAGCAGGGAAATTGTGTTCGGTTTTTGTTTGGTTCCAACTCTAAAACATTCTGAGCATTTAAAACCCATATACAGCACTTTATTTCCTTGGTTACCTGACTTAGGTCTGTGGAGAACTGGAATAAAATGGGAATGTTGTCTATAAGGTGGCTCCGAGGACAGAATTGAACATCTAGTAGATTTACTTGACTATTCAAAAATGTATTAATTAATTTACAAAATGGCAGTAATTAATTTCCCTCCACTGCCACCTCCAGGAATCCTTATCCCACTCTGTGAGTCAGGTACCTGCACTCTGAGGGAAGCCATCATCATTGGCAGTATCCTCACCAAGTGCTCCATCCCTGTGCTGCACTCCAGGTGAATTTGTTTTCTCTTCATCATTTTCTCCATCACTCCCCCCACCCCAAATTAGACTGTAGATACTCCTGGCTGCTTGTAGATGGATCCCAGGACCTTTTATTCAATGGTTTCCTTAGTCTACAACGATTATAGATTTTAAACTGATAAGATTGTTGCAGCTTCTTATGTGGACATTTGTAAACTGGCCAGTTTTCACAAGCTTGTGAATTTTCTATTGATGCAAATGTAATGAGGTTAAGACAAAATGTAAATGTAAATTAAAAATATAAAAGATGAATATAATTGGAGCCTGGTAGTGAACACGCATCTAGATTCTAACATTTGTTGACTTGCTGTTAAGCTTGACTTATTTTAGTTTAAAGCTGTTTTAAGAAGCTTGTTCGAGTGTAATCTCGGTTTTTCAATGCAAGCTAAACATGCCAATCATCTTCTTTGCAGTGCTGCCATGTTGAAACTGGCGGAAATGGACTATAACGGGGCCAACAGCATCTTCCTGCGTCTGCTGCTGGACAAGAAATATGCCCTGCCCTTCCGTGTGCTGGATGCACTGGTCGCCCATTTCCTGTCCTTCCGCTCTGAGAAACGTACTCTGCCCGTGTTGTGGCACCAGTGTCTGCTCACACTAGTGCAGCGCTACAAAGCTGACCTGGCCTGCGAACAGAAGGGGGCGCTGCTGGAGTTGCTCAAGATTCAGTCACACCCGCAGATCTCAGCTGAGATCAGGCGGGAGCTACAGAATGCAGAGGCCAGAGATTTGGAAGATGCCACACCTGTGATGGCGGTGGACTGAAAATGACGCTCTGTTTCCTCTTACTTGTTCTTCTAAACACAGTAGGAATTTCCCTAACCACCAAGGAAAATTAAGCTATTTATGACTCATTGGGGTGGAATGTAACATGGTGATGGGAAAGTGAAGATGGAGAAATATGCCATTGTCTACTAAAGGAGCTAGAGGTGAAAATCACTGGAGGTGATTTGTGTCCATCACCCACTGTTCCAGTGGTCATCATGACGTGGAAGTAAAATATTACTTGTTGTACCTTTTCATTCAAGTTGTTGTAATATTTTCTTTATCCTAGAGTATCCTAGTGTTGATAGTATTTTGAATTTGTTTCGGTTTGACTTACATGCACATTATCCAAAACAAAAACCTATTTTAGGTAGTCTTTGCTATAACGTCCTCATTAAAACCAAACTGATAGCGATCATATACACACTGTACAAATACCTTGTTTGTATGGAACACAATAAGGTGCCTTTGTATGCTTCCAGTTATTGGCAAGCTGGTAAAACGAGCATATATATACACACATACATACGAATAAGTACTTTTAAAAAAGTATCATTTAAACCTTGAGCTGGGATCAGTTCACTTAATCCATGACTGAAAGATATTTCTAATAAAGATGTACTATATGAGCCTGGTTTTTAGATACATTTATTTTTATCAGAAGCTGAGTGCTGAGGTCCGTTAACTCTTTCTTCATATGCTTACATGCACAAGCAGTTCAGCGGGGGCGTTTAGCGCCAAACTATACAACGCCATTTCAAATCTGGCCGGTTTGCTGAATATTAGGTTAAAAAATCATTTTAGTTTAGTTTAATATGGCACGTAGTAGGCAGATAAAAACGCGTTAAAATAAATCCCAAAGGTTGGTCGTAGACGTTGGATTGAATATTAGAATCTCAAGAAATCTCTTAAACTACTGCAACTAATTTTTGCTACTTAGCTAGCTAGCTAGTTTTTAAGTTCAAGTTAGTGGGTGCCTTGAGAAGACCTGGCTTTATTTTTCATTTAAAATCACAGATGGAGTTAATTTGTCATGAGGAATTCCTGACAACTTCAGGAGTTTCTCCAAATCTCAACCCTATTAGGGCCTCAAGGGACCCGGTGTTGACCCGAGATGTCCGAGTTTGGCGAAACCTCTTCTACTTAGAGAAAGCTAATGTTTCGGAATCTTATTTCAGTAATATTCAGACAGATGTACAACCATATATGCGAAGAATTTTAACAGTTTGGATGCTGCAGGTAAGAGCCTCATAAAACCAGTCAAAACTGTTCATCTTACAAACCCTTAGGCAATCATATCCTGGAAGTGATGGCTAACATTACCTGAGTATCGTGTTCATAGCTACGAGGCTAGCTGATGACATTGTGCGCTGAAGTGAGTGCATGTATTATAATCATGTTTAGCATTCATACTGAATCAGTTCTGTGTCATATTACAAATGGTTTTTGTGTTCACTAGGTGTGTGAGGAGCAGAGGTGCGAGGAGGAAGTGTTTCCGTTGGCCGTTCACTACCTAGACAGGTTTATGGCTCGCCATCCTGTCGACAGAGCCAGTCTGCAGTTGCTAGGAACTGCCTGCATGTTTCTGGCCTCCAAACTCCGAGAAACAGTTCATTTGAGTGCTGACAAGCTCTGCATTTACACTGACAATGCTATCTCTCTCTCCCAGCTGCTGGTAACTTCACAGACATTATCTTCAGATTTCATCCATTATTTTAGTTCTGAATTGACATCCTTATGGTAAAAGGCAACCATTGAATTTAAATTAAAAAAAGAATCTTGAGAAACTGTATTTTTATTAGAAAAGGAACTATATTTTAGGTGTGTGTATGACCTAAAACAATGCCCACAATAGTACCAGAGCTTTGCTGTTCAAGCTAGTGATGTTGTGCATATATTCCAGTGTGTAATCTTTCAGTATGTGTCGGTATACATCAGCCATGGTGTTGCGTGTACAGGAGTGGGAGATGATTGTGGTGTCCAGGCTGGACTGGGACCTGGCCTCAGTGCTGCCCTCTGACTTTGTGGAGCTGTTACTGCAGAGTCTTCCCATCCTTCCTCACAACCTTGCATCCCTGCGCAGACACACTCACTCCTATATTGCTCTAACTGCCACAGGTACTGAACTACACATAGGTTCAGTTCCTATCTGCTCTAAGGACACACACAGGTAGTGACTGATACACGTGACCAACACACAGGTGGTCATACACAAATGTGTATATACTGGAACTTAACTATGCACAGGAAGTAATAAACACACATCACTCATTCACACAAAGGTATGAGGGTGGAACCAGGACAACCAAGTTTGGTTAACTTTGTGTGTTGGCCTGGAATGAGTGCCTGTGTGGAGAGAGAGAGAGAGACAGAGGGAGAAGAGCTCAGGTTACTCTTTGTTTGTCCTGTTCAGTTACTCAGGGCAACCATGGACTAGTCAGCATGGTTATATTATGGTATATCATATCACTTGTCTTTAAGACCTCATCTCCCTGTCCTACACTGGCAGTGAACAAACTGATGGGAACACACCTGTCTGAGGTATATGAGAAATACCTGTGAGTGGGATTTGTGTGTGGGACACGTGTGTGTGTGTGTGTGTGTGTGTAGGAGGGTTGGGGGGCCACCTGTAACTGTATGAGAAGGATACTTGTGTCTGTGTGTGAGAGAGAGAGAGAAAGTTACCTGTGTGTGAGAGGGATACCTGTGTGAAAGGGATAATGTGCTGTGTCAGTTTGTTCCTCCCAGGCCGGAGGCAGTGTTGGTGCCAGTGGGGCCATAGCTGAAACTGTGAACACTAAGTGTTCCCTATTGTGTAACACAGTCCAGTCATTACAGGCAGCATTACCCCCTTTTGTCCAGCTGTTCTCAAAGGGTTCGATTTCTTGCATGAGCAGTGGTCTTTCTTACACACACACACCCACAGAGTGAACCATCATAGTTCTACACTGTTCATTTATGTTGTGGTTTGGTCAATTAAAAATGAAATAACATCTTATTGTGATGACAGTGGATATACATATTGCATTTCAAAGGAAGTTGGGGGGGGTGACTACTATAAATAGTACTGATTGAGTACTATTTATATAAATCGTTATTTGACATTGTAGCCAAATAACAGAGTAGCACAAAAGACTGGATGAATTGGAATGTGTGTCTTTAGCACTTAAAAGAGAGAAGCTGTTTGCATGTGTTCATTCATCTGTTACACTGTTAGCAGTCATTGTTCACTCCACACATACCAACTGCCCACTGTCTGATTCACTGCAGTGTCAGTGTAACATCATTAACACTGTGCCTGGTGTGTGTGTGTGTTTCAGAGTTCAAGTTTTCAGTGTATCTGCCCTCCACTGTGGCCTGCAGCTGTGTGGCTGCAGGTGTTCTCCATCTGCAGCTGCTGGAGGGAGCTCTCCCCTGTGAGTCACTCCTGCAGCTCATGGCCAACAGCTTTGATGTCGACCTGGTGAGATGATGATGATGATGATACATTTTATTTATAAAGCACCTTTAACAAACCCATGGTCACTTTACAATGCAGCAACATTTAAAGAAAAGAGGTTGAAAAAGGATGGACAGATAAGTATGGGTTTGTAGAGAGAAGGGTAGAGAATTCCACAGTTTAGGTGCTTATAGCACTCGAAGGATATGCCACCCATGGAAGAGAGTTTGGTGTGAAGAACTGCAAGTAGACTGCTATCTGAGAGGGATGCTTGTTACAGCTCAGTCAGTGAACTCCCTTGGAATAATTTAACTCACTGTTTTCATTTAAATCGCTCTTAGAGAATCCAGTTATATTTGTACATTTGCTCTCTAAGTATGAAGGACACAGGTTAACAGGATTGCTTTCAATTAACCAGCTGAGTTTGTTTGATGAAGTGATCTGGTTTTTGAACTGAGTATCCCCAAAAGCACCCTGCTTTCACCCCACTCCAGCCCTAACCTCATGGTCCAAATATAATAGAGTACAGCAGAGGAAAATCAAAAGTGCCTGTAAGCATTAAGGTAGTATCAGCTCACATCTACAAAGGCATGTATAATTCTCATATATAATTACATGGGCGTAACCAGTGTATGCATCTGTATGCATTAATAGAACAACAGAGCAAGAATTTTGATCTCCATAAATTTTTAACCCTATGCGTTTTCTAGTGTTTTCAAGGCTTGTTATGCAAGAAATTTACTTGTATATGTGCTGGAAAAAAGTAAGTCTTCTAATCTAATGGGAGTTTCTTTTTTTGTCAAGGCACGGGGGGAATTTGGATCTGCAGTCAACAAACTCTGACTTAAAGAAACTACACTGCTAATGCGCATTACATTATTGCATTAACTGTAGTTTGTTAGGTCCTCAATTTATACAAAAACTCTTGTTCCCGCCAAAGAATAATACACAGTAACTTTATCCATCTACCAAGACTATTGTTAAAACAAACGTGTTACTGAGTGGTTGGAACAAAATCCGGATCTACAGCAGCCTTTTTACCCCACCCACACCCCCACCCCCACAGGTGTGTTTGCGTGATTGTTATGCTGCACTGGAGGCCACTGTGGAGCTCAGTCTGTCCTCCCGCTCCACCGAGGTTGTCTGCAGGTTTGACTCGCCCATCACTGAGCTCAACACCACACCTGTCAATGTCCAGGAAGTAGAACTGTTCTCTTCAGGCTAGAGGCCCTTTAGAGTGGGGATTAAATTAGGAGTCTAAAACCTTGAGGTACTTTTCTCCTCTATTAGGGATGGCAATAGAGCATATCTGCCATACTTAAATTATTGTTGTTTTTGTTATTATTACCCGTTATCTATAGGGTACAGTAGGTTAGTATTTTTTAATTGTTTGAAAAGTTGACGTTAGGTTGTAGTCCAGGTTTTTACTGTCCTTATATTGCTGTCAAAGTATATATTGTGTTCAAATTATACATGGAAAAATTTTTATACTTCTTTTGCAGTGAAGCACATATTAAACCTTTGACTTTTGCACTCTGCTGGAATGGCATAAATCAAATGCTGCATCTATCAAATGCTTTCATAATTCATTAAGCTAAGTTACAAATAAAGGGTTAAGGAAATGTTCTTGCTCATATCTTGCTGCCCCTTGCCTCACACATGTTCTTTAATAAATTATACATTTTTTTGTAATTAGTTTATTTTTAACTTCCAAAGAACCTTGCCAATTACACACTTTGATACATCTTTGGCTTTCCACTTTTGTTATTCTTATAAATAAACTGGGTCATAGATTAGATAAAGTTGAATGATCTTTACACTTTAATCTTGTTTGAAAGTTATTGGTCCACTGAGCAATCAGTAGAGATAAACACAGTGAGACAATACAGGTCAACACAGGCTCTTTGGCAAAAACAAAAATTTGGGGTTTGAGGTTGAACAAATGTGAAAGAAGTGTAGCTGTTAAGGAATGACAAGGGGGAAAAAAAAATACTGATTACATGTGTGCTGGTCAAAGCTTTAAATGATCACACTGTCCAGTCCAGATCTCTCTATACAGGATTCACATGGTGATGTCTGTTATGAAGCATGCTCAGGCACTTAAACAAATCTGGCATATGGAATTTACCGGGAAAAAAAAACATTACGACTCTAAGGGAGATTTTTTTTTTTGTTCGTTTCCACAGAAAAAAAAATCCTCAAATTTACTGAATTAATATCTGTTTTAATTCTCGTTACTAAACTGTTGGAAAAAATAAAACAATTTTTGGCCTACAAGTCCAAAACGGTGCTCAGCACAGCAGGGACTTTCAAAATTCATACTCTGGCTATTTGTCTATCTGTCCTTATCAGGGAACAGAGCCAAACTTCATAAAGCAACAAATGTCTGGTATTTTGGCTGAGATACAGACTGTGTAAAATTAAACATTAACCAGGTTACTGAAATTTGTTTTCTACAAAATAATGGTGTCTTATCATTGATCACTAACCTCTAGACCCTTTTGCCGTTTGTATAATCTGCAGGTGTTCCTTACTCACACTTGCCTTTGTCTCTGTGCTTCTCCGTGTTTGGCACTATGAACTGTATCAGCATCGGACACCAACTTCATGCGTCTTTGGTTCATGTTTTTTTTTTTTCTTCTGAAATTTACCTTCAATAAGAAGCATCACAACTGTATCTTGTCTTTTCATGTATAGAGTTCCTACAGTGTCATCAGTCGCAGAGTTTAAAAAGGTGTTTCAGGAAATGTTATTTAAAATGGGAATTGCCTCTCCAAGAAATGCAGCCTATTACTGAGCAGGTCTAGCTCTTCTCTCAGTATTTTACTATTGACTGGTCTGACCACTAACACTAATCCCCAATGCCTTTTGGCCCAACCCTTGAAAGATAACCCCCCCCCCAACCAAATCTGACATGCACTGCAAATTTAAGTCCCTCTTTGTGACTAGATTCCTGTTCCTGTGCAACACGTTCATGAAAAAATTCCACATCCTGAAATGGACTCAAACTGACCTCCTGGCTAACACAAACCTGGTTGCATTCGAACAAGTTTTAGTGGTTGTAACCAATGTCCCTGTGTGTAGCATCAGCTACTGCAGGCTCCATTCAAGACAAGCTTGTAGACTTTAGACACATCTCCACAGTCTGTAATGGAGAAGGTGCTATCCCCTACTCTGGACTGGTAGCAGGACATGTCTATATCCCAGTACCCCTGTCTTGGACCTGTGGGCCTGCTTTCCTTCAGGTCCATTAGGTTGTCAGCAGAAATGCTACCCCGCATGGTGCCGCCTCCTGCTGGACGCTCTACCATTGCTGCAGGGACGTGACGATTGGGCAGGTCCAACTGATCAAACGACTCCGACGAAAGAATGCTATCCTCGCTGATTGCACTGGGCCTGGATCTGCTGCTCCCTGGTGGCAGGGAGGCCGCCAGCTGGTCCAGGGACCCAAACTCTTGCAGGCCACTGGAGGAAAACTTCCCATGGCGTTTGAGGATGCCCTTTTGTCGGGGCGGTGTGGAAGGCCATAGTCTGTGCTGGGGAGTGTGGCCGGTGTCACTGCTCTCAGTGGACGAGGAATAATATCCTGACTCCCTCTCCACTGGCTTCTTCAGAATGCCCTTACGTGGGGGTGGGGCTGGAGGTAGGGGTGGAGCCACAATATTATTTGTTTTCTCCTCCAAAGGAGGAGCCTGGACCTCATTGGGCTGCTTCTGCTTCAGACTACCACGCTTTTTCAGGATTCCTTTAAATGGACGGGGAACGGAGCCCTCCTGCATGCTTTGTGAAACATCGTTTTCTTTTCGTGATTTGCGGACTGAACGCTGCCTTGTGATCGTCACGTCTCCCACAGCACCCCCTGCTGGGCGTAAGAGACAGCGCATCTTGGAACCACTCTGCAGTAGGGGCCGAGAGGTCCTTCGCAACCATTCAGCAATGCGGTTCGAGCCACCCGTTTGAGGTGCTGTGGCCATTCCTGTTCCCTGTGGCGTTCCCATTCCTGTTGCTGTTTCGCTCTTGGCCAGCAGAGGGTACTGGTAGCCCCAGTTGAGCCACCAGTGGTCAGCAATCTCCTCTAGAGTCGCCCTACGCTCAGGATTCACCATTAACATCCAGCGGATCAAACCACACGCATCTGCAGTGAGGAAATGCAGTGTAAGCAAATCAGTTTTAAACAATGAGATATAGCAATTCAACTATCATTAACATTATTAATATTCAGTTTGTGGTGTACAAGATTGTGCTGCAGTAGACTGATGCACATAAACACTGGCTTCTGTAATGTAATTGCATTTATCCATCTGCCAATGAAATCACAGGTTCCTTCCAAAAGCCAATCGCCTGTCGTTTATATATTTGTTTATGACCTGATGGCTTGGTGGGTCTACGGTAGTCTCCGGTGCTGATCTGCCGCACCAGGCTCTTGTAGTCGTGTCCATCAAAAGGCATGGCTCCATGCACTAGAGTGTAGAGGAGAACACCCAGAGACCAGCTGTCCACCTCAGGGCCTCTGTATGGCCTCCCATTCACAATCTCGGGTGAGGCGTACAGCGGGCTGCCGCAGTATGTTTGCAGGTACTCATCCCGGTGGAACAGGTTAGACAGGCCGAAGTCAGCAATCTAGAAACATATCAGGTTATTTCCCATTAGCATTACAATTATGATTCATAATTATTATTAATTTCAATAGTGTCAACTCCACAATGGTAACAAAATTAGATAATTAAAGTATGTTAAAATACAAATAAAAGATGTTTTTATTGTTAAAGATTTGTTTTTTACTTTTTAGCTTTTCTTCTATTGGACAAAGATTTTCAGAGGAGAATTGCCATTCACAGAGTTATTCATATCCAAATTAGATCAGTGCTTTATGCCACCTTGCATAGTAAACTTGAGGAATGCAAAGAAACTAGATGAAATGAATTTCTGTGAGAAGCAGATCTGTGGCCTGCGGCTGTGACCTTTGAATACTGATCCAGGATCATTTTTTCCCCTTTTAATACCATGAACATAATTACATGCACAGGAACACATCAGCCACCTGGATCAGATGCATTTCTAGATTAGCACTCATTCTGGGATATTTGTTTACATATACTGTCCACATGCACTGCACAATTCAGCATTGTTCCCTACCCGAACTTACTTGACCCAGCTCTTAACAATGAACTGATGGATTGAATAGGGCTCATCAGAGCAGGATTATATAATGTGCTGTACTGGGCTTCGCCAGATCTGTGAATGAGAACCTCATTTAGAGGCTCTTTGCCTCAATGCTGCCATGTTCAGTATGAGGACAGAGGCTGAGGCAGTAGAGCTTATGCTGGCGGGTGTGGTGAGCCCACAGGTACAGGAAGGATTGGTGTGTTTACACTACCCAGTGTATATACACAAGTAAATTCGCCATCGCACACCAGGTGTCCTAAGGAACCCAAGTGAAGGTTGGTTGTGGTGTTAGTGATGTAGGGTCTGCTCACCTTTACGTCCCCGTTGGAATCCAACAGGATGTTCTCTAGCTTCAGGTCACGGTGCACAATCCCGTTCTGAGGAGGGAGGGACAGATGATTATTTAACAGCCATTTCTCCCTCTCATCAAACACCCGTGACTAAGGTTTTATTGCAGGATGACAACAGACCTAAACCTGAATCCACCATAAACTTCTCCAGTTTGTGAAACACAAACAAGAAGGAGAAAGGCACATAGCAGTTTTTAAAGTCACCTGTTCCACCAAACAACATACCATTCCATCTGGGGTGGTGCTCTTTTATCTTTTTTAGAAATCTCTAAATAAAGACAAAAAGCAGTGGATGCTTTCGGGCCAGGACAGATCCCGCCCAGGGGCTACATGTGGAATCCGAGCAATGCTGTGCCTTTGTGCCTCTCAGCAGGAGGGAATACCTCTCTCTTCACTGCCACTCAGAAACCAGAGCCCAGGCTGCAGGGAGGGGGATGATTCAAACCAGCTATTCCCACAATCTCTTGTGTTTGGGAAGAACTTACAAAGTTCCTCTTTAAGCCAGCAAATGGGTAGAATCCACTGCTTTACATTTTATGTTAAATCAAATCTATGGTACATTTTCCATTTGTCTCCTTTTATCCATGTATAGTTTTATACTGCAGTTTAGCTGTGGGGTGAAACTTGCGTTATTGTGGAAACCCCAGAGAGGGCGATGCCAGAACTGCTACTGGCAGGGCAAGAGCCTTGCATAATAAACAACTATTTCAATGCACTCAAGAGTGTAGGTATGGTTTTTGAAACACACACAAACAGGTTCTTGGTACCAGCTCTGTTGCTATGGCTTCAGTGCTCTCGTTTGAGTGCACGAGGCCGGTGTGCATCAGGGTGACGCAAAACAGAAGCTCCACTTCCTCAGACAGCGAGAAGCTGCCATGGAAATGTGAGAGTGCAAGTCTGTCTCTGTGTGTGTGTGTGTGTGTGTGTGTGTGTGTGTATATCCATCGAAAGCAGAAATTGGGGAGCCATGTACAACAGAAAAGCACACCCTGAGCAGAAATTGGAGTGGTGTTTGAGCAGACTGAGCGGGATTCTGGGAGGCTTACCTGATGGCAGTAGTGCACAGCTGACACGATCTGTCTGAAGAAATGTCTGGCCTCTCTCTCTGAGATTTGCCTCTCGCTGATGTACTCGAACAGATCTCCTCTGCTTGCATACTCCATCACAATCACAATCTTATCCTTATTTTCGAAGACTAAGAGCAACACACACATAGCGAGTGGGTCACAACAGGCAGGGGTGGAGAGGGAAACCCTGTACCTTACAAAACCAAGCAGCTCATGGCTAAACAGCGCTTTGCGTAGCAGAGCCTTCAAGTTCTCACTTCCTGGAGAGCAGATCATACAATCCCAAACCTCTTTAGGCAGTCTGCTTCCTCTTCCTCACCACTACAACTACTACAGTTCACCACACTCTTCTACGTTTGAAGTGTTTAGCCCAAAATTGTCTATGTCCTAACATGTACGTACTACAGTTACTATGTTTGTGGCCGGTTTGTGTGGGAATGAAAACACACCTTCATATATGGTAATGATGTAGGGATGGTTGAGGGATGACATGATTTCAATCTCCCTCCTGATGTGCTTCAGGTCCCGCTCGTCCTTGACGTTCTCCTTCCTGATGGACTTGATGGCCATCTGCAGCAAAGACAACAACAATTATAATAAAAACCACCACATCACTCAGGGATCCGAGACTCCAAACCTGAACTGCTTCCCCCTAAATTCTGTGTTCCTGGAAAACAGGATGAGTTTTAAATGCTTCTGCATCTTCTAAGGCTAGTATCTGCTATATCATACATTTATAGTACTAATGCATTGTATAAAACGCCTATGCATGAAGCACAATGGTACTTTATGTATATAATCTATATATTGCTTGTACGTTGTGTATCGTCTGTATTGCTCGAGAGTCACCAATGGCCGGTTTCTTGCCTGCATCATTATACTTGGCCAATAAAACCGAATCTGCTTCCAATTCCATTAGGTTGACTGCAATGCAGCAGCGCACACACACACACACACACACACACACACACACACACACACACACACACACACACACACACACACACCCCCAAAACAACCCGTTATCTGATCTTGTTGGTGTCAGCGGGGTTGGGGGATGGTGCACTGAGCCTGTGTGTGTGTAGGACCTTTCCACACAAACTGGCCCTCTCCCATACCTTTAGATCAGCAGAACAAACTCCTCAAGGGGTGTGTAAGCTGTGGAAGTGCTTTGTGTGCGTGTGTGTGTGTGTTTTGGGGTCTACTATATGTAAAATATGTGCTACTCTGACAATACTCTGTTTAGCATCGTCAGAGCACAGAAATCCTATGGGTGAATTGGAATGTTTGTGTGCATCTTTAGCACTTGAATGGAGAGAGAGAAGCTGTTTGCACATGTTCAGTGTTAGCAGGTTTAGCTCTCTCCACACATTCCATCAGTCCACTGTGTGACCCACTACAACACAGGCTGTATCTTATGGAACCGCGGGTCAGTGTAATGTGATTGCACCAGTGCCTGTGTGTTTGTCAGCAGATATTTGGAATTCCGTAGGCATGTTTGCATCAGAGAAGTCTTGCTGGGACAGGAGAGAGGGGCGAGGTGGCTGGAGGGCTCAGGTCAGCGCCGGTCAGAAGCTGCACCTCCGAGTTGTTCACGTCTACCGTCTTTTTCACCAACACACATTCAAACTGCCATTCTGGCCCTGGTTTTTGCACTTTGTCATAATGATCATGAATCTGTACAGGCCCAAGGTCACTGAAGCAAGGAGAGTCCCTCAGCAACTCCCACACTGGTGGATTTGCTCAAACGTAGTGGCTTTATACACTAGAACCAGTCACACTGTAAAGCCTCTGATATTCACTCACGGATCAGAGCTGTTGGATTAGACTAGGTGAGAGCATTTTCAAGGACAAGTCATAGATTGAGTTCAACTGTCCTTGAACGCCTGAATTTTGTACCTACTAACACAAATGACAGTTATCTGTTTAGAGAAGAGCACTGAAGAACATTTTGACGTTACAAAATATTCTTCTGCAAGTGGCCTGCATTTGTATATTTACACCAGAGAGGTCTCCAATTCCCCAAACCTACACAGTGCAGTTTTAAAATGGTTTATTTTCCCCTCATGGGTGCCAATGCTAGTGGCGAGAGATATGACATGTGATATGAATCATGTAGTGGTTGTTGAAGGCTTTAATGATGTGGTTCAGAACTGTGCCACATGCTTCTCTGCTGAGAATGATCCTGGCAGGCATGTATCAGTAAGTGTGGCTCAGGTCAAGCACAGCACAGTGGGTTGCTTTTACACCACTTCTCCCAACAGGAAATATCTGAAATGCAGATTTGGAAGTTAAAAATAGCTCCGTTCACCAACACATCCAGGGCATCATCAGGGACACACGGCTGGTATTTCCTGAGCAGGAAATTAAGGGGCTTTTTTTCAAAGTGTAGAGTTGCTATTATTAGAGAGCAAGAGATGTAGGTATGTGGGTAAATCTCTTTTTTATCTCCTTGGTGTGGGTGTGTGGGTGTGTGTGTGTGTTTTCCACATGAAGGCTTCCCACAGGAGGTGTGTGCAGGTCCCAACACATTTGAAATAAAATATGTTGCAACAAGTTTGAATCTGCTTCGTCTCTCTCTCAGTTGACAAGGTACTGAACAAATAAACCTTTCGCACAAATGGAATCAGCAGCACTGCGACCTCATGCCCGTCTCTCTACGTGACCAGACATGTGACCTTACGCCTGTCTCTCTCTCTGTGGGGAGCAGACCTGTGACTCACACACGTCTCTCTCTGGAACCAGACCTGTGAGTTTTCTTTATTTTCTCTCTTCCCCTCCCCTCCCCAATCTGTCTGTATTTGACCAGCTGTTTCTTCCCGTTTGGGAAGAACAGTGCGAGCCCCTGCCTGTTGTATTTTGCAGAACAACGTTATATCAGAAACAACTGATACAACAATAGTGGCTACATATGTGTTTGATCACACCACAAAAGGGAACAGAGACAGAGGAGGGTGATAAGATGCAGGTATTTACACAGCTATTTAGTGGAAAGAGGAAGTGATCTGGAGCAAAAGCTCCAATGAAAGTGTACTGTTCCAGCACTTTTGTCTTGACTGCAAGTTTTGTTTCCTCCTCATCGGTTTCGGTTCTTTTGAAGAAACAGTGAAGCGGCAATCAGGAATAAGTTACTTATTTAATTAGTGCATTAATGCCCCCATGACAGAACTACCACTTCAGAAACCACCGAGTCTGATAATATGGGCTTACGCAGTATTTATCTGTTCCTGATTTTGCTTAATCTAAAATTGAATCTAGAATTTGAATTACAAATCCAGATCAACATCAGGTTGGTGATTGTGTGTTAATGAAATTATGTTAATGGATAGAGCTAGAAGCTGGAATCACTCTGCTCATGGGTGCTGCTTTGGTTTCAATCCCTGCACTACTGTTCAAAGTTCAAATCTGATACCCATGAATGACTTTGTTCACCACACTGTCCTGTGTGGTTCATCTCCAGTGCACCCACCAGAGGGAAAAAACACTCCAATTAAAAACAAAATAGGCTTTAACAGTTATGTACTCCAGTGCTGTGCTCTAAAGCTTCCTTCTGCCACAGTTGGTTATGCAAATATTAGGATATTATCCTGATCGTGGAACCAGTAGAACTCGACACAATCAGTGTGAAGAAATTACCTCAATTTCCAAAGAAATAAACCCTCCCAGTTTATCTGATATTACACACTTCACCCATCATCTTCTCTTATGTCGGACAAACCACATTACGTCACTGATGCCAGTACAGGTATAGACACATAAAACATCACACCCCTCCCCACCTCCACAGTTTACATTCCAAAGACACCAATATCAGGTGGATGTGTGGTGAGGAGAACTACCAGAGATGCTAAACAATCCAATTTACCAGGACTTGAGGGGAATTTCCTCCTCTGCTCAAGTTCTAACCAGCTGGTAACTGGTTGACTTTCAAAAGGTTTGTTTTTTAAAGAAACAAGGTGCTGCAGCTACATACAGAACCCTGGTCCAGAATAATCACTTGAAGACATACGAGTCCATTAAGATTATCCATTAATAACTCTACCTTACAGAATTCCACCCAAATTAAGCAAGTAAATTCGAGAGCAAGCTGGAGAAGGTCATTCTGAGACCTTCTGTAGAATACACCTGTCTCTTTGACTGAAACATCACCAGTAATCTACATTTAAAGACAAATATTCCAGAAGTTGTATGTACAAAACACAAGTAGTTATGAATCCCAGCATTTTGTCTTAGGAGGACCTCATGCTACTGGAGTTGTACTTGGGCCAGTTTACAGTGTGTGGTGATATTGGAACTTTCTCCAGCCATTGCTTTGTTCGATGAAGCACAAGGGAGTAGTTGTTCTCCCTCCATCAGAAATGCATCAGCTCTGTGTCCATTTCTGTTCCAGTACGTGGAGTTTGCGTAACCCTGTCGCTCTTAGCAGCCACCCAGACACAGAAAGTCACAGACATCCAGACAGAAGCATTTCGAGGTTTAATTACTGTGCTTGGTGAAAAACTGAAATACTTAAAATACTGTTTAAAGAGCTTAATAAAAATATATTTAACATCTGATCACTTGATTCTTTAGGCACAAAATTTCAGCCAGTCAGTTAAAATATAATTTTGGATTTGAGGCATACTGCAGGAAGGTTTGTCTTCTCAATGGTAATATCACACAGACAAACAATTGCGTGTAACAAATTATAAACGTAAACGATTTAGAGCTGCATTAAATAGTGAGCTGTTTTTATCCGTAGGAAGCAGCAGTCTAATCTAAAGATCCGGGCTAGACCGATACGGTAATATTTGAACAGGATCAGGACGAAGAAATAAACGCGTTTATTATCATCTTAGACCAGCGATGTTATTGCGCTAAACTATTTTAAGCTGTTTCCCGGAGATGGGTGTGATGAACAGAAAAACCAGTTTTTTTTATTTTCGTTATTTAGAGATGCGAGCGTGTAAACGGGCTGGTTTAAGTGTTTTGTCTGAATATGACTCACGCTAAGATTAGGTTACTGCCACGCGTGACAACGCAATCAGCAAAACATCCACAAGGCTAACTGAAAAACATGTAGGGACAATACATTTTGACAATTAAAAAAAAGAACAATTTAATTAACTCCTGCCCATATGAAACAGAAACCTTTAGGTAGCTAGGTAGTTAGCTAGCAAGCTAAGTGACACAAGGGCAGAATAAAGTGCGACTTACCATTTTGCCGGACCTGTCCACTGCCTTCTTTACTTTCCCATATGTTCCCTTTCCTAGGGTCTCTTTAAATTCGTATCTGTGTTTAAGATTATGCTTGTGATGGTGCCTCTTGACAGCCTGTCGTTTTACCGGAGGCGGATATGCTTGACTGACTGTACCTGAACACTGACCGTCCGACACAGGTGGTAGCCGACCGTCACTTTCAAAATCCACTGATTCCATGTCTAACTACCTGCTCGCTCCTTTAACCCTGTTAAACCAATTATCAAGTTGTTTTAAGCATGTCAAATCAAAGAAGTAACTCTAAGATTAAAAACCCAACTGATTCCAAAATCGACGCTAATCTGTATGTGGGAAGACAACCACAGCTACGAAACTTTCGTGTTCTGAGTGTTTTTTAAGTGCCGTTGTTGATAAGCCCGAGTGGGCGTGACCTTCAAAACGCTCCAGGGTTGCCATTCGGGGAATCTGCCCAGTAATCAAACAGAACTCTCTGGACCCGTAGGATTCTCGCAGGTAACTTTAGAAAAAAATATTTATACTAAATAATATTATACTAAAATATGTCTAATCTTAATTTTGTTTTCCTTGCAAAGCAATCAGTGTCTCTGAGAGGATACGTTTACATTTTTTAAATTACATATAGTTTTCGAATTAATAAATAAAAATGATTAAATTAGTAGCCCGTGTAGATAGTATTACTAGACAGCCTTCTTTCACCTCAGGAACATTGCCAAAAAAAAAAAAAAAAAAAAAAAAAATATATATATATATATATAAATATATTTACATGATTCAGAAATAAAAGTTCATGCTTTTGTTAGCTCTAGGTTAGCTCTAGGAATGCCTTGCTGTCTGAATGTTCCAGTAGGAGTATAAACAAAATTCAGTCCAGAATGCAGCATCTAGAGTTTTTACTACAAGCAGACGATATGAACATGTTTGGATGTTGTCGTCCTCTCACAAGTTCACTCAAGTTTGCGACAGTATTTGGCAGGACACATTATGTCCCAGGGCTCCCACATGTCTGTGTTACGTGTTAGTTCTCCCTTTTTGGTACTGCTGTCATTTTTCTATAACTATTACATAAAAAAAAGAGCACACCTAATATTCTGTGATATTTTCCCCCATCTCTTCACCTCCCACTTGGTTGAGATTCTCATGCCACATCTATGGCACCAGGAGATACCAAAGATCCAGATTCCTCAGATGGCACCAGACTCATGATCTGCAGACATGCCTGATCCACCCAGATGCCATTCTTCTGCTGAGATCCACACCAACTGAACATCACTCACTGAACATCACATCAACTGAACATCACTCACTGAACATCTCATTAACTGAACATCACTCACTGAACATCACTCACTAAACATCACACCAACTCAACATCACTCACTGAACATCACACTAACTGAACATCACACTTACTGAACATCACTGACTGAACATCACACTTACTGAACATCACTTACTGAACATCACTCATTGAACATCACACTAACTGAACATCACACTTACTGAACATCACTGACTGAACATCACACCAACTGAACATCACACTTACTGAACATCACTGACTGAACATCACTCATTGAACATCTCACCAACTGAACATCAATCACTGCTGCTAAGAATGAACCACACAGACAGTCTAAAATCACCATGATGGCAAACTAAAGATACAAGCTAGGACCTGTTGTGGACTGTGTCTGATATATAAAGGCATCACAGGGAAACTAAGACCAATTAATTTTATACCTCTACTAGATATCAGGAATCTATAATCACACAAGTAATGAATAGACTTTTAGTACTTATTTTGTTCTTCACTGTTTGCACTATTGTTATTGTGGTGCCTGTGGTGCTCAGAGGAGGATGGACAGATTGTCCATAAGCACTATGTCCCTTCCCCAGCACTCCAGTACTGCTGAGAAGGCTCTTTACTGCAGAATGTCCAGTCCCTATTACTGTCACACTGATGAACCTCATTAGTGTAAGCTTCCCAAATAGGTATAGAATGTCTTGGAATGTGGTGTTTTGTCAGAATATCATCAACAGTTTTCCGCCATAGAAGAAAATGCACAAAATTTTGTTGACGATGCTACACCATTTGGAAATTACATGGAACTTGAAAAGGAGACAAGCCAGGATGGGGAGTGGATGTTCTGTTGAGTTGGAGTGTTCTGTTGAGTTGGGTGTTCTGCTGAGTTGGATGTTCTGTTGAGCTGGAGTGTTCCGTTGAGTTGGAGTGTTCTGTTGAGTTGGATGTTCTGTTGAACTGGAGTGTTCTGTTGAGTTGGAGTGTTCTGTTGAGGCTTGTGCTCTTTCTGAGCATATTTTGGAGGTCAGTTTTTTTCCATTTTGCATTTCGACCTGTAAACATCAAGTAAATACTGATATACAAATACTGATATAAATCTTTTAATGCAGATATTATACTAGAGTTTGCTCCCCTTATTCGTACAGTGCACATGTAGTAAACTGTGATATTAAATAAAATGGTTCTGTACCTAACAATACATCCAGTATTATTAGATTATTATTAGTGTACGGTAGCATTCTTCGACAAAGTAGCACAACTCGTCAGTAGAAGTGTTCACCTCCATCGCATTATAACAAGAATGTAAGGAGGATCTTATCATCTGATAACAATTTCGGGATATAACATGACAAAAATTTGGCATCAGTGCCTGTCTACTTAAAGGGTAGTCCGCATCTGTGCCGTACGATTTATGCAGTTCATACGAAAGCCAACAGATGGAGACAAAATATTAGGGAAAAAGTCCATGGACGCGTCATCATACACTTTTAAAATGTACTTTTCGCTTTCGCTTTAATTAAAATAACCTTAAACTGACATCTGATCCGTGGAAGATATTGACACATAGGAAAGCAAATATAGCAAAGGGCTCTAACTAAAAGTACATCCTTAAAAAATATTAAAGGGGAAGGAATAGGAAAGCTCTAGGGGTGTAAATAAAGCGAACAGAAAGCAAATAACATCGTTAACTTTGATCATTGCCAGAGATTTAAGAAATTGTTACCAAAACAATTGCAAAATATGGATTTAAAAAAAATATGACTGTTAAAGCGATTAAGAGCGTTCTCAACAACCATGCAACCAGTACGCTAACTGGAGTTGGACACTTCTGTTCACTACATATCCCAGTGTCCAACACAGGACCTGCCTTCGAAACATCCCCACTGGGACCGCGGCTCTGATTATACACAGCCTCCCAGATTTTGTTTTTTATGGATTAGTACATCATGTCCAACATTAATTGATACTATATGGCAGTATTTCTCTGTTTAACTAACACTCCTCCTCAGGTCATTTAGCACGACTTTAATGTACACCTGCAAACCGGGAATACGATCGCCGCTACAAGAAGAAAAATCGTTCAAGCTAGTCCGCATCCCGACAACTTTCGGATTTGTTGGTTTACCGCTACAGCGCATGCAAGAAACCACCGTTCGTATATCACGTTTGATGGATGGTTAAAACATAACGTATCATTTGTTTTAAGCGGTTAATATGTTTGAACCTTCTCTTAGAGCTGTAATGTAATCTTGTAACGGAATGCTGTAACGCTAGCTCGCTTAGCGCAGCTGTTGGCGACAGCAGCAAACTTTGTTAGCTACCTAGCTGTTTGGCTAGCTAGCTCAAGAAGCTAATAGTGCTTGTTTTGGTTAACCGGCTGGTTCAGGAATTTGTGCATTGATGAACGCATGCAGTGGTGCCACATTCTGTAATTTTGTTTATTGCAGCATGTTTTCCTCTTATGCCAAGAATAGCTCTGTCAAATGATCGGCTAATCCGGGCCTGCGATTTGCTTGTTTCTTTGCGCTCGACCGAAATCTTGGCAAGAAACCGGGGGCGTTTTGTCCAGTCGTTTATAAACCCATTTACATCGCTTTCAGGACATATCGCACATGTTCACTTAATGTATTTGATTTTTAAACGCATATAGGTTTGTTAGTAAACAGCTCTGAATTTCGCAAATGCAATAGCTAGCTGCAATTTTGATGGCCAAATAGGCTTATTCGTATCCAGAAAAACACGCATTGACGCACCCTCTTTCTCTTCGGCCCAAGACATGTCGATGGCGTTTCTAACGTGAATAGAGTTTGCATGTTTCATCCTGTCTCACTGACACCGAGATTCAGACCGGGACAGTCTGCTACCTTGATACTTCAGGAGAAGCGTCTCTGGTCAACGAATAATGGAGGGAAACAGCGTGCAGAGAGTGACCCCTTTAGTACGAGAACTGACTCGGGTTTTCAGCAACTACAACAAGAATGCGGTGTTTCTGAAAAAGAACTTGAAAGAGACCAATAACTTTTTCCGCGAAATTCGACAGCACTACAGCAATGCATGCGCGTCTGCGTCCACCGCAGGCGCCACGACTTTGGAAGCAGGTGAGTGAAAATGTCATCCTTCAACTCCTGATCAGTTGTAGGTGAAAATAAAAAAAGCTACAGTCTAAAAACAGAATAACTGCTTTGAGTCACGAAGCACTTCACATTAGGATGGTCAAAGAAACTGATTTTAAAGACTGATATTTTTGTTACTGTGGAAGTAGATGTTCTCTCTTTAAAAATGTTATAAGATTCAGGCCTATCAGAGTGAGTGTCTGAACTGTGGAATCACTGGGGTAAGGGGAACTCTATAGGGACCTCTCTCAATATATTCTGATCTTTTCCCTGTAGAGCAGATTTTCTCTTTGTTGTCTTAACAGTGGAAACTGGATTTTGATGCAGACATAAGGTACTTAAGGTTTATGAACAAGGATGGATTCAACATTGTTTCAAACTCCAGTTAGCTGAACTGTTTCTCTATATGTAATGACTAGACTACAGAGAAAGGTAAGCAGGGCTTCAGTTTCCTGTCAAATCGAGGTCTTTAAGGGTTGCATATTTACCTTGGAACCTCCATGATGATGATAAATGCACCAATTTGTTTGTTTCTGTTTGCATGTCAACAGCTGCTTGATATGGACAAAAATAGTGTATTATGGTGATGTGGAATTATACTGTGGTGATTTGAATTCGTATTGTGATATGAATCACCAAAACAAATAGAAACACTCATTTAAAATGTCTATGATTTGAACAGGATGCTCCAAGCACACACTAAACATGAGAATTTGACAAAGGAAATATTTTCATGTTGTTGCTTTATTATATATTAGTATTGCAAAGGCAAATGTTGTGATTTAGCAAAAAAACCCACAAAAAAACAGTATTGTGCGGTTCTAATGTCATCCGTAATAAACATCCCAGATGAGCTCTCTCAGTAATTGTAATGATTGTAAGTGGAGGTCCTGCAAGTGGTTTGCTGTACTGCCATTTAGGCTTAAGAACATTTTTATGATTTCTTGCCTCATGTTTGAGTTCTGTGGTGGCCTGGCTGTGACCCCATGGTGCCTGTGAAGTTGGAGGGTGGAGCCATAAACCTGAGTTCCCATGAGTTCAATGATGGCACAGATCTCCCTTAGCAACCTTTTAGCTCTGAAATCAAATAATTAATGGGTCAGCACTGATTATGTAGGTGTGTTTACTTAAATGAGCCGAAATGTCTGCAGGAGAGAGTTTCCTAAGAGATACTGTTTAACTATATGCTTGCTGATGCGCTGTATGTACAATGTGTTGGGCATCCTCTAGTTCTTCATCAGTTTGATTACTGGAATTTAGTAAACAAATGGTGTGCATATAGATAAATGTGTATATAATAAACATTATTATGGCACCAGCTGAGAGATTAGAGGTGTGTGATGTTCACCAAAAGATCGACAAATCCTTCGTCATGAATAATGAGTTCCAGTTCAGATTTGAGGGTAGTGTACCGTACTGATATCCACAGTTTAACACGTGGTGGGAAGAAACCATGCAGTAGTGCATCAGAACGGTAATGGTGAGTAGCCTGATAAACAAACAAAAAAACCCCGAAACATCCTGAATCATATGGCCTTTTCTTCCATTTTGCTCAATGCGTTGCCCCAGCTGGGAGCGTTTAACCAAGCTGTATTTTTAGATTCACTGCGTTGATGCTATAAACGTTGATTGATTGATCTCGTCAGTGATTAAAAACTGAAATGCAAAAAGCGTAGGTGATAAAAGTTGAAGGGGGAACCATAACGATGACCAGATCTCTTGATGTTGATGGAAAACCTTTGCCCATATTTAGGTTTGTCCATTGGAGTAACATCAGGATGATTTTATAAAGCATAATAGTTGGTGGTGCCAGGTGGACTTAAGACTCATGACACTTCTAGCTTGTAGTTTATCAAATCAAACATGGAGAAATTCAAGTACAGATACCTTCTAGTGTGAACAGTTTATGGTGAAACATCATTTACAGTAGTGTGGATTCTGTTAAGGTGCTGATTTATGATGAGATTTATGATATCGGATTTTTGTTCTCTAGCATTTTTCTATCTCTCATTAAATCAGAAAGAATCAGAATCAGAAGCTTTTATTGCCATGAGTGAACAGATTCACAACATTAGGAAATTGTTGCAGCACTAGGTGCTAACATAAACAGACAAGCAGAAATTGTTGCTGTATTACACAGTGAACCCATAGATGATGATCTCCTTTCCAAAAGATCACGTCAATGTTGGCCCCCCATGTGAATTGGGTTTGATAAGAACTTTCCCTAAAGCTTGAACCTTTTGACCTCCTTGCTTAGAATGTGGTGGTTCAATGTTGGCTTTCGGTTTTTCTGAATGTTTCTCTGTTTTTTTGAAGATTTGTGCTCTGGCACTGCAACAGGTTCTATCTTCTTTACTAGGTCTGTGTCTAACTGCCAGCAAGTTTGGTGGGTATGATTTTAAAGTTCCTTGCACAGTCATGTGTGAAGAGAGAATATGTTCTCCACCTCTGTGGATCTGAAGTACCATGTGTGAAGAGAGAATATGTTCTCCACCTCTGTGGATCTGAAGTACCATGTGTGAAGAGAGAATATGTTCTCCACCTCTGTGGATCTGAAGTACCAGGTCAGACCTGGCAGCTTTCCAGAACACCGCTCTGCTCAGCTGCACAGTGTTGTGAGTGTCGTGAGCATTTTGCAGTGCAGGTGCTTCACTGATCATGAAGTGGAGGGTCCCTCCCTGGCAGTTGTGGAGGGTCCCTCCCTGGCAGTTGTGGAGGGTCCCTCCCTGGCAGTTGTGGAGGGTCCCTCCCTGGCAGTTGTGGAGGATCTTTACAGGCTGTACAGTGTTCAGGTAATAGTTACTCTTTTGCAGCCTCTCCCTATTCTCAGATTTTAAATGTTATATATGACACAGGAAGACTGGTCTAAGCTGAGTTTAACATGGTCTGTTTTTGTAGTGCTGGAGAAAAAATGAGGTTTGAGGTTTCAATGTGAGAAGATGGGCATAAAACTTTGCTGGAGGGGAATGTACTTATAGTAGCACTGAGGAGAGCACTGATGGAGGAGTCACGAGCTAACAGCATGAGGAACACACACATGCATCTATGCACACTCACACACAAGCACAGTCCTTCGGTCCTTTTTTAAGACCTTTGCCCTTGTGTGTTTAAGACCTTTGACCTCTAGGTATCTGGGTTTTTTGTTGGCCTTCCTCCACCCAATCCAATGCTGAGTCCGCAGAA
This sequence comes from Sternarchorhynchus goeldii, assembly GCA_028565775.1. Classification (NCBI taxonomy): domain Eukaryota; kingdom Metazoa; phylum Chordata; class Actinopteri; order Gymnotiformes; family Apteronotidae; genus Sternarchorhynchus; species Sternarchorhynchus goeldii. The sequence goes on from JAOXYF010000019.1 coordinate 480,937, forward strand.
CGCGTGCGCGTACACACACACACACACACGCGCGCACGTACACAGGAACTGCTGGAACGTGCATCTCCTGTCTAAACTGTGCAAGGACTATATCTGTGTGAGATATGCACTACATTCAGAATAGATATTAATTGAATCCAGATTCAATTCTGACTTGATATGAATTAGATCCAGACTAGATATGACAGATCCAGGTTAGATGAGAGTTTAGTTGCTGACCTGCAACAGGAAGTGGGTGTGGCCCTGGACAGTTGGAGTCAGGACATGGCTGGTGAGGAACAGACAAGGTCTTTGATGTACGATCAAGGATGCAGGTGTTCCTTGCTGTTCCACAGGACTTGGTCCAGTACACCTGCTGCCGAGTTCTGGAGCTCTTGATTCCCTGCCTCAGGTGATCTAGAGCAGAACAGCCAGCCCTGAGAAGTGGGGTGGGAACATGTGACCCAGAATTCCCTGTACTATTGTGCTTCTTACAGCTTGACGGGTTTTCCACCATGTACGGTTCATTGTCCACGAGTCTGAGCTCAGCTTATTTTGTTGTGATTTTTTTTTCTACCTCCAGAAGCAAACACTCTGCGTGGAAAAATAACCCAGTCACAACCCTAACATTCCAACAATCACTACTAATCACTGCCACAAGGTAACTGCAGTCACCAACATTAGAAAAGTCACCATTAGAAAAGACTTTGTGTCACTGTGTGTGACTGTGGGCAACCACAGTCACTGCCAAAATGAGGTAGGTGTGTGTGTGTGTGTGTGTGTGTACATTTACATGTGTGTTTAGAAATTAAGACATTTTGTTTTCAATCTTGTTAATTCAGTAGTGGTTTAATTCAGTAGCAGTTTAATTGTTCTTCAGTAGAGTGGATATATACCATTATTGTGTACCCTAACAGTAATAAAGGAAGTTAATAATATACCTTTTCAATCGTGATAAAAAGTGCCATATTACATTGCTTAGCTCTTCAGTTTATAACCTTTACCCATGTGAGTGGGTGGGTGGGTGGGTGTGTGTGTGTGTGTGAGAGACAGAAAGAAAGAAAGTGTGTGTGTGTTTGTGTGTGTGTGTGTGTAAGTAGATCTGAGTCATGAGATGGCTGCCAAAGCACACACCAGGCCCAGCTGGACTGTATGAGACATTCAACTGTATAATGGTTTGTCTCTGTTACAATTTGCTTGTGTGGTTTGTTTGTAGTTGAAGATTTATGTGTTTGTAGTGTTCTTGTCCACCATGGTGTCTCTGCTCTTAATCTCCCCAGTCAGGCTTTTTGCAGATGTTCGTGGGGTTCGAGTCACTCGCTATACTGCCTGTAGTTGTTAAGTTCCTCAGCTTTGTACTGGTCTTGTCCAGTGGTGCCAGTTTGTCTGAAAGGAAAAGGATGGTTTTTGACATGATTTGCCTGTTGGGCCGTAATTTAGCCAGAGTATCTCATGAGGTATTGTGGGTAAATATCAGGGATCAATGTGTGTTTCTGAATTGGCAAGTAGAATAGCAGCACCTGAACCAGCATGATGACACTTACCTGAAAGAGTGGAACACTTAAGATCATCACTGTTCAAACTTCTGTTGGATTTATTTGGCTAAGATGGGCATTGTACTGTGTTGATTCTGGGGTAATTCAACTCAAAGATGTATCTTTTCATATTTGTTTGTTCTGTTTTCTCTGTGTACTCTGCCCTCCTTTCTTTCTTTCTTTTGTTCTGTTCTGTTGCGCTAAAAGGCGCTGCCTGAGAATCATGCTAATGTTTGGTCCTATAATGACTATTGTGAAATACTCAAACTATTGTGAATTTGGATTTAAAAAATATTCTCTTTCTCTCCCTCCTTGTCCCCTCACCTGGCCTCTCTCTCTCTCTCTTTCTCTCTCTCTTTCTCTCTCTCTTTCTCTCTCTCTCTCTCTCTCTCTTTCTCTCTTCCTAGGACAGCTCAACTGTATCTCTTACCCACGGGACGAGGAGGAGTACCTGAACAGCATTGTGGGTAGTGTCCCATACATCCTGCTACTAGGGCAGGACTGCCCTGCCCGCTACCAGCTCCTCAACAGCCTCCTGGGTGAGAAGCTCCTCCCCCTTGGGGCAGAGCTGGGCGGACCCTGTGGACCAGAGGGTGTAGCCTGCAAGAGGCGGAAGCTCTGTTTCACACATGGGCGACAAACCAGGCTGAGCTTGGCGTTGCCAGGGCAGTACGAGCTAGTGCACCAGCTCGTGGCACACTGTGGACGGTGGGACACGGTACCCAGGCAGGACCTCGAGATCCAGGACGAGTGTGAGGATAATGCACACCGATTGGCTGAGCTGGAGATCACACTGCATCACACACTACTGCAGGTCTGAGGCAAAGGGAATTATGGGAAATGTTGTGCTGTGGGTTGACTAGGAGGATAAATATAATTCTCTTTCTGCTAAAAGAAAAAGATGAGTCATGGGTGTTTTTAATTCTGAGAGCTGAGACATGGGGAACTATGGGAAATGTAGTGTTCCACTCTTGGGGGGAGTGATGTTACAGGGTCTCAGTTGAAGATATTGATTAGGAGTTCTCAAACAAGCACGATACAGGAGGAATGGCACTTCCTGAATGTTCTGGTTATCTGTATTTGACACACACAGCTCTTTCCGCTGATGGTGAAGATTTTACTTCAAACACACGGGAGAGCACAGTGTAGCCATTTTATTGTAAACAGAAAAGGCTGGACTTTCCTCCTGATGTTTCTTCCCCTCTGTAAGGGATCTCTGGCACACAGTGATGTAACAGCGCACATGTGTGAGTGGGCATCTGTGTTTGTGTGTGTCTGTATCTGTGTGTGTGTCTTTTGACCAAGAGGAGAAGACCTCCTTTGAACAGGGGGGGGTTTGAGTCTCCTGCAGGGCTGTTTGAGTTAGATGCTCAGCAGAGGGCGTGGCTCTGTTGGAACAGATAGTGTGAGTGCCTTTCATTTCTGAAACGCAATCATCCAGGACACACTAGACCCAAACCATTCTAGACCACTAACAGCAAGTACTTCTAGAATTTAGCTAGTGGTTCTAGAATCCACAGGTTAATTTATTAAGGGTTTTGGGGATCAGGCACATGCTGTAGGGGTGGCTGGTGGCTCTAGATAAACACTAGAGGTAGTACATCCTGAGGTGTTGGCAAAGAACCCAAACTTTCCCTTCATGTTGGATAAGTACATCAAAGGCACTCCTAGACTGGTCAGCGGTTAATGAGTTGTGGCGTTGCGATGCTGGGTACAAAAGTTAAAGAGGCTTGAAAATGCAAAGTTCTTTTCTCTCCTTTCCTTTTTGTTCCTCTCCTCTCCCCCTCCTCTCTTGCTCTTCCCATTGTAAGATGCTATGTAGCTTTTCTTCCCTCCAGTTCTGCTGTGTGCCACATGACCTCTTAATAGAAAAACACCCAACAACACTGGTATGGTGGTGATGTCTCCATGGTGACCAGAAAATCTGGCTAGACTTTATAAAGACTTTAAGGAGGTTACCATGACTACCTCCGTTTGTGTTTTTATTTTCCTGATTTGGGAAAACTATATTAAACTAGATTTGTTACTGTTTTTACATGAACACTGTGCACATGACTAATGTTAATTAGAGACTCATGGGTCTTATACTTGGTCTGTATCGTTTGTTTGGTTAAACATCTTTAACTGTAGCACACCCCTCTTAAGTGCTTTCTCAAATCTGAACAGCTTAACCAGTAGGTCCTAGGGTCGGTCTGTCTGTTCAGAAGCTTCCTGGTGTGCTCTGCTTTCTCAAATCTGAACAGCTTAACCAGTAGGTCCTAGGGTCGGTCTGTCTGTTCAGAAGCTTCCTGGTGTGCTC
>JAOXYF010000019.1:484849-508780 GCA_028565775.1 Sternarchorhynchus goeldii
TCCTGGTGTGCTCTGCTTTCTCAAATCTGAACAGCTTAACCAGTAGGTCCTAGGGTCGGTCTGTCTGTTCAGAAGCCTCCTGGTGTGCTCTGCTTTCTCAAATCTGAACAGCTTAACCAGTAGGTCCTAGGGTCGGTCTGTCTGCTCAGAAGCCTCCTGGTGTGTTCTGGTTTCCCAACAAGAGTACAGTCGTCAGTAAAAGTTTTGAGACCAACACATTCTGTTTTTTATAAAGTTTACTGCTTCAGTTTTTTTTTAGATTTTGCCTGATGTTTATATGGTATAGTGAAGTGCAGTTGTAAGCATTTCATTCAGATTTTTTAACTTTTTATTGACAAATTATTCCAGTTTAAGCAAAGACTTAATATTTACAATGTTGACCCTTCTTTTTAAGACTTCTACAATTCACTTTGGCATGCTGGATATTGGCTTCTGGGCAAAATTTTGGACTGATTACGACCCATTCTTGGCTAATCAATGCATGGAGTTGATCACAGTTTCTGTGTTTTTGTTAGTCCACCTTCTTGAACATTGACCACAGGTTCACAGTGGGATTGAGGCCTGGGGAGTTTCCTAGCCATGTACATACAATTTCAATGTTTTGGTCACCAAGACACTTGGTTATCCCTATGGCTTGTTACATGGCTTGTTACAAGTCCTTGTGAAGCGAACGAGAAGATCACTGAAATGATGTTGGAGGCCATTTTGTGGCAGGACTGAAAAGTAATGGCTGGAATACGATCATTTTTGTGAGTTCATTTTAAAAAGATGATTTTAATGGCAAGGAATGACTTTGCAATTAATCGTGATTCATCCAATCACGCTTCACGATCTAGAGTTAATGCAAATTGCCACCATAGAAATTGCTGCAACAAACTTTATGGCAGTCTCAAAACATTTGGCCACAACTGTAAATCAGTGTTCCAGACTTGGACGTGGGGAGGTTTCTCCTCTCTACTGAGATCTAGGACCTAATCTTGTGATTTTCTCACCAGTGCTCTAAGGAACAGTGGAGTGGGTGGGGGGGGTTCCAAGCACCTGAGTGCTAATTAACATCCTGGCCTAAGCAAGCCCGCCGTCTTACTCAGCTGAACACACAGTAGCAGTGCAGGGAGGCACATGTCTTCCTACTGGTGATTACTGCCATTCTTGCCCAACCACACGTGCACACAGTCGTGCACGCAGGCCACTAACTAGCCTATCCAGTTAGCTTACCAGTTATAGCCTCTATCCAGTTAGCTTACCAATTATAGCTTCTATCCAGTTAGCTTACCAGTATCACCATGTATCCATGTCTTCAGCTCCACTGGAGATATTGGTGTTAAATGCTGTCATTCAACGGTTACTGGTTGTAGTACAAATCTAACTAATCGCATGCCAACCTCATAGTTGTCCTATTTAATAACATCATTCTGACTGAGCTTTTATTAGTCTATTTCAGTACATCATTGCTGTTCCAGATCACATCCGCATTTCTGTTGGACCATGTCTGTGAAATTTCTTTCTGCAGAAAAATATTTCCACAGACACACACACACACGCGCGCACACACCATGTCTCCAATAAAGTAAACATTTGTCTCCTCCAGTCAGAGTAAGAAATAGCATTTAATTACCGATTAAAATGCCTCTGTAATATCACTTCACAAATGTGGAGTAGAGTCGGTACTTCTGGGAATCTTGGAATGCTCATAGGAATTCTGTAGTCTTTGTAGTCTCTTGTCAGTCCCAGGGAATAGAATGAATATAAAAAGACATTTAAGATCATTATGTGGCTTGCAGGCTGATGAGGGTGGGGTTCACCTGCTGTAGAGTCTTTGTTCTGCCATTCTAAACTAGCTTTAAAAACAGAAGTGTGTTACAGAAATGAGGGGCTGAAGCAATCCTTTGTTTCAGTCCGATACGATGGTGATGGGCGTGGCCCCGGGGAGCCTGTGGTTGGTGGTACTGCTTTTGCAAAATGGAGGGCATTATGGTTGGGGAAAAACGGGCTGCTAGTTTTTAACGCGTGCGAATGCATGCAGGCCATCTTTGTTTTAGACGGCTGTCGGGCCTGCTTGTTGGAGACGGCACTGACTGCCTCTTTTGTGTGTTAGACTGAACTCTCTCTCTCTCTCTTTTCTCACATTCCTGCTCTCTTTCCTGTTCAGTCTTGATCACTTCGTTACTCCCTGTGCTGGATGTGACCATGCTGACACTATCACATAAGGGGGAATTTGCTTGTTCTAATCTTGTGAACAGTGTGCAGTGGTTTTGAGGACTCTGAGTAGGCCAGTGTGATAAACTTGGGTAACAGGAGGTTCAACTTATTTGGGGGGGGAAAAACAACTTGATTTTAAGATGTTGACATTTGAAATCTCAAATGTATTATCAGTCTTTCAGTCTCTAGTAAGTTCTTTCTCCCATCAGTAGAGTGACCAGCGCAGGTCAAACTCTGCCCCAGTATTTCTTTGCTCTTGGTCAGGCTGCTGGAGATTTTTCCCACGAGAACTCTGTGATATTGATGGCCGTGTTGCTTATTCTCATGCGTTAGGCTTACTGCGTTTGTTTTGTTGAAGTCAGTCATATTCAGACATGAATTTTCAAAAGGTGCTGGTCACAGAGAGCAGGTCCTTTTTGTTCTTGCTGATGAAATACGATATCTTTGCTCTGTCATTCGTGACTCACTGACTCATTGATCAATCAGTCAACTACCAGATAAATCCAGAAGGATGACAGATGTGTGTGGGAATGACGGCGATCTGAATAACTGGGCTGTCCGGCCTAAAACCAGACGTCCAGCCACCCTTGTCCAGAATTGTTTGTGTTGTTAATACTAAACAGCAGTTTTTTGGTTTTTTTTAAGCAGTTAGTGTGACCCTGGCCAGGGGTAACTGGTAGGATTTGTGTGTCTGATGGCTTCCACTCAGTTGGCAACATGTTTGTTGCTGATGGCTTTGCCTGTGTCGTACGTATAAAGTCCTTGTTCGTCATCCCCTGCGTTCATGGTGATTTTCCATATGTATGACCTCTTCCTCTCAGCTCTCAGTTCATGTTACGTTGATTAAACTGCTCAGAATAAGCAGAGCCCATCTAACATCACGCTTTGCCTTCACAGTAGTGAAGTGCATACTCCATAGCTGATCCTAGATCAGTTCATTTGAGACGATGTGTACATAGTGCACATGTAGAGAAATAAATATGTAAACGCGTATCAGCTGTGCAGGCCGGGATGCAAACGGTTGGTGGTGCTTTGGTGTTTGCCTGCAGGGGCTTGTATTGCTGCTCCTCTGGCACTGCCATCCTTTGTGGAGTCCCAACAGTGTTGGTGGCAGTGCAGTACATTTTCTAAACAGTCTGATGGGTGGAATCAGGGTTTCTTAAAGGCTGCAGCTGGGCTACGCTGGAAGTATCTGTCTCACACTCTCCACTCCCCTCTTCCCGCCCCCAGGAAGCTAAGATCATGGTGGTGCCGTGTTCTGGCGTGCAGACCATCACGCAGGCGTTGGACGACTGCCTACGTGACACTCTTCCCATCATCCTGTACGCCCTGAGTCAGGATTCTGTCACCCCAGATCAGGCAGCGTCACTCCTGAAGGTCCAAGAACTGCTTCCGTACCCAATCTGTTTTATTCGGGTGTCCGGGACACAGCAGCCGGGCGAGACGACGTCGCTGGAGCCCGGCCGCCCTGCTGAACGCAGTGCTCTCCACAAACAGCTCTTCTCACTGGGTCTCCTCTTGACCGGCTCGGGAAACTGCTCGTGTGGTGCCCCCTCCCAGGCCAAAGGGAACGTCCTCAGCGAAAACTTGGATCGCCTGCACCGACTCCTGGGTCCCTTCGCAAGGCAGGTGCTCACTGGCCAGCAGGTGGAGGCTGCCAACCGCCTCAATGCCCTGCACTGCCTCTGTCTCAACCTCTTCATTAACCAGGTGAGAGAGAGCAGAGGGTCCTAGAATACACCCCTGAGGCACACCTGTAACATTTTAAAATAATAAGTGCTGTGTGAACTGTTTGTCTCTGACTATAGAAGTGTGTGCTGAAAGAGAAGAGGTACTGTTTTATTGGTTCTGATTGGGCAGTGCAATAATGCTCATCTTGCAATCTGCTTTTTTTTTTTTCTTAAATATTATATGTGAACTAAATAGTGAAGTTTTTGGTGAAGCAAAATGACTTGAGCAAACTCCTCATCTGATTTCAAAGTTTTGAGGGCAGGTACAAATTTAAGTGGCCGATCATATCAAAATACTGGAAATGCTTCTACAGAACAGTCCATTAATGAACCTTGTGTATTTTCAATAGGTGGGTGGGTGTGTGTGTGTGTGTGTGTGTGTGTGTGGGTGTGTGTGTGTGTGGGTGTGTGTGTGTGTGGGTGTGTGTGTGTGTGTGTGTGTGTGTGTGTGTGTGTGTGTGTGCTTGAGCCATCATATATTCCATTATATATGCCAATAAAAATGTGGAGATCAGACTTTATGATGGTTTTCTATCTCCTCGTTGCTGTTTTTAGTTATTGTGCTGATGGGTTTTTCGCAGGCGTTCGACCTGCAGAGGGATCTGCAGATCACTCCGCGCCGGCTGGAGTACACGCGGGAGAAGGAGGGCGAGCTCTTCACCTCCCTCATGGCCATCGCCAACCGCAAGCAGGAAGAGATGAAGGACATGATCGTGGAGACACTCAGCACCATGAAGGAGCAGCTGCTGGAGGATGCTGCCAACCTGGAGTTCACAGGTCAGGGTTCAAAAGCTAAAGGTGTGTTTTTTTTTATCCTGTGGTAGACTCGTTACAGGTGAATAGCCAGAACTCTAGCGCATGTACGTGGGAGTTGTAGTTTAGTATTCACTGAATACTTCAGAATGGTATTTGTATTTTTTTATACACTATTATAGTGCACTGATTTTGGGAAGGAGACTTTGAATGGTTGTACTGTTTGAGAAAATTGGCAGCGTATGTGTTCCTAGTGCAGTCTGTGGTGTGTTTGTGTGTGTATGTAATGGTTCTTTGTTTCTCCCCCGTCCTCCACCTTCTCTCAGATATTATTGTGACCCCAAACGGAGAGCCTGTGACCTCTAAGGACATTAAGTCGTGTATCCAGCAGATCCAGGAGTTGATCGTCATGCAGCTGAACCAGGCAGTGGCCACCAAGCTCACCAGCTCGGTGAACTACCTGCGGGAGAGCTGCGTGGGCACGCTCGAGAGATGTCTGAGCAGCCTGGAGAAATCCAACATCGACACCTCCGCTCACAATGTCACTTCCAACCACCTGAAACAGGTTCTGCCCACACAGAGCACGGCCACTCTCCTCAAACACACGGACCAAGACGCACAGATGCACACACCTTAAACAGCTGTGCATAAATGCAGAAAAAAAGCTGCTTGATAGCTAAGCTTCTTAAAGAATAGTGCTCAGTGTGTTTCTGATCCGGGTTACTCCAACAGTATTTCTGATCTGGGTTGCTCCAACAGTATTTCTGATCTGGGTTACTCCAACAGTATTTCTGATCCGGGTTCCTCTTACAGTATTTCTGATCCGGGTTACTCTAACAGTATTTCTGATCCGGGTTACTCTAACAGTATTACCATTCCTGTGTGATCACAGATCCTAAATGCTGCGTATCATGTGGAGGTGACATTTCACTCCGGATCTTCTGTTACACGCCTGGTCTGGGAGCAGATCAAACAGGTACAACAGTGTGAATTCCTAACTTGGTCAGAGATCACACTGGTTTAACTATGTGAATTCTTCTATCGTAGCTCATAACAGCTACAGTATCAACTGTAGTGAAGTTGGAGGGAGATGGTTCAGTCTCTCTCTCCCTCCCTCTCTCTAACCTCTCCTTTTCTCTGTAGATCATCCAGAGGCTGACGTGGGTGAACCCTCCAGCAATAACTCCAGAGTGGAAGAGGAAAGTAGCTCAGGATGCTATAGAGAGTTTGAGCGCTGCTAAACTGGCCAAGAGCATCTGCTCCCAGTTCCGCACCCGCCTCAACAGCTCACACGATGCCTTCGCTGCTTCACTGCGCCAGGTAACACCCTCACCCACACCCTCACCCACACCGTCACCCACACCGTCACCCACACCGTCACCCACACCCTCACCCACACCCTTGTCCATACTCAACCACACCCTCACCCACACCCTCACCTACACCCACACCCGTCCATACTCACCCACACCCGTCCATACTCAACCACACCCTCACCCTCACTCACCCACACCCACACCCGTCCATACACACCCACACCTACCTGGGAGCACATGTGTAGTCTGAATGTGGGTTTGTAGCCTGAGGCTTCACAGGACTAATATCATTCCCTTATCCACTGTTTCGCTTCTTCATACTGTACTGGGATCAGTCCAGGCAAATTGCTGGATCTGCTTTTTTTGACCTTTCAGTACCAAGTTGCATTCACACACAATACAATAAAATAAAATAAAAACACATTTACAGGCACAACAGCATGTGGGAGCCATTGTTAATGTAAATGTGTTAAAGAATAAAACACTATTATGCAAGATTAACAAATTGTTTCCATTGCTGGAAAAAGTAGTAGTTGCCTAATTATTATGTAATAATAATTACAATAAGTATAATAATAATAATTACAGCTGTTGAAGCTAAACCCAATAGTAGAACAATGGTGACACTTTTGAGTCCTAAAATAATTTTCATGTTGTAATGAGGGAGGAATAACTGAACCTGTAAAACAGAGAGGATGCGTCCTTTATTTCACGGGTCATCAGTCTAGAACATGTACTAAAACTGGATCATTTACTGTTGGAGAAGCAAAATTATAAATGACATTTTGTAAAACAAAACTAATCTCTAGTTATTGCTTATTAAACATAAACTGTTACCGACTCCCCTCAGAACCATCACACAGGATGGCAAAACGGGAACCATCCTAAATGTGTTTTGAGGTTGGTCATGGACCAGTGGGTGGAGTGATGGCAGTGGCCTGTTGATCCGAGCTTGCAGAGAGAATGAAAGAGAGAATTAAAGACAACTGATGGAGACCAGTTTTCACAAAGTACAAAAGCAGGTGTTCATAACCTGCTCTTTGAAACTGGATGATGCAGAAAAACCCGATTGGCAGGAGAGGACAGAATCTGTAACTATTGCCAGTCAGAACTAGAAACTGAGAATCTCTTTTGACCTTTCATGTACAAGAGCCAACTGTCTACCAAAAATTAGTGACAACATCCTATGTCTCCTATCTGTCAAAGATTTTACCCAGAAAAAACCTTTCAAAAAGTCTTTAATGGCCTTAAGAGGAACAGTACCTCATCTTTCCCCATCTAATCTGTGTATGGCAAGTATCATTTTCAAATGGCTTCCTCAGTTCTGGTTCATAAAGTGTTAGCTTGTATATGATAATTAGTTCATTTAAAGCTCAAATTCTATTAATTTTGTGCTCTTTTACGCCTTTCGTTATCAATTAATTTTCGCACAGTCCCTTGTAGAAGGTATCATTTAACTGGATTAATTGATTTAAGTCAATTATGTCCGTTCTTAAAAAGAATAAATAACTCAAAAATGCTGCTTGAGCAAGTATGTGGAAGCCCTTCAGACAGGTGGTTGGACGTTATTATTATTGCTGTAATAAGAACTTTTGGGCTGCCACATTTGTGTACCATTTTACTGTGGTTTTCACAGCTGTCAAATTTGTGTTCAGGTTGGTTGGGTCAATCTTGTTGGGACCCAGTTTTTCAATTGGTGCGACAGATTTTCGTTTTGGTTGAGATTTTGGTTGAACTTTGTAGAATGTTCACCTTTTTGGTGTTCCAACTACACCTGTAATCATTTTGCCCTTTGCTTGACGTCATTGTTTCTCACAAGCGTTGGTAGGTTTTGCAGTATCTCCCAGTAATGTGCACCATCCATTCTTCAGTTTTAACAAGTTCCTCAGTCCAGGAACAGCATCTCCACAACACAACATATTCAGCCCCACACTTCACTGTTGGGATGGTGTTTGTTCAGTAACGGTTTTCTGCACCACATGGCCTCCCATACAGGCCTGTTGTATGCAGAGCTCTTGAGATCACTGAACGGTGCACCTTCCCTCCAGAAGGAGCCACTGGATTCTGCAGCTTCTTCTAAGTGATTGTCGGCCTCTGTGGTTTCCCTCACAAGTCCCATTCTGTTGTGAGTTCAGAGGGACAGCCTTGTCTAGGCGTTGCCTGGATTGTATGATACAGCTTCCATTTCCTTCAGCTGATCCAGCAGTGTGTGCTGGGATACCCACATGATTTTTCTCATCTTTGTACAAGTCTACAATTTTATCTCTAACTTTCTTAGTGCTTTGTTTTAAATAAAATCTTTGGCTCTCAGTGTGTGTTAGAATGCAGTTAAAGGTTCTTCATTGGCTCTCAGCGTGTTAGAATGCAGTTTAAGGTTCTTCTATTGGTGTACAACCCTTGGCATGTTTGACCACCATGTTAAAGAGCTCCTCAAACCTCTTGTGCACCAAATGCTATTGATGTCTTCAGATAAATGACTTCTAACTGTCCCTTGGACTCCACTCAAGTCCAAAGGTGATTGAGCTTTTGTTGTATATGCGCTGACACCTTTGAAATAGTTTACCATTGGAGGTCAGGGCTGCACCATCTATCGCTGTTTTTAAAACTAGGTTAAATATCCATTTTCTTCATCTTGCGTTTCCAAACACGTCAGATATTCACTGCCTTAAAGTGTTGACTAGTTTTATGTGGATGTTTTGTAGGCATTATGTGTACTTTGTATTATCATGGTAAGTATTTGAATGAGCAATTCTTATCTGTGAATGACCTTGGTCCTAAAGGTGCCATACAAATGAATGACTAATTAAAAAACCAAAACGTTCCTTCACATTCGCAGTCTGGATAATGGTATTTGAATTAAGGGCACTCATATCCAGGAAAGATGGACTTTTCTAACTTTTCTGATGATTCAAAGGAAGAGAGTCAGCTGTAAGACGATCATCATGAGGTCAGCGTTTTTCACCTTTGTAAACGTGGAGCTTCCACAGCACACGGCTGGACCTTGTATATTGTCCTACAGTTGAATAACGAGGGATGTTTTGAGGGATTTTAAAATGTCACCTGTAATATAAATGATCTGATAACATCTAAGGGGATTAAATACATTTGCAAGACACTATATTGTCCTACAAAAGTATGATAACTACACTTTGGATTAAAGTGTAAATCATCCATGCAGTTAAAGTGAATTAGAATGGGGGGGGGGGTGGCAGGGAAGGAGCGAGAGAGAAATATAAAGAGGGAAGTGTGAAAGTGAGAGAAGAGGAGGAACAGAAAGGGAGAGAGAATAATCTCTAGATTACATTCACACATGACCAACAATGTGATTTTGATTATTAATAAAAAGCCTCTTTATTCTATTCGAGAAGTTGAGCAATTGGGGGGAAAACAATGACTACTGCTTTCAATAGACCTAAGCTTTAGTCTTAAGCGTGTGTGTGTGTGTGTGTGTGTGTGTGTGTGTGTGTGTGTAGTTGGAGGAGAGGCATACAGGTCGTTTGGAAAGGACGGAGGATCTGTGGTTGCGAGTGCGGAAAGATCACGCCCCTCGACTGGCTCGCCTCTCTCTAGAGAGCTGCTCTCTCAGAGACTATCTCCTGCACGGTGAGGATTCACACACACACACACACACACACACACACACGTTTGAGGATAAGTTGGGTGATACGGAGATCAGTGCAGTGCTGGAGCTCCTTGCTGTTCCATCGTTAGGAGTCTTGTTCTGGCCTTCCTATCTTCATATCAATGATTTTCTCCACTGGAATCATGAGCTAAATATGGTTAAAGTGAGAAATATGTCATGCTGTCAAGTATGCAGTAATAATGAGTAAATTGTGTCCTACATGAGGAATGTTGTAATATCTTTTAGTGATATTACTCTGTGACGATATTTTTTTTTAATGCTATTTGTAATATTCCTCTCTAGGAAAATGCAGTACAGAAAACATAGTTTGAGAAGCGTTTTAGTTTTGCAGAGCTGTAGTTAATGCATCATTTCCCGTGAGCTTCTCTTTTGCCCAAACCATCATTTTTAAAATGCGGAAGTTCCTCCTCCTTAACACTAATTCAAATTACTGAAGGAAAAAAGACAAAATGGTTTCTCACTGTCCACTGGGTGCTTTAGCAACGGCTTTATTACTAAAATGTCAGAATAAGGCAAGGGAACCTCTTTCTAGGCTGTTACCTCCACACTCTCTGCTTTACCCCCCGCACACTCTCTGCTTTACCCCCCGCACACTCTCTGCTTTACCCCCCCCCACACACACACTGCTCTGGCTTGCAAAAAAATCCTCCGTTCTGTATCAAGGTTGGTATATGTGATTCTCTCACACACACACACAATCGCATGTGTTCTCATGCATTTGAATTTCCTGTGCCATTCGGATGTAGGACTTCCTGCTTCTCAACAAAAAAAACACACTTTCATACCCACACACCCACTTCCATAACTTTTTGATTTCTGCATAACATTGCAAAATGAGAGCTTGCAGAAGGCTTGTACTTGCACACCTTAACCGTGTGTGTGTGTGTGTGTGTGTGTGTGGTTATTGACAGTAATAACTGATGTTCTTGATTTCAGATTTGAACTTTGGTACAGTTTCAGGAACAGAAGAATCTAGAAATCTGCAGGTTCCACTGGAGCATTTGTAGGAATTTGTAATGGTTGGATCTGTTGTTTGTTTATTCATTCCTAGGGAAGCCCAAACTGGGTAGAGAGCTGGGCAGGGGACAGTATGGAGTGGTCTACTTATGTGACAGTTGGGGGAGGCACTACCCCTGTGCTCTGAAGTCAGTGGTACCTCCGGATGACAAGCATTGGAATGACCTTGCCCTGGAGTTTCACTACACTCGGTAACTCGTGCTGCGCCCTCTGCTGGCCAGCTATGACCCAGAATGAATTTTTTTTTGTTTTAAAAACAAAACACACAAAAAACTTTTGTTACATGCAGATCATTAGCTCTGTCCTCCTTTTTCTCCTTAGTCTGTGTGATTTGTCTTTGTATAAAACGGCTAAATAAAAATGAATAAAACGCTATTTAGTGATGCATAAAAACCATCTTTTTTCTCCTTTAAGTATTTATTTCAGGCTCTCTCTCTCTCTCTCTCTCTCTCTCTCTCAGGTCTCTTCCTAAACATGACCGTCTGGTGGATCTGCACGGCTCTGTGATTGATCACACATATGGTGAAGGCTCCAGCATTGCAGTGCTGCTGATCATGGAGAGACTGCACAGAGACCTGTACATGGGCCTCAAGGTACACACACACACACATGAACACATGGCACTGTAGAAATGTCTGTTAGGTGATGATGAGGTTCAACATCCTTTTCTCCATGTTTAGTCCATGTTTCTGGACTAGCTGGAGTCAGGCATCCAGAACTCTGCTGGTTTATGGCACACACCAGGGACCATTGATGAAGATTAGCATAGTGCTACTCCAGCTGTCATTTTTGTCTGTTTAATGTGTGTGTGTGTGTGTGTGTGTGTGTGTGTGTGTGTGTGTGTGTTGATGTTCTGCAGACTGGTCTAACTCTGAAGGAGAGGCTACAGATCGCTCTGGATGTCGTGGAAGGGATTCGCTTCCTGCACAGTCAGGGCCTCCTGCATCGCGACATTAAGCTCAAGAACGTCCTGGTAGGTAGAGCTCTGGCACAGGGGAGCGTCTCTGTCTCAGTACTATTACACATTCTCTTCCAACCAATGAAAAAAACACAGACATGTGAAGAAGCAGAGCTTTTCCTTGGTGCTCACAGCTAGACTCATCTCACTGTACCGCATTCACTTTTCTACTAAGGCACGTCCTTGAGTGAAATCTCCCCCCATGGTGGCCTTGAGGTAATTTCATGAGCAGCAGGTCTCGTGTGACTGTAACTGCCAGGTGGCTTTGGCCTCTCTGGGTCTTCTGACGATAGTCGGTTAGCCACCTAGCTTCTGCTGCACGGCCATCATTCTCTCGCTTCATGGACGGATCTGAACTTATTTCCTTATGTCATATTTTGGCTTGAAGTGCCAAACTACAGCTCAGGCTTTAAAAACTAAGCTGGCTGTTGCCAGTTGAAGGCTTCACAACCTTCCCCACTAGGTGAAGTTTATTCATACCATTTTTCCAGAGAGGGGAGACGACCTGTACCACCACTGTACCTTTGTATGAACAGATGATGCAGTTGACTGACTGTGTAGCAGACGAGCTTCCAAAGTGACTGTTTTGTAAAGTCATTTGTGGTGATTATTTTTCTGCATGTAGTTGGACAAGCAGAACCGGGCCAAGATTACCGACCTGGGCTTCTGTAAGCCAGAAGCTATGATGTCTGGCAGTATAGTAGGAACACCTATACATATGGCCCCAGAGCTGTTTACAGGTTAGAAGAGCTTGCACTCACACACACACACACACACCACGCATATATACATGCATTTTCATTATTTTTGAAAAAACAAGTTTTCCAAGATGGTGTGTGTTTGCATTTAGGAAAGTACGATCACTCGGTTGATGTGTATGCCTTTGGAATCCTGTTCTGGTATCTTTGTACTGGATCGGTAAAACTGCCTGAGGCCTTTGAGAAATGTTCCAGCAAGGATCAGCTCTGGAACAATGTGAAGAGAGGTAACAGAAACTGACCTTCTCCCCACTGTCTGTGTGGCTTGCAGTCATTCACTGTTCATACTTTCTTTTTATCATGCTTGGTATTTCTGTCTCTCTGTCTATAAACATTTGACTAATAGGGAAAAGGTATGAATTTGTAGGTGTGCGTCTAGAATTCTCTGTGGAGATGGTTCTAGAATTCTCTGTGGAGATGGTTCTAGAACATCATAGTTGTGTAGTTCATGGTGATGAAAAGCTGCAGGGTGCCTCATGCATGGTTTGTTCTGGTGCTTGTGTATGATGATGAACATGACGCTGATGATGTCATAGGCTCTCGGCCGGAGCGCATACCCAGTTTCGATGAAGAGTGCTGGCAGCTGATGGAGGCCTGCTGGAATGGAGATCCTTCCCAGAGGCCCCTCCTTGGAATCGTGCAGCCCAGCCTGCAAAGCATCATGGTCCGGCTGTGCGATGGGTCTGACCTCAAGAGTGGCAGCCTTGAAGACTCAAATTAACACTCGCGCGCACAAATGCACTTACAAACAATGAGACACTCCCATAGGAAGGTGCCCAATGGAGGAGGAGGAGGACGGTAAAGATATTGGGGGAAAAAAAGAAAAAAAAAATTGTATTTCTGGAGGTTGGAAAGACTAGGGACATTCCTGAGCTTCAGCATTAGGAACCTGATACACTATTTATATTCTCAGCGATGCAAATTCAAAATATGTATGTATATGTGTGTTTGTCTCCTCTGTATTTATATAAAAAGTCGTATTGCAAATGGGCGCACGCACACCACACACGCGCACACACACACACATCACGCCCTATCAACATGCTAATTGCTGCTTTGTGTTAGGATTGTTACTAGACATGAGTTTTAAAAGTCAAGTTTTTGCAGTATTATACCAAAAAAAAAAAATTCTTAATTTTAGCTGGTGTTTAAATTAGTTTGTTATCTTGAGACGACGTTGTTTTTCTTTTTCTTTTTTTTAATAAAAGGTTTTGAGGAGGTATTCTGTTTTATTAATTATTGTGATTGTTGGGGTTCTCCTCTTCTCCTCCTTCCCTAAAATGCAATGAGGAGCAAAGACCGTAAAGCCAGGGAATGCGAAACTTACTCTGAGTATTTGCTAAATTGCACATGGAAGAACGGCCTGAAGGGGGCGCTACATCCCAACATTAAACGTTTTGGCCTGTAATCTCATGAACCTCCTGTACCTTTCGGCAGTGATGATTTTTTGTGCAAATTCTTCAAAAAACTGAAATAATATGCAAAAGCAAACTTTTGCATATTATTTCAGTTTTTTCCATGGTCCATCAAAATGTTCACAATAGCAGAAGTTTTAAGTGCTATCAAAATCATAATGAATAGGGAATGTCACAACATGCAGATAAGTCGCTACAGTCGAGATTCATATACAAATTATTCGATTTCAAATATTTATTCAAATACCGAGCATATCTTACCGTTGTGCTGTGCAGTTCAAAGGTGTCGGACAACTGTCATTTTAAAAATCCTGTTGCTTCACTGCTGTTACTGATTGCAAAACTAGAATCAATACTTTTGCAAAATACACATTTGGTATCAAAATATTTGAAAGACATTCAATCAAAAGCATGTAAACATCTGAACATAACACGGTTTGAGCAACGCTAGTCAACGGCTTCGTAATAACTGACTTCGTTCTAGAACTGAAGTTACCACCACTGCATTATTTAAAACTAAGCAAATAAACAACAACAAACGCTTTTCATTTCATTCAAGGTAAGAAAAACGTTCTTTATGTTCATATCTGAAAGCCGTGAGGTTATTCCAGGCTTAAACCCACCATTTCAAGAGCACAGGATACTCATTTATTGGAAGTGTATAATTACGGAGGAGATATAAGCAAAATTCTGAAGATCAAAGGCCATGAAATCTTTTTTAGTTGATGTTACTTTGATAACGTTAATAATAAAATGTATTTCACAATACAGCTGTGTTCAAAATAATAACAGTGTATTTACGTGAGTAATGCTCAGATTCCTTATGATAGTTTTTATTTCCATGCACTGGGAACACTGCAGTTTCAGGAACAGAAGAATCTAGAAATCTGCAGGTTCCACTGGAGCATTTGTAGGAATTTGTAATGGTTGGATCTGTTGTTTGTTTATTCATTCCTAGGGAAGCCCAAACTGGGTAGAGAGCTGGGCAGGGGACAGTATGGAGTGGTCTACTTATGTGACAGTTGGGGGAGGCACTACCCCTGTGCTCTGAAGTCAGTGGTACCTCCGGATGACAAGCATTGGAATGACCTTGCCCTGGAGTTTCACTACACTCGGTAACTCGTGCTGCGCCCTCTGCTGGCCAGCTATGACCCAGAATGAATTTTTTTTTGTTTTAAAAACAAAACACACAAAAAACTTTTGTTACATGCAGATCATTAGCTCTGTCCTCCTTTTTCTCCTTAGTCTGTGTGATTTGTCTTTGTATAAAACGGCTAAATAAAAATGAATAAAACGCTATTTAGTGATGCATAAAAACCATCTTTTTTCTCCTTTAAGTATTTATTTCAGGCTCTCTCTCTCTCTCTCTCTCTCTCTCTCTCAGGTCTCTTCCTAAACATGACCGTCTGGTGGATCTGCACGGCTCTGTGATTGATCACACATATGGTGAAGGCTCCAGCATTGCAGTGCTGCTGATCATGGAGAGACTGCACAGAGACCTGTACATGGGCCTCAAGGTACACACACACACACATGAACACATGGCACTGTAGAAATGTCTGTTAGGTGATGATGAGGTTCAACATCCTTTTCTCCATGTTTAGTCCATGTTTCTGGACTAGCTGGAGTCAGGCATCCAGAACTCTGCTGGTTTATGGCACACACCAGGGACCATTGATGAAGATTAGCATAGTGCTACTCCAGCTGTCATTTTTGTCTGTTTAATGTGTGTGTGTGTGTGTGTGTGTGTGTGTGTGTGTGTGTGTGTGTTGATGTTCTGCAGACTGGTCTAACTCTGAAGGAGAGGCTACAGATCGCTCTGGATGTCGTGGAAGGGATTCGCTTCCTGCACAGTCAGGGCCTCCTGCATCGCGACATTAAGCTCAAGAACGTCCTGGTAGGTAGAGCTCTGGCACAGGGGAGCGTCTCTGTCTCAGTACTATTACACATTCTCTTCCAACCAATGAAAAAAACACAGACATGTGAAGAAGCAGAGCTTTTCCTTGGTGCTCACAGCTAGACTCATCTCACTGTACCGCATTCACTTTTCTACTAAGGCACGTCCTTGAGTGAAATCTCCCCCCATGGTGGCCTTGAGGTAATTTCATGAGCAGCAGGTCTCGTGTGACTGTAACTGCCAGGTGGCTTTGGCCTCTCTGGGTCTTCTGACGATAGTCGGTTAGCCACCTAGCTTCTGCTGCACGGCCATCATTCTCTCGCTTCATGGACGGATCTGAACTTATTTCCTTATGTCATATTTTGGCTTGAAGTGCCAAACTACAGCTCAGGCTTTAAAAACTAAGCTGGCTGTTGCCAGTTGAAGGCTTCACAACCTTCCCCACTAGGTGAAGTTTATTCATACCATTTTTCCAGAGAGGGGAGACGACCTGTACCACCACTGTACCTTTGTATGAACAGATGATGCAGTTGACTGACTGTGTAGCAGACGAGCTTCCAAAGTGACTGTTTTGTAAAGTCATTTGTGGTGATTATTTTTCTGCATGTAGTTGGACAAGCAGAACCGGGCCAAGATTACCGACCTGGGCTTCTGTAAGCCAGAAGCTATGATGTCTGGCAGTATAGTAGGAACACCTATACATATGGCCCCAGAGCTGTTTACAGGTTAGAAGAGCTTGCACTCACACACACACACACACACCACGCATATATACATGCATTTTCATTATTTTTGAAAAAACAAGTTTTCCAAGATGGTGTGTGTTTGCATTTAGGAAAGTACGATCACTCGGTTGATGTGTATGCCTTTGGAATCCTGTTCTGGTATCTTTGTACTGGATCGGTAAAACTGCCTGAGGCCTTTGAGAAATGTTCCAGCAAGGATCAGCTCTGGAACAATGTGAAGAGAGGTAACAGAAACTGACCTTCTCCCCACTGTCTGTGTGGCTTGCAGTCATTCACTGTTCATACTTTCTTTTTATCATGCTTGGTATTTCTGTCTCTCTGTCTATAAACATTTGACTAATAGGGAAAAGGTATGAATTTGTAGGTGTGCGTCTAGAATTCTCTGTGGAGATGGTTCTAGAATTCTCTGTGGAGATGGTTCTAGAACATCATAGTTGTGTAGTTCATGGTGATGAAAAGCTGCAGGGTGCCTCATGCATGGTTTGTTCTGGTGCTTGTGTATGATGATGAACATGACGCTGATGATGTCATAGGCTCTCGGCCGGAGCGCATACCCAGTTTCGATGAAGAGTGCTGGCAGCTGATGGAGGCCTGCTGGAATGGAGATCCTTCCCAGAGGCCCCTCCTTGGAATCGTGCAGCCCAGCCTGCAAAGCATCATGGTCCGGCTGTGCGATGGGTCTGACCTCAAGAGTGGCAGCCTTGAAGACTCAAATTAACACTCGCGCGCACAAATGCACTTACAAACAATGAGACACTCCCATAGGAAGGTGCCCAATGGAGGAGGAGGAGGACGGTAAAGATATTGGGGGAAAAAAAGAAAAAAAAAATTGTATTTCTGGAGGTTGGAAAGACTAGGGACATTCCTGAGCTTCAGCATTAGGAACCTGATACACTATTTATATTCTCAGCGATGCAAATTCAAAATATGTATGTATATGTGTGTTTGTCTCCTCTGTATTTATATAAAAAGTCGTATTGCAAATGGGCGCACGCACACCACACACGCGCACACACACACACATCACGCCCTATCAACATGCTAATTGCTGCTTTGTGTTAGGATTGTTACTAGACATGAGTTTTAAAAGTCAAGTTTTTGCAGTATTATACCAAAAAAAAAAAATTCTTAATTTTAGCTGGTGTTTAAATTAGTTTGTTATCTTGAGACGACGTTGTTTTTCTTTTTCTTTTTTTTAATAAAAGGTTTTGAGGAGGTATTCTGTTTTATTAATTATTGTGATTGTTGGGGTTCTCCTCTTCTCCTCCTTCCCTAAAATGCAATGAGGAGCAAAGACCGTAAAGCCAGGGAATGCGAAACTTACTCTGAGTATTTGCTAAATTGCACATGGAAGAACGGCCTGAAGGGGGCGCTACATCCCAACATTAAACGTTTTGGCCTGTAATCTCATGAACCTCCTGTACCTTTCGGCAGTGATGATTTTTTGTGCAAATTCTTCAAAAAACTGAAATAATATGCAAAAGCAAACTTTTGCATATTATTTCAGTTTTTTCCATGGTCCATCAAAATGTTCACAATAGCAGAAGTTTTAAGTGCTATCAAAATCATAATGAATAGGGAATGTCACAACATGCAGATAAGTCGCTACAGTCGAGATTCATATACAAATTATTCGATTTCAAATATTTATTCAAATACCGAGCATATCTTACCGTTGTGCTGTGCAGTTCAAAGGTGTCGGACAACTGTCATTTTAAAAATCCTGTTGCTTCACTGCTGTTACTGATTGCAAAACTAGAATCAATACTTTTGCAAAATACACATTTGGTATCAAAATATTTGAAAGACATTCAATCAAAAGCATGTAAACATCTGAACATAACACGGTTTGAGCAACGCTAGTCAACGGCTTCGTAATAACTGACTTCGTTCTAGAACTGAAGTTACCACCACTGCATTATTTAAAACTAAGCAAATAAACAACAACAAACGCTTTTCATTTCATTCAAGGTAAGAAAAACGTTCTTTATGTTCATATCTGAAAGCCGTGAGGTTATTCCAGGCTTAAACCCACCATTTCAAGAGCACAGGATACTCATTTATTGGAAGTGTATAATTACGGAGGAGATATAAGCAAAATTCTGAAGATCAAAGGCCATGAAATCTTTTTTAGTTGATGTTACTTTGATAACGTTAATAATAAAATGTATTTCACAATACAGCTGTGTTCAAAATAATAACAGTGTATTTACGTGAGTAATGCTCAGATTCCTTATGATAGTTTTTATTTCCATGCACTGGGAACACTGCACATTATGTTCTAAATCTAACCATGAAGAAAAATGTATAAATTATTTAATTACTTCACAGAAAATGAAGAAAAATTAGTATTGTTAAAAAATATCAGTGTCTGCATTTACAAACTCTTTGGGATTCAGCATTCCTGTGAATCAGTATTAAATTATATAACCACTGTTTCTGAGAACTGCTTCACATCTGAGTAGACCACCTCCTGGCACCTGTGAACAGGTATTCCAGCCCAGGATGCTTTGACATCTTTCCACAGTTGAAGGTCCAGGGATGGGCAACATGACCAGTGCTGCCTGATTGACACCTGTTTCTTCACAAAATGAATGACCTCATGAATTAAACTCCACACCGCTATTATTTTGAACATGTCCTTTTCAATTATTTAATTACACAGACTCAGGACTATGCAGATCATCAATGTTGGACTGCTGTTATTTTGAACACAACTGCATATCTCGCTTGTTTACAGGTGTTTGAAAATTGACCTTGCAGGGGCTTGTCATATTTTACTGAAACACTCCCCTTTACCCACTCACACACACACACACACACACATGCGCGCGCACACACACACAGTTCTGAAGACCAATGGAGCAGCCTGACCGTGTGTGTCTAGAGCTACCTGCCATGTATGTTCACTCCTACTTTTTCCTGGATCAACACTTTTGTTTACATTGCTTTGGTTCCCACTGCATTTATCATTCATTCCCCACTGGCCGCATTTGTCTGCGTTTGTCTGTGTGTGTTTGTGTGTCTGTGTGGTGTCAGTCCACACAGCTCTGAGGAAGAGTATGATCAGTTTGATGAAGAACGTACCCCCATAAACGTCCTTGCTCAAAGCCGAGCTGATATGGAGTGGCTGACTGAGGAAGACCATGGTGAAGATGAACCAGAAAACCAGGTGGTTAAGGTGCAGGTCAGGGTACTGGGGTCAGGAGCTGTAAGACTGTTTGCAGTCTAATTAAACAGCAGATAATATGTGTTAAATAATTAGATTATGTAATTAATATTCATGAGGTGTTTTGCATTCTGTGCTCATGTTTAGGAAACGGTGGAGAAACAGGGAAATCCACGTAAGTCCTGTTCCTACTGTTTGTACAAAAGCAGAAACATTTCCTCATTTTCACCAGCATGTGCTTCTCTGCTGGACCCCCGTAGTCTTGGCCTTTGGCTACACAAGGACATATTTTGGTGGAAACACTGCTCACAGGAAACAGCCTGTTTCCATTACAGTAACATCATGACAGTTCCTGAAATAACCCAACCTCCATTACCAACCAGTCCAGGGAGATACAAATGTATAACTATGAAACATTTAGTTTAAAGTATCGTCGTTTCTTTATTTCGACTTGAGAAATGTGTTGAGCATTCATTTCATTGGGTGGGCTCCACACCATCTTCTTCTCCTCCACAGTTGTGGGGTTCAACACCTTTCTACCCGCGCTTGCTGTCACTAGCTGCCTGGGCAAATGGAGGCTGGCCCATAGCCGAGGATACCACGTCGGGCAGCTGAGCCAGGACCCCGCCTACAAAGAGCTGTATATGCAGCACGAACTGAGCCTCAAGACCAGCGTAAGCCCCACCCCTCACCTGTCCGCATCTGCGTGTGTTTGTGTCACTACGTTTGTGTTTGTACACTGGACCTCCCATCTCCCTCAGGTTCCTCTACCCCTGGTGTGCATGAATGAGAAAGAGACGCTGCAGATCCTGATGAACACTGAGAAAGGTGAAACAGTGTGAGCGCACTTTTCTAAACTACCACATTGCTCTAATGCTCTAAAACTCTACCACACAATTCCAAACTCTACCAGTGGTTCACCAGGACTGCAGTTACTGGCTGCCTGCAGTGTTAAATTTTGACATTAACTGCATTTGTTAACTGTAGAGTGCTTTATTTCTTTTTAAAAGTCTAGCAGATGGCACTTGTGCAAAACCATAGCTAGCAGAGTTCTACAGTATACCCCTATGATATTCAAATGACTTCTACAGTATACCCCTATGATATTCAAATGACTTGTACAGTATACCCCTATGATATTCAAATGACTTGTACAGTATACCCCCATGATATTCAAGTGGCTGTGAGGCAGCTGCCTTTAACAAGGTTACAGACTGACATTAACTGCCAGTAATTGGCTGTTACAGTTTGACATCGCACTTCCTGTAATACTTTGTTCTCCATTGCCTCTGCATGACTGCAGAGTACCTTGAGATACTGGGAGCTCAACATGTCCTGACGCTGGAAATCCGGGAGCGGATTGAACTCTTGACGGTCCGGTTCTGCGGAAAAAGCCCCGCCCCACTGACGGAGAATCTTAAAGGGGGCGGAGCCTGGGACTCCCTCCACAGCTGGACACACAGGCTGTCCTCCCTACTCAGAGGGGGCACAATAACGCCAGAGCAGCATCACAGCAGCACAAGGGTGCCGAGACCTAGAAGGTCTATGTGGAGTTTATTTAAAAGCAAATAAATATCATCCGAATATATTTACAAGATGAAAGATGTGCTCATTCCAAAGAATACAGAAACAGGCAAACAAAAGCCAAGCCTTCAGATACTTAAAAACATAATTTTGCTTTACTCCAGTTTGGTTAGATAATTTACAGTGTTTCCACACAGAAATGTACAAGCCATGTCTGTTAGCTAGCATAGCCTCAAGCAGCCTTCAGCAAGCCTGAGTCACTGATTAAATGACACCGATTTAGATGCTGAGATTACAAAGGGAAACGAGTGATTTTTTTTTCCTCTAGATGGCGCTAGTACAAAATCCTTAGCTAGCAGCCAGAAAGTTCTACAGTATACACCCATGATATTCAAATGGCTGTGAGGTAAAAGTAAACCTCTTTTACTTTTCTATTTTAAAAACTTGAAATACAAAATCTCATTTTTAAATTAAACTGCACCTCGATTGCTTTAGTACGTAAAGACCCTGATTAGAGATGTAACCGTTTGCTTTTGGTGTGCAGCTAAATAAGCAGAGAACTATTTTATTGCTTTAAAATTCAAACAGCTTAAGCCTTTTCTGATTCCACTCTGGAATGAAATGTTGTTTGCAGCAAACTGAAAGATACCTGCCTGTGAAGCCTGCCTAAAAATAGGTTTTCTCCAAAGGCAAAGGGCTTTGTTTAATGTTACATACAAAACAGAATTACACAAAATTTCCATATGTAGAGCTTCCAAAACCACATACTGTATAGTACACACTCCTATTTTATGAATATGTACAGTTAGTATATTATCAAAAGAGACTGAGCACAGTTTAAACTGCCAATAATCAAACACCTGAGGCGAAACCCATGGGGGTTCAATAGTGCAATTTGGCAGGAAGCCTAAACGGTTAATTATTTTGACTATTTAGTACGGTGGCATGTGGATTAGTATGGTGACATGCAGTTTAGTAGAACTGAACGTTTATTATGGCATCATTTGGTTTACTGTGTAATTCTGGATGCAACCATTGTGAAAAGGGAACGACATCAGCACAGTGAGCACTTTATCGCCACCTACAGAGCAAAAGCATGTATTACCAGCAAAATCCTAGGCTGTACCCATAAAGAAAACTCACATGACTAGTTGGTATTAAACAAAGACACTGTTTCCAACAAACACAAAATATTAAGTATCTGTGCACTCACACACACATTTATGAACTGTTAGCTGGAGAGGTATAGAATATTTAGACCTTCAGGTCAGGCCTGTACAATGTAAATGCAGTTTTAATGCAGTTTATTTTAATCCACATGTCTGGAATATTTACAAAAACAGCATCCTTCATTTCTAAACTCTAAAATACAAAAGTTTGTTTTGAGTAAAAGTGATAAAAGGCAAATCCTTCTGACAAATGTTTTCAAATCTGATTTTACAAAATGTCCATATAAAATTCTCACAAAAAAGCAACACGTAGTGTTTTGTAGTTTGTCTTCTTCAACTCTTTTACATGGTATTAAAAAGAAGGCAGAACAGTAGAGAAGCATCATAACTCCACAGAAAAGCGTGTGTGTGTGTGTGTGTGTGTGTGTGTGTGTGTGTGTGTACATACAGAATGGCAGTATTTCCCCAAACTTATTCAGCATTAAGGTGGTTAGGAGCATAATAAACACCTTCCGTCACTTCCAGTTTGATCTCAGTAGTGTGCTCTCAGTAGTCTGATTTCAGTAGTCTGATTTCAGTAGTCTGATCTTCTCAGGCAATTCTGCAGTGGTCAGCCTGAAGGCTCCAGCTTAATGTGATTTCCATCCTACTGTGATGTGTGTGTGCTGTGTCTTCTGCGCTCAGAGGCTCCCTCAGCTCGGCGTCCGACGCGCTCCAGACTCCCCCGTGACCTCCGGTGCCCTCCACGGAAAAACGCTCACTTGCTCTGAGGTCAGCAAAGTAAGTCCTCGACAATTAGAAGTGTTTTTAGTTTTAGCTTTATGAAGGATATTGTCCCTGATATTTTCAAAACCAACACACTGGACTGAGACGCTTTTGTGAAAATCCAATGCCTGGATGCAGCTTATTTTAAAAAAGAAAGAAACGAAGAAAAAAAACTGAACTCATGTTGGAAAAATCATCATCATCTGGGCTGTGAAGATTGTTAAAAAAAAGTGCATCACTTCAAAAATGTAAACAAACATGTAGAGATAGAAACTAAATAAAAATAAAGGCAGCCCTCCAGTCAGTGCAATCCCAGCAGTAAAACGTGACTTTTGGCACAGTAAAATAATGCGTGAGGAGACAAATTAGTAAAAGACGCAGGGAACTCTGGGACTGTCCGGCGCCTGTTTTCTTCAGCAGCTCAGCTCCTCCCCATCACTGTGTATGAGGCTGTGGGCGTGGCTTCAGGGTGACTGACGGATCTGAATGCGGTTCTAGGACCTGCAAAGACACGTCCCTCCTGTCATCAGGCCAATCACGTGACAGTTTGGTAGGAAGTGCAGTAAACAGTGTGGGGAAAGTGCAAATGAAAGGAAGGAAGGAAACAAAAAAGAAGGGAAAGAGAAAGAAGGAGAATGTGAAAGAGAAGGAGAAAGAGAAGGAGAGAGAGAAGGAGAGAGAGAAGGAGAAAGAAAGAGGAGAAGGAGAGAGAGAAGGAGAAAGAAAGAGGAGAAGGAGAGAGAGAAGGAGAAAGAGAAGGAGAAAGAAAGAGGAGAAGGAGAGAGAGAAGGAGAAAGAAGGAGAAAGAAAGAGGAGAAGGAGAAAGAGAAGGAGAGAGAAGGAGAAAGAAAGAGGAGAAGGAGAGAGAGAAG
>JAOXYF010000019.1:552310-563371 GCA_028565775.1 Sternarchorhynchus goeldii
CCCAATAAGCATTTCTCAAGCATCGTTGGGGTCGCCATGACAACTCACTGCTTAACAAAGCATTTCTCTTAGCTATTCTTTCATTCACAGCAAGAGAAAGAGAGAGAGAAAGAGAGACAGAGTGGGGGCAGACAGAGACAGATAGAGAGAAAGACACAGAGAGAGATAGATAGAGAGAAATGGAGAGAGGGAGAGGGGAGAGAGAAGGTCATGAAAGACTGCAGGGAGGGAAAAGACAGAGGGTGAGAAATCGAGAGAGAGAGAGAGAGAGAGAGAGAGAGAGGGAGGGTGAGAAGAGTGATCGCAGGATGAAATGACACCAGAGAGAAAAGAAGAGGAGTGAGTGAATATAGACAGCAGACCTGAAGTGATATCACAAGGGGTGGAGGAGTAGGGGGGTTGAGAGAAAAGAAAAGGTTCTCACATTCCAGTAGGGGCTTTGACTAATGACCCCCAGAGAATAAATGAGAGAGAGAGGGAGAGAGAGAGAGAGAGAGAGAGAGAGAGAGAGAGAGAGAGAACAACCAGCTATTCTCAGAATGTACACCGACTCACACTGGCAGCTTTGAATCCAACTTTTACACCAAAGCAAAAAAAAAAACCCACCTCACAGGCCCGTACAGGTTAATGTACTACTAACAATAACTTCCTCTGAGTTTTAATAACTTATTCAGGGGATGTGAGCTCATGGAAGCTGAAATCCTAGAGAGCAAGTCGACCCTCTCGTTTGGCCTGAACAGGTTGAGAGGCCACGGGCTGCTCCGCCCCCTAATAAATATTCCAGCAGGGGTGTGGCCATTTGAGCTTCCCCTCTCCGACAGGGCTGAATGCACACAAGGTGCAGAGAGTGTTCACTCACCTCCTCACACAAGTTTGAAACATTTAGCATCTTTAAAGAATATTTTTATCCAAAAAATCAAAACGTTAATCCTTTGACGTGTTAAAAATTGTCATTTGTACTGAGGCTAAGAATGTTCAGTTCTCAGTCTTGAAATACGACAGCCAGAAAACAAATCTTGCTGATTGTTTTCAAACTTTGTAGCTTTAGACACAAGAGCAAAAATGCTACAGGGTGCAAGCCAAGCACTTTACTGAGTGAAAGACAATCAAGACAAATAGAAACATTTCTAGCTACAATTTTTCCTTTGAGGGCCATGACACCCTAACCCCAACTAAATCCAAAATTAAGTGCTGGCCAATTGAGGGACTCAAGCCAACCTCAGTGTGGACTTCTCATCTCAGCCAAAATTCTGAGGGAGTGAATTCTAGATTGTTCTATTGCCGTGGGTAATGCATTCCTAGGGCAAACGTTCCATGTCATCAACATGCTACTGCTGTAGCATAGAGTGCTACTATAACAGCAGGGGGAATGGAGGCCCCATGCCCTTCGTGTGCACACACACACACACACACACACACACACAAGCAGTAACTATTCAGCTGTATACAACAAAACCGGCCAATGTATATGTAGCAATACTCCAATTCAAAACCAAAACCAGTTAAAGATTCAGAACACTGAAGGCTAATGGTCTGCTGAACATGGAAGGTCCAGACACTTTTCACGGCTACACCAAACATGCAAATGCCAGTTTTAAATTTAATTAGCTGACTGTGGAGATAACATCCTGTGTCTAACAGCCAAGAAATCTTTCATAACACCCAAAACAGGATGCATGGAAGAAAAAAAGAATCAAAATACTGAAAAAAAAGAATCAACATACTGAAAAAAAGAATCAACATACTGAAAAAAAAGAATCAACATACTGAAAAAAAAGAATCAACATACTGAAAGTTTTGTGTGCTGAAGGAATCACTGAGTTTTTCCACCAAAAGCTGAAGAGAAACACTGGAGTAACATGAGAGGTCAAAGGTTAACAGCAATAACAGACACAGGGGCCGTGAGGGTGGGGTGTTGAAAATATAACTGTCAGCCCTAATCCAGGACAGAGTGATTGCACCAAGTCTGCCAGCCTGGTTAGTACTGACGCTACGGTGGCCTGTGGGGTTTACCCTTTAGAACCTTTAGACCAGCCTGTAATGTAGGGTCAGATAGTTACTTCACTGTCAACTTTTTCAAAAAACAAATTAAAACGCATAGGAAACCTTGGGTGCAGGGAATCCATCATCTCCTTCAGGATGGACTCATTCTCCCTATGGTCATTATAACACGTTTATTGCTCTCAGAACCCTAAATGGTGTGTGTGTATGTGTGTGAGATTGGGAGAAAGAACGAGAGAGAGAGATGTAGCCGTCACAGATTGTTTTCGGAGGCTTGCAGTACTGAACTATTATAATCTATGAATAAATCATTTAAAAATAAACATAATTAATGAAAAGCCAACAAGGCATGCAGTGCTCATTTCCCAATCTTCAGCCTCATGAGCATCAAGTTAAATAAGAAAATCAATGGCTATAATCCTGCCACCCACCATCTACTTCCATTATCCAATATTTAAAAACCAGTTTTGTTTCACTGGAATCCAAGCTAAAATCGTCCATAACCACAATGGATTTTAATCCACTTTAATCTGTAAATGATCTACATATGATTTACAATAGCAGAGGCTCAGACAGAAGATAATGCATAATCCAAAAATATTTAAATGTGCTTCTATATTAATGAACCCCAATCTTTTTCTCCTTCTCCCTTAATCCCTGTGCCCCTCCTCCCTTTCTCTCACTTTCTCGCTCTTCATCTTTCTTCCTCCCTCCTCTCCCTCTCCGGCAGATCCACGGCTGTTTCTGTGGTGGGTTCTGCAGTGAGAAGGTAGGGTCTCTAATTGACTGCTGTGGAGTAGATTTGTCTAATGCGTAACTGGCAGGTCTGTTAGCTGGGCCCTCTCAGGAAGAGGAGTTGTCTCCATTTTTATAAGTGTCAGATATAATTGGTGAGAGCAACAGAGGGGGGACTATTATTGTCATGTCCCCAAAGACCCCCACCCCCACCCCCACTTTTAGAGCTGTAATCGGATGGAGGGAGCAGAGATACATTTAGAAAGGGTTAGTGTTTCACAATTAGTCTGTAACAGTCTTTCTCTATATATAACCAGCAGGTGTTGTTGGCAAGATTATATTATAAGTCCTCTGAACTACCATCAACCTGACATTTAATAAGGGAATCAAGACATCTGTCGTCCGCCCAGTTCTCTCTAAATCTCTCTATATTAAACCCCTTCCTTTCCCCATACTGACACGCTTCCCCCAGCAGGTGTGAAGCGAGCAGTGCTTCCAGCTCTCTGATTGGTCAGCATGGAGACTCTGCTGTTGCTTCTGACTGGGGCCTTATCCTGATCCAGGCGTCTGAATCGACCTGTTTGCATCTGCTTTGTCCTCCTTCGAACCCCCCCTCCCTCTCTCTCTCACACACACACACACACACAAACTCAGAGAGAGAGAGAGAGACCCTGCCTCCTCTTTGGTCCTTGCACTAGCTAACGAGCTAGCTTACCGCCAACCACTTGTGCCACAGCTCAACTCGCTCCAACAGGTTCGGGGGCCTCTCACACGCCACTCAGCAGGAGGAAAATAAAAGACCAAGCATGTCTCAAACCAAGGCCTCTGAGGGTTGCTTTTGTGTCAGAACAGGAACCACTTAAACGGCTTCTATTAGCCAAAAGCGCTAACGCTAATGCTGCTAACAATGTAGAAAAGTGGCCATCAATTAGCATGACGCAGATTAACCTCCCTAGTGGCCTTATGCCTGACATCACCGCCCCGTTCGTAAAATGACAATGGACGCTTCCGCTAGCGATAAGAAGCATGCCGACGACACGACTACGCTGACTTTCAATATCTTAATGAAAACGATCTACCATACTGACATTGGAAAGAGCTGAAGCCACATACACCCAAACAGTTTTTCTCAGACAGCTAAAGAGAGAGAGAGAGAGCATAATTACACAGATGGGGCCGCATTTTTAGAACTCCAGTACTGAGCAGAAGTTACGACAACTATCACAGGTTAATCTACAGGCAAGAAAAAACCTGTTGACGTGGATCACTTTCCTTCTGAGCCTTTGTCTTATTCCCTCATCGCTACCACTGCACGCAGGTGCTCTGCTCGCTTTTTCGCGTTTATCATTAACGCACGGCTGAAGCAATAGCGTTCTAGGATCAGTCTCCTCCGCATTACATACTCTAATGAATGCCGTCACACAAACAGTAATGAGGTAATACATCACCTCTGCTTTTGCTCGTCTGCAACGCTGGGACCCCTGCACTTTCACCACTGCTCTTAAAGAACGTTTACACACCTGCCATAAAGTCAGCCAAAGATCAGACCTGGACTAAGTCCGAGTCAATGTGCATTCCGTTATGGACTGCTGATCTAGAGTCAGCGACTTTTTGTCCATGTAATCATATTACAAAGGCAAAGCCCGACCCTAAATAACCACTTTTACTATATGAAATCCAATAAGTAAAATGTACACACACCCTGAATACAAATGACACTTTACAGCCACAATAAATATCAGCTCTGACCTACAACGCAGCAGAAACATTCCCTCAGACAACACACTTCACAATCTTGGAGAGTGGGGTGGGCGTGAGCACATTACCAAACACAAAACTATCCAAGCTGGTATTCCAGACATACCAAACCTAACCAGTGGGGATTTCCTTCTGAAAGACTTCTGAATCTAATGCTGAATATAATCTGCATCCATTTAAGATTCTTTAAGATCATGTAACTCGATGCTAAACCAAGGAACAGTCCTCATGAGCGTTTCCATAGATCTAACATAAACTGGCATGTAATGGGTTTCTCTGTCAGATGGAAGTAAGTCATCCTTACCCAGTGAAGCATGGTAGCCCCTGGAGACCTCCACCCGAATGGTTAATGGTCTCTCGGCCACGCGGGCCGCCATTTTAATTCATCACTACACCCACTAAAAACAAATCTAACTACAAAACACAGAGAATAAATCCACACAAACAAAACTCAACACACCTGCCACATTCCACAGGTCAGCACCGAGCAACTGTACTACAGTAGGAGCTGCACACAACCACGCAAACCAGCAAGTGAAAGAAAATGACCTCTGTTCAAGAGCCGACGCGTGCAGTGTGCTTCCTGCTGCCATTGACTAACAGGAGGATCAGAGTGCAGGAAGGGGATCAGGCTCAGATGCAGAAGCAGGAGGAAACTAGGCCATCTGCTTCTACCTTTCACCACAACGACGATGAATAACGAACTGAAAGCCCAAAATACACGATCGTCATGAAAATAAGATGAAGCCTTTTTTAGAGGCACGATTGAAGTGCTCCAATAACACGGCTGCATGGTGATCTTTACAAACATGCCATAAATCAATGACTTCTCAGAAGTTTAAATGTACACTATTAAAATGTGTTTTAAAGACATCAGATTGATTGATGATTTACCTCGTGATTCATAAATGTGGCTAACTATGTTGTTATAAAAAATGACTTATGTGCACAGGAAAATCTTATACCTGAGACAGCGATCCTCATGGAGGCTTCCAGTGGTCGGTTGTTGTCGAGGGCCCGGCTAAGACGGATGTCTCCAGTCGTCTGGTTCAGAATCAGCAGGTTCAGCTCATTTCCTGCCTCAAAGCTATACCGCAGGTGGTCGGACACATCCGGATCATGAGCCGGGATCCGGCCTATGGCTCCTGTCGGGAAGCTTTTGGATGTGTCTGTTACATAGTTATTAAAGATGATTTGGAAATTTTTCAGGATAGGCATGTTATCATTCTTGTCGATGAGTTTGATGTGGATGGTGGCCCGGCTGACCAGAGGGGCTGATGTGGCCTGAACCACTATCACATATTCGGAGCGAGTCTC
Source organism: Sternarchorhynchus goeldii (assembly GCA_028565775.1). Lineage (NCBI taxonomy): Eukaryota > Metazoa > Chordata > Actinopteri > Gymnotiformes > Apteronotidae > Sternarchorhynchus > Sternarchorhynchus goeldii. Next base: position 558,122 of record JAOXYF010000019.1, read on the forward strand.
GTAGTCCAGGTCCAACAGTGCAGTAAGCTCCCCGGAGAAGATGTCCAGCTGGAACACCTCGGGGATGTTGCCCTCAACAATCTGATACATGATCTGGGCGTTGCTACCCTCATCAGGGTCCGTGGCTGAAATGTGGGCTACGACCATGCCAATGGGGCTGTTCTCCTCCACAAAGATATCGAACTCGTCCTTCTCGAACACTGGTGGGTTGTCGTTCACATCCAGGATAGTCACCTGAATGTCCACAGAGGTTTTGAGGGCGGGGACTCCTTTATCCACTGCATAGGCTTGCAAGTTGTAAATGGGAGTGTTCTCACGGTCCAGACGTCTGAGAGTGCGCACAATTCCTGACGTGGATTCAATGATGAAATCACCGTCACCATCATCGCCTCCCTGGAAGGTGTAGAACACGCGGCCATTCAGGCCAGAATCGCGGTCCACTGCAGACACCTGGACCACGCTGGTGAAGGTCGGAACATCTTCCATGACCGAGCCCAGGTAGCGGTCGCGCAAGAACCGCGGCGAGTTATCGTTAACGTCGTTCACCAGGATCTCCAGGTAGGTGGTGTCAGATTTCTGAGGTATGCCATTATCACGAGCTGTGATGGCCAACGTGTACGACACCTGGTCCTCGTAGTCCAGGTCCATTTGGGTCGTCACGGCGCCAGTGTCCGAGTCGATGCCAAACTGTGGAATGTTGTCGTCCATGAAGTACGTGATCCGTGCGTTCTCACCCGTGTCTTCATCAGTGGCACTGATCACCACAACGGTGGTGCCAACAGGACGGTCCTCGTTAATGTTGACGGTGTAGTGCGAGCTCTGAAACACGGGCCTGTGCGTGTTGGCATCCGTGACATTGACAAAGACCTTGGTCATGTCGAATCGTGTGCCGTCAGAGGCCGTGACGGTCAGCACGTACTGCCGCTCCAGTTTATAGTCGAGCGGGAGTGCTAGCGTGATGAGCCCTCCGCCGCTCTGGCTAGTGATGGAGAAGCGGTTCCGAGTGTTTCCGCTGGAGATCTGATACGTCACCACGCTGTTGATGTCCTGGTCTACGGCCGACACCGTCACCACGCTTGTACCCACGGCGGCGTCCTCGTTCAAGCGCATGTAGTACGATTTCTGGGTGAACTCTGGGTTGTTGTCGTTCACGTCCAGGATGGTCATGCTGATGCTGGCTGAAGACGACATGGCTGGTGTGCCGTGGTCTCGCGCCTCCACACCGAAGCCATAGAAGTCCACGCTTTCCCTGTCTAGCTCGGCTGCGACAACAATCCATCCTGTGCTGTTGTTTATCGTGAACGGGAAGTTCGGGGTCATCTCCGTGAGCCGATATTCCAGCCGCGAGTTGTCTCCAGAGTCTGCATCAACTGCTTGGATGTGTATAACCGAGTATCCGACTGGAACGTTCTCGAGCACAGTGGCCTGGAATGGAGTGCTGACAAAAATCGGAGCATTGTCATTAATATCCTGCACCTGCACCGTCACTAGGCCGGAGATGTTGGAGAGGGGCGGCCGTCCACCGTCCTGCGCCCTGATGCGCAGCGTGTACTCTTTGCTCGTCTCGTAGTCCAGCTGACTCACCAGGTCCAGCTTCCCCGTCTGAGCGTCGATGTAGAACTGTCCTCTGGTGTTACCGCTCATGATGCTAAAGTGAACCACAGCGTTACCACCCTGGTCACGATCTGTGGCAGTCACCTGCAGGATCTCGGTATTGGGCAGCAGGTCCTCGGCCACCTGCACGATATATCGTCTCTCGCTGAACTGCGGCGCGTTGTCGTTGTCATCCTCCACCATGATGTGCACCGTCGCCGTGGCGCTTCGAGGAGCTGGGTCGCGACCTTGGTCGTTGGCTTCGACCAGGAGCACGTAGGACTCGACGGTCTCGCGGTCGACGGTGCCGCGGGTCCGGATCACGCCGGAGCGCGGGTCGATCTCGAAGGCGTCGCTGGAGCCGTTGCTGTTGAGGACGCGGTACAGGACGTTGCCGTTGACGGGAGCGTCTCCGTCGGTGGCCCGGACCGTCAGGACCTCGTAGCCGATCTCCAGGTTCTCCCGCACGCTCTCTTTGTAGTCCTGCTGCTCAAACACGGGGTCGTGGTCGTTCGTGTCGCTCACTGTGACGGTGAGCGTGGCCATTGCTGTGCGTCGGGGTGTGCCGTGATCAACAGCAGTCACTCGGAACACATGTGTGTCCTTTGTTTCTCTGTCCAGCTCCTCGGCTGTGGACACTAAGCCATTTTCTGGGTCCACAACAAAGAGGTTATTAGAACGACTGTCAAACAGGGCCTCGATGAAGTATTCTAGCCTGCCGGCCTCTCCCTCATCGTGGTCTATGGCTTTCAGAACAACCACAGAAGTCCCAGCTGGTTTATTCTCTGGCACAGTCACTTGGTACATGGGGGGCTGAAACTGGGGGTTAGTGTTCGCGTTTCTCTTCCTCCTGCTCAGCAGACCAGAGTCGGATTGTGTTGCCACTTTCCACAGTAATTTCTCTAGGTAACGCTGTCTGAATGCGCCCTGACCCACGCGCCAGTGCACAGACATTCCTAGCGCCTTGACCGAGCCTATCTCGCGCCCTGCGCGCTCTTGGGCTCTTCCCATACAATGTAGGTCAAACTCCAGCAGTGAATCGCGCTTCAAACATAGTGGCGCCGAAACGAACAATTGCCCATCGGAAAAGTAAAAAGCAGAAGTACCAGTTACATTACAAGAGACGGTGTTGTGAGTATGAATGAACGGCAACAGATCTAAAACGCGGAAAAGAGCGGTGTTTCCCTCGCGACACTCAGGCTGCGAACCGTGGGAATGCAACAAACTTATAATTTCCATATCCCATTTTTCTTCGCGTTTGGGTTTGTTTACACAGTTTCTGCCATGGACATAAATACTGTATTGACTGGTCAAAAGATGCCTGAATCCGGGAACATTGCTTGTGCAGTCAGCAACAGTGTATAGTGAAAAAGGGTTGGAAGGGAGAGAGCCACAATTCAAAGAGTCCGAAACGTACACAACGCCGGCTACGGAATCAATCTTAAGGAAACTCTTTGTGAATTTTGGAGCAATTACCTGGTCCAAAGTGCAAGTGTCGCTTCTCTGCACAGTGGTGACTACAGTCCCCGGTTCCACATCTTCGCTCATATGTACAACGCGACAATTCAAAAGAGACGGGAGTTTTAACCACCCGAAAATAAACAATAACAAATCCCACTTCATGCCTAACATTATTAGTCAACACACTGATGTTCTCCGTGATTGCTGTGACCGAATTCTCTCCAGTTTCGGTTCAAACTTTTCCTCTCTTCACTCTCTTTTGTTGAGACGTATCCATGCTTCTTCCTCACCACGACTGCTCGATATTCCGGGTACAACTGTGAGAGGGAGAGAAACCGCCGTCGCCGCCGCCTTCCTAAAACCTTATGCACAAGGTGAACACGCCGATACCTCCGCTCGGTTCGAGGCGCTCATTAAAATGGCTCCTACCAATGTGCTCGTAGTGCCAGAAGCTTCTCATTTACATAAACCTGTTTCAATACATCGAGGACAGAGCCGCTCGAGAGAAAGCCGGAGCGCACAAGAGCTAGGGATGGCGTGCTGGGGGTGGGGGTTACGTTTCTTAAAAGGGTAACTTTACGGGACGGTCCAGTTGGGCAAATCAGAGGAGGAGCTCCAGATGTTTGCGTCTGTTCAAACAGCAGAAGGGATCATTTTGTTAGCTTAAACTTTAGGAAAATTAATGTTACACTCTCTTAAAGTGATACATTAACCCATGCGACGCATTGTGGTGAAAAAGAAGCCAATTACTGTTCCAACATCTGAATGTACGTTACAATTCCTCGTTTCCTCTCATTTAGAAATAGGTATACTCATTTGGTTTTATGAACTATTTTAAATAAGATAATTAAAAAAGAAGACAGAGATATACGTAAATTATGTAAAATACCAGTTTAAGACCTAAACTACAAGCCCGTGTAACATTTGAAGACAGGGGCATATCCAATATAAAACAAATGACTCATCCTGTCTTATTACCAATGCCAGGAAGCACAGTCATTACCGTCGAAGTTATTTCCATCCAAGACAAAAAGAAATGATTAGACGGTGATTCTGATCCAAACTGTTAAACTTGGGAGACGCAGCTACGGGGTTTGTTGGTGTACGGTGCGCTGCTGCCCTCTGCGGGATTCAGTGAGCGAGTGAACGCGACGGAGCGGCAGGTGCAAAATCCGCCGCAGAAGACGCGCGTCATTTTAGCAGAGGATACATCGCGCAAACCATTTTAAACCAGCGATAATCTATATAATATTTTGCAAAGGCCACCAATACGTTAATCTAGTTCACATCCGAAATCCTCTCTCAAATAGCGCTTTATTCATGAGGGAGTATTTCACAAATATGAACGCTGTCAATTTAAAGCCAGTGGTTTTGCGGCTATGTAATGGATTGAGGTGAAACGTTTTAATCCGTAGCCTGGAACTCTCCAAACGCGCTAATGGGTTTTCTCGTCTGGTTAAACGTACGCAGGTCCAGTGTACTTCATGTTAAAAAGCAAAGAATGATGTATTATTATAATTATTATATATTATTACTGTTATATGGGTGTGCGCGGGGGTTTCGTGTTTGATGGCACCAGAAAACCTGAATGGGAGAAAGAAGAGTAACTTCTGAAAGAATGTAACACTCGTTTATCCCGTAGGCCGGTATTGCGAAATATAAAAGACAACTCGGCAGATAAATTAACACACCCAGTTTTCTAAGAAAACTCCAAATTCTCGTTTTTATTAGTTGAATTCCTTTGCACTGCTGCAGTACTGAAGAGCTGAGAGACACCGTTTCATACACTCTTAAAGCTGAACACTCTTCACCAGGCATTCCAGGACAGCACCAGTCAGAGACGTACAGTCCACATTTCTACCGTACTAGCATTTAACTGTTTTTATTGTTGCTGGAGGCTCTAATACATGACTTGTAAGCTTTACAAAAAACAAACAAGAAAAAAAAAAAAAAAAAAAAGACAATATTCCACCCCCAAAACAAAAACAGCAACAAAATAAAGATTTAGGCAGGTGACAGGAAGAGAAAACAGTGAGAGACAAACAGACAGACAGACGGGGAGAGAGAGAGAGAGAGAGAGAGAGAGAGAGAGAGAGAGAGGCTGAAATAGACGACAGGAGAAGACGGAGGACTGAGTTTGTCCTCAGTTATATCACAGGGGTATTTTAACAGTTCTCGGGGGGGGGGGGGGGGGGG
>JAOXYF010000019.1:590155-601843 GCA_028565775.1 Sternarchorhynchus goeldii
CATTTGTATGTCTAACTGTTGTTTTATCTCTTCAGCCTTCCTTCTTTTTTCTTCCAACCCACTCATTCTCTAAGGATCTGCTTGTTTAATTCTTTAGGTAGTTACACAGTTGCACTCAATGAACTCTAGCAGTCCCTAATGTGTCTTCCTGATATATATATATATCCTCCTAAAACTCCAAAGAATGGTCACAGAGTAGCAAAATCCTTAGTAGCAAAATGAATGTCTATAGAGACTGGAAAAATGCTTTTTTTTATTGGATCTTGAAGTGCACGCCCAAAATATTCCATGGTTTCAAAGTTTGGTGGGACAATAGTACTGTGATTGTGGGGACTCAGGACCTTCTGGGATATGTGATGTTCAGACAGATTCTAAACCTGTTCTGTCTTTTGCTTTTGGCAGATCTGATTGTCCCAATATCCTTTAATTACCCATAATTCATTTCACTTCTCCCTGTTTTAAATCCCCTTTCTGTTCTTTCTGTCTGCTCTCTTTGTGAAGGTCTAATCGCCTTTTTGTAATCTTTGTAAATCAGCGTTGATGCTCAGAAACGTTGACGTTGTGAGGAAAGAAGGAGAGAGAGAAAGAGAGAAAGAGAGAGATGAAATGTCAAGATGTCCCCTTTCTTCTGAACAAATTGATCAGTTCTCTTATCTGTTGTTCACAGATGGCATGACTGGTAAAACTAGTGCAGCAAAAACATCAGTTCCATACATATTAAATCCCCAAGAAAGAAGCAACAGAGAAGAACAGAAATGACAAGAGAGAGAGAAAGAGAGAGAGAGAGAGAGAGAGAGAGAAAGCAATCGAATTCTTGAGAATATGCTCAAAATTCAGTGAAATTCACAGAGAATCTTTTACAAAAAACTCAGATAAATAACATATTCAACAGCTTGAGAAATTGCCATCCCCATTAGGGAACATAAGTCGTGCTGTACAGCACAATATGTTCTGGATAGCCACAGTAGGAGGCCCATCTTTCACTTTTTTCTTTTTTTTTGTATCATTCAATCATTTTTTAAAACAATTTAATCAGTAATTTAAACAGTTATAGACCAGCTCACACGTCACTCCATTGCTGCATTCCTTTCACTGGCTTCCTGTAGCTGATGCTTGTTTACAGAGCCAAAAATGGACCAGCTCCCTCCTACATGATGATGATGGTAGTGGTCAGAGCCCGATCTGTACCTCGAGTACTTCGAACATCAAGTACAGCTCGGTTCGAAACGCCAGGCTTCAAATCCAGTGGTAGACAATCTTCTAGTGTATTCTCTGTCCTGACTCCAAGATGGTGGAATGAACTTCCACTGACTGTCCGGACAGACTAGGCTCGTCTATTTGTAGAGTATCTCAATGACCACTGATGCTGCACTTTTCTTTTTCCACCAATGCTGAGTAACTTAAATTGGAGCACTTATTTGTTATTCTTTGTTACTGTATTTATCATTGTTTAATAGAACGTATACTAGAACCAGTGTGATTCTTGTATTTTAGCAGTGGCAACAGGAGATGCCTGAAGAACATGGATAGGCACAATGGGGGAAGTGAGCCTCAAGAGGTTCCCATAGAAGGGAATAAACCTGGGCATTTGAGTTTTGTTTACATCATTGCATTTGCTTGGCTTGTTTGATTTCATGTACCCTGCATCAGTGAATATAACTTTTGTTTCGGTAATTGTGTCTATTGTCTATTGTTACTTAATAATTAAATGTTTTAATTGCTTAACTCCACTTTCTGTTTGTTTTAAGTATCCTATATACTAATTTCCTGCAAAATATCCAATCACATTCACCTTTGGGGGAGTGTCCCACTTATACCCTGGAAGGTCCAGTCCAAACTCAGCACAGATGTTTCTGGATACTTATGTCAGCCACTTGCTCATGCGCTCTGCCGGATCGTTTCAATGGCATCTTACACTGTACAGTTATATGTGCTGGATCGTTTCAGGGGCATTTTTGCAGTCTGCATCTGGGGTCTCGCCTGGTGTGGTAGATCCCAACGTCTATTGGTCTTGTATATAGATCTTGTTCTTATGCCTCTGTGTTGTCTTTCAAACCCCTGCATGGTGATACATACCATGCAGGAGTTTATCCTCCTGTGATGGAGGTTTCATCCATCTTGGGTTTCTGCTGTTTGAGATACTCACTCATGATACCTCATCACATGGGTCCATCTTCCTGATGTACTTTTGGATCTTGTTGTTTCATCCTGGATAGTGACTCTGACGCACACTAGTCCTTGGTCGCCCTACTTCCGCTTAGAATTCAGTCTCAGACTGCTGGATTTGGGATGAAACCCTCTGTGCATATTGAGGAGTTTCCTTGTCTTGATGCCTGTGACTTCTACCTACTCTTCTGAGCAGTTTATTATGCCTTTCAGATGTCTGGCTGTGGTTCCTTTCCTTTAAATGTGTTTGGCTGTGGTTCCTTTCCTTTCAGGTGTTTGGCTTTGGTTGCTTTTCTTTCAGGTGTTTTGCTGTGGTTCCTTTCCTTTCAGGTGTTTGGCTATGGTTGCTTTCATTTCAGGTGTTTGGCTGTGGTTCCTTTCCTTTTAGGTGTTTGGCTGTAGTTGCTTTTCTTTCAGGTGTTTTGCTGTGGTTCCTTTCCTTTCAGGTGTTTGACTGTGGTTCCTTTCCTTTCAGGTGTTTGACTGTGGTTCCTTTCCTTTCAAGTGTTTGACTGTGGTTGTTTTCCTTTCCTTTTAGTTACTTAACTTTAGGTCATGGCTCAGACAGCAGTTACAAGTATTAATATCCAAACGATTTAGTGTGAATTATAATGTTTAAATGTTTACATTAAATACAAAGTATACTATACTAAATACTATAATTATGTATGTAGAGGTTATAAAAATGCACAAAAGTGTTTAAATAGTACATATATGTAAGAGGGAGGGCATTAAACAGTTGAAGAGAATACTTGATTAATTCCTCACAATTTTTTCGTAGTTTGAAGTTTTCGGAGAGCAGATGAGCTCTGGTGCACAAGATGTCTGAAACCATTTGGGTTTGATGATTTGTTTGTCTGTCTGATTGTTTGTTTAAGACAAATCAACAAAACTGTGAAAAAAATTTGATTCATTAGACCAAAATCTGTTACACAAATTTAAAAGCTGCTACATTTGACTGTTTGAAATGCTAACAGTAGATGTATGACATGTTAAGATGATTAGCACAAAATATATCTGAATTACTAATTTAACATTATTGTTCTAATGTCTTGAGAAGCAAGTATTACATCAGTTGGTACATTAAATGTAGCTTTTGTACAATGTGCTTTACTTTGTCAAGGTTGTTCTGCTGGTCCTAACGACATAGGATGACCATCTTTTTCTGGTTTTCCTACATAGGACATTTTTGTCAGAAAATTTTAACAAAGCGCTCAAGCACAAGGACGCGCTCTCGCGCATAGGTACACTTGTTCTCTTTATCAGCCTATTATATGTGAGAATGAGATTTCTTTTCTCTTTCGCATACACACACATAATCACAGAGAAATAAAAGATAATGATGTCAAGAACATTATTGATTATATATTTTCTCGCCATATGTTTGTGTTTTTTTCATAAAGCATATTCAACTGTCAAGAGATGAATCTGACGGTAAAAGAAAATTAGGTGGTCATAATTTACCCCACTTCATTCTCTCTCTCTCTCTCTCTCTCTCTCTCTGTGTGTGTGTGTGTGTGTGTCTCACACACATACAGACACACACACACACACACACACGAAACTGACTTTGTTGTCGCTAAGAAGGCATTAGGCGCGCGAGTACCCCTCAGTTCACGAGCTTCCGAACCGGACACTTCGAGTTAAACGCCCTGATCTTCCTACAGATATTCTGAAATCAAATCGAACCGACAACAAAAAAGAGGTAAGCAGCCTTCAGATTTTAAAACTGTACACCAAAGCAAGTTTCTGTAGAAGAAATGTGACTTTTGCCCTCTTTGCCATGATTTGACCCATTTCTCAAACAAAGCAATTTGTTGTAATATAGTCTGAATAGGCGGTATTATCTGTGAGTGTATCACAAGTAATACTTAGATGCAAACTGCATTGTATGAAGTCTGAGTGCATACGATCAAAACCAACCGTTATAGCATCAGAACTGTTCTTGACAGTGCCTTAACGCAGAACAAATTGGAACAAACATACATTGCTGTGTAGCCTATGCGTGTGAGTTTGTCTGTGTGTGTAGATTCGCTTCATGTTGTGCAATCGCGCAGCGGACAGGAAAAGTGTCCAAGTGAATGAATTCAGGGTGACACATCAATCACAGCTTGAGAGAGGAGGAGGTGATTATGATCGATCACCCAATTGATTTAGCGCGTGCGCGCGTGTGTGTGTGTGCGAGAGAGAGTGAGTGAGTGAGAGAGAGAGAGAGAGACAAATTATACTAGAACATGTGTGGCTTTTAATGATGTTTTCGAGGATATTCGTCGAGAATATGCAGAAGTTAGATTTATGGATAACGTATTGGTTATAATAAACGTTTAAACAGACTGATCGATAAGGCGTCGCTGGCTCGCCCTCGCAGTCTCTCTTTTTCTATTTGAGGCTTTCCTTAGCAGCCTGCCAGCCTCACTGACACACATAATTACATCATTTTATTTTCATTTAATTTTCATTATTTAATTTTCATTTACTGTCGTGGAAAATAGGAAAACCCGAATGTCCAAATGAATATGCTGTCTGGCTGTAATTTGCCTGGGAGACAGCGACAAAACGACAAAAATTAGACAAGGGACTGTGAAGACGCACGCACGCACGCACGCACGCACGCAGTACACGATCTTAAGTATACTAATTATGATTAACGCTCTTTTAAGCTGTTGTGCAGAGAAGGGATACTTTTATTTTTCTATTTACCGCTTTTGCTCTGGTTTAGCTGTAGTCATCTGTGGGCATAGGTGTGTATGTGCGCTTAATAGAGCGGTCAGTTCTATCATTGGTAATAATCATCTTAATTTTCAGGATATTACCCCCCCCCCACGCACACACCCTCCCCCAAACCCGCAACTCAAGTTCATAAAAAAGAGATAAAAACATATATTTCATATATGTTCCCTTACACAATGCAGGATGTGTGGAGTGGATGTAGACCTGGCGGATGAAGGTGAAGATGAGAGGGAGGTGGAGGATGAGTTTGCAGTGGGGGAGGCTGTGCGGATGCTGTCCCCGCCGGTGGCGCACTGTGACGGGGCCGTGTGGGGGCCACGGAGGGGCCGCTGGGGCTGCATGTTGTGGGGCTTGGTGCTGGTGCTGTGGAACCTGGCGCTGGCTGTAGCTGGTCTTCTGCTCCTGGCCACCATCTTTACTGTGGTGTTGATGCCAGCCATACTGCTGCTCTACATCGGCTTTCTCTGCCACTCACGGGTGAGAGAGTCATGCTGGCTCACACACACCAAACACTGCACATGCTAACATTGAAATATGCACATATACACACACACCAACGCAGACACACGCACTCACATGAACTTTCACATACACTGCACTTGGATACATTCACATTGATACACTCGCATAGACTCACGCTTACACAATTTTTCCTGCTTTCAACACAAGTATGGATATACACACACACATACACACATATCTGTGTGTGTGTATGTGTGTGTGTATATCCATACTTGTGTGTGTGTTAAATCTGAATAACATTCCAGGGAGTAACTGTAATGTAGTACAGAAATAATCAAAATCACAGTGAAGTCCACAAGGTTTCCAGAGAAACAGGATGTTTGGACTGAGGTCCTCCATCAGCTGTACAAGTGAGAAGCACTTTGCTTGAGGTTATGAAGAACCTCTGAAACATTCTATTTCTCTGGAAACCTTGTGTACTTCACTGTGATTTTGATTATATATATATATATATATATATGGCTACTTTATTTACAACACTTGCCCTTTCACAACAGGAGAATCCTTGCATGGACATTAGACATGTGACTCCAGAATGCAGGACAGTTTCAGTGTGAATCCACATTTGACAGGAAGTTCGAGTGATGGTCATCCATGCTAAACCAGACAAAACCGATATTTCAAAAACTGCCAAGTTTTTTGTGCAACCGTGTTGAGAGCGTACTGAGAACGATGTGATCGAGGAACAACATCCAGCCAAAGGGGACCCTGTGGATGTAAACAAATTGTTGACAAAAGGGAACAGAAGAGGATGTCCAGAATCATTCTACCAAACAGGTGGTGCAGTTCCTGTCAGGTGTCAACAGTTCAGGCTGGTGGAGGTGGAGTAATGGTGTGAGGAGTGTTTTCTTGGCACACCTTAATTCCTCTGATACCCATGGATGGGCGTTTGGTCAGTAGAGCTCACCTAAGCTTTGTGGCTGACCAAGTTAATGGCGGCTGTTTAACTCTATGGCAGAAGTACACTTTCTGCAGGGCATTTCACCAGGACACAAAAGTCATATAGTCCTGGATTGCTTCCAGGAACACGATAGTGAGGCTTTCACAGTCCCCAGATTTTAATACAGTAGATCATCTCTGGGATGAGGTAGAACAAGTTGTTCAGAGCAGGTCAGTACCTCCATCTAAATGTCCACATGCAAATGATTTCAACTTCTAGTTGAATATATGCCATGACGAACTGCTGAGGTTCTGAAGACCAAAGGAGGTCCAATGTGCTGCTAGAAGAGAACCTGTAATGAAGTAACCATTCAGTGTATATATACACACAACAAACAGACATTTGTACACATATATCACATTAATACATACCTACACACATAAAATCATTTATACACTCAGATATATATGTATAGATACAAAAACACAATCACTTCTGGGGAGAAATGACTGAATATTGAAGGCTGTTGTGTTTTTTATTTATTTGTTTATAGAAATCGGTGAGACAATGACACAACTGTATTTGAGGACCTTATGAATAAAAACATAGAAATGAAGGAGAGTGTACTTCACATCATTATCTATAAATACAACCTCAGCCACAAACCCCAACCACACACACACATTCACAGACACATATACATGGTGTTCTGTTCACTTAACCTAAACTACATCATTTAACAAAAGCAACATAAAAGATGTCCTCCATTAGCTCCAACAAACTCTAGTTCACACGTACCAAAAAATTGAAAAACAAATATAGCAAGTGTGTGTGTGTTTGTGTGTTACTGTGAGTGCTGTTCATAGTTTCTGAATTCTCTTAGCCTCAGTATATTTTGTTTCATCAATCAGTGGTTTATACTGATAAGTCTGGGGTTGGTTTTTTGTCTTCAAAAAGAAAGTCACACACACCACTGTCTCACCATAAACACACATACAACGCACTTACACAAACTATCAGAACAAACAAACACATACATCCATAGACAAACACACACACACACTTACTGTTCACACATAGTACACACATACACAAAAACCCCCAGACACACAGCCATTCACACCATACCTCACCAAAGCACATACACACTCACCAACACAAAGTACTAACTCTTGCTTCCATCTCTCCAGGTTCTCGCTTCTTCTGCCCCTCTCTGCCGTTACCTTGATGACAACAGTTGCTCTGCTCTCATCATCTTAGGGTTTGTGATGATGTCACCTTTAGTTGTAGTTGCAGCTGCAACCTTCTGTGGCCTGCTCAGACGTTTCCGCCTCCTCCTGCTCTTTCAACCAATCACAGGAGCCTGGTACCGAGGGCGGGGATTGAGCTGGAGGCGTGCTGTCCATGCCTGGGTGTGACTTGCTCACAGACAGTTCCATCTCTTGCAGAGGTTGCCCTGGGTCAACTGGAACAGATCCTGGAACAGTTTATTTTGCAAACATGATGCACATCACCTTCAGAAACCCAACACTGATCCTCAATCAGCCACCCAAACCAACTTCTGCCGGCACTATCGGATCCTCTTCATAACCCCGGGTTTTGCGCTCATATGTGACTCTATTAATAACCATAAATTAAAGGGTTTCCACTGTTGCTCCTGGTCCACAAGGGGTTAATACAGTAGCAAGAGTTTAAGCCTCAGGGCTTGGAGAGTGTCACAGGTGTACATGAGTAGACATACAGTAAATAATGTTCTTGTGCTTCGTTTGTAAGTTTACTAGCATATTAGTGGCAGATAGTCCCGTCACTCACTACAACGCTTGCAACAGCATAGAAGCAGAAAATAACCTTTGCCCATATGTCGATTTTTTTTATTAAGGATCATTTGTGATATTTTATCTTATAGCCTTATATATTTAGGATATATTTAATAATGTAATTATAAAAATGGAAACTTAATATAAAACATACAGAGTACTTGCAAAAAACATATATATACACATACAAACACACAAACACACATACACACTCACTAAAGATGATGTATGAATGCACAATTTAGATCGTTAAAATAGCACATAGTAGGCCTAAGTAAGTAAACTTTATTTTAAAAAGCACATTTAACCAATTTAACAATAAAACCAAACCTGTCAAACAAATGTCTGAGAACATTATATACATTATATACAAAACCTAATAATGTGTATGTATGTGTGTGTGTGTGTGTGTGTGTGTGTGTGTGTGTGTGTGTGTGTGTGTGTTTGGGAGGCGTTGATTATATTTTATTGCCCAACAGCTGCTATGGTAAAACAAGATTAATAAATCAGAACCAAATATTTTCCCTTTCTGATCGAAAGCTATGTTCATTATAGATGTTGTCACATACTAAATGTAGGCTGTAAATCTCACTGACATCTGTTGAAACATGTCCAAATCAACAAAGCTGCCATAAACGTATTTAATACTGTAGTATTTCTATTCTCCTTTTTTTGTTTTTCTTAATGTCATTTAGTATTTTTCTTCATTCCCCCGAGAAATTATTTCTTTAGCTTCGCCACTGATCACATTCAAGTGTTATTCTTTTAATGTTGAATTTGGAGACAAAAAGCTGACCTTACACGTTCCCAACATAAGCACAAAAACTATAACGATCGAAAAGGCAGTATTCCTGGGTTTCCTACGAATTAAATCTCCTAATTCTAACATATCCGATCTTAACATCAACCCTGAACAAAACCGTTTATAACTTTGCGACTCCCGCTAATATGCTAATGTGCGACCGACAGAGACCGTTTTGATGTCTAACATGAGACAAACGACTCTGATGATTCACACACACACACACACACACACACACACACACACACACACACACACACACACACAATAGCGCTGTACTGGAGTTTTTGTTCAGATGGCTTTGTAGATTTCATATTAGCAATGAATGATAAAACCCCCTTTAAGTATGTCAGTAAAAATCAGAAATTCTTTTACTGATTATTTTCTTTTCCCCAAATAAAAATCAGCAAGTATTCTAAGTTTAGTTAAAGAGACGTCTGTTCAACAGATATCCTGTTTAGGAAGAGAGAAATCCATTCAACAAGTATCCAGTTTGTGCGATCTTTGTCACCTAGCTGTCACCACCAGGGCTTCTGACCCTCTGTAAAGTTAAATGGAATTGTGACTGTAATGGCAGATTTGTTTATTTATTTGTTTGTTTGTTTGTTTGTTTGTTTGTTTACAGCTCACTTTAGTTATTTTAAAGATTTTTTGTTGTATAGTACCCAGATTTTCTGTATGCAAATGTAATTAAACTGACTGAACTCAGCTGTTTGTATCAAATGTGTTTTACTACAAACTTAAAACATACTAGAACTTTTCTCTGTAGTCTCAAATCCCATTTTGTGGAGGCAAATGTTAGATTTGTTTGAGCTTGAGAAAATGGGCTGTGTGATTCCGTCTCTTAGATACTGCCATGTTCTCCTGGTATTCCAGGAATAGAATTATTGCCTGCAGACAGTTAGAACTCAAGATATCCGGAGAGTTCTAGTACTGAGTTGAGCCAGATCCACTTCCAAATGTAATATTTAGGGCCTGCAGTTAATACAGACGGAGGGCCATAACACTGTACAGTTCAGTGTTCTTGTTTTCCAACATACCAGACACATCTAACAAACACCATTAACTGAAGACGAATGCAGTCTGTATCTCTTTAGGAGGATTATGGGTCTAGGACCAACCAAAGGCACTGTGTGCTGTGTGGTACTCTGGATCCCACAGGCAGCAGAAAGGCAAGGAATCCATTGTAATCTGTTTGAGAATGAGATGCAGTTTACCACAGGTGTAGGAGGAAGACAGGAAATCCACCTTCTTTTGATTGGACTAAACTGATACACTCCCCTCAGCTGAGTTCCAGCATTTTACTTCACTTCAGAAGATCTGAACACCTGCAAACTCTGACTAACATATGAGAACAAACAAATATAGACTGAATCCGAAAGCGCGTGTGTATGTGTGTGTGTGTGTGTGTGTGTGTCTTTGAAAATAAGTAAACCATGTGTGATTCTTGTCTCACTCTTGGGCGAGTGGAAAGAACATGACTGTTGTGGTTTTAAAGAGCTTCTCACGGAGATATTTGAGCAATTAGAGAAATCCTTACAAACAACATTCATATACACACACACACAAACACACACACACAAACATACACACACACACACACACACACACACACAAAATGCACACACACACACACAAACACACACACACACACACACACACACACAAACCCATGCAATTTCATAATGAAAAGTTGATGATTAGTGTCAAATGATAAAAATTACCACTTAACTAAACAAAAGCTAATTATTTTAAAACTAAATTTAATTAAGTTCACAAGAACTAGTAATCTATTGTAGTTATGTTTTGTTTAATTCAATTTCAAATCTTCAGTCCACATGTATTTTGTTTACAAGTATAAATTCCTGAAAGAAGCCAGCACTCTTGTGTTAGTTGTATTTCTGGAGTGGCTGAGTGAGAGATGCTTTGTCCTGAAGGATATCTGACCTTGTCCAGAAATATCTTGATTCATGTGTTTGTCAGGAATATCATTATTCATGTGCCTTGAACAGGAATATCATGACCTAAAACCAGGACAAGTCGTTCTTTCGTTATTTATGCAGAAATATTAATATGCCCCTCCTATCTCTTCCCTTATTCTGATTTGTCACCATGACTACAGGCAGCTATTGGGCCTTTGCCATGGCAACCCAATGGGATGGCACAGAGCTAGAGAGAAAGCAGGGGTTTGATGGGGTGATTATAAGCCTGAGACCTGTGTGTGTGTGTGTGTGTGTGTGTGTGTGTGTGTGTGTGTGTGTGTGTGTAACAGACAGAGATGTGTGTGAAGCTAAAGAAAATGGTAGGGATGCTATATAGAGGAAGAGACCATGAGAGATTTAAATTGTTATATAATATTGTTCTATTCATTATAAAGAAATAGAGTGAAATGTGGAATAAACAGAGGCCTGCTATCAGAATTCTCCAAGTTAAGCATCAGTGTTGAATTTTTACAAGATTTTCCCCACAGACATAGCAAAAAAACAAACAAACAAAAAATTCACTACTTACAAGTCCTGGGCAAGAATTAAAAGTGTTATGCGACTCTGTAGAGCAAATCTAATAACAAACAAATAAAAACATATACAGTCAATCAATTATGAGCGTCCTAGAAGCTTAAAAGAACAATAATAATGAAAAAAACAATATTATTTAAAAAATAATTGCAATAAAAGTATAAAAAGCTCAGATGCTCTCCCTCCCTCCCTCTCTCCCTCCCTGCCTCCCTGCCTCCCTCCCTGCCTCCCTACCTCCCTGCCTCCCTCCCTGCC
>JAOXYF010000019.1:610203-628117 GCA_028565775.1 Sternarchorhynchus goeldii
GGGTTTGGTAGATGCAGGAGTGGGTTTTGTTCAGGGGTTGGGTAGATGCAGGAGTGGGTTATGTTCAGGGGTTGGGTAGATGCAGGAGTGGGTTATGTTCAGTGTGTTATGTTCAGGGGTTGGGTAGATGTAGGAGTGGGTTATGTTCGGGGGTTGTGTAGATGCAGGAGTGTGTTATGTTCGGGGGTTGTGTAGATGCAGGAGTGTGTTATGTACAGGGGTTGGGTAGATGTAGGAGTGGGTTATGTTCGGGGGTTGGGTAGATGTAGGAGTGGGTTATGTTCGGGGGTTGGGTAGATGTAGGAGTGGGTTATGCTCGGGGGTTGGGTAGATGCAGGAGTGTGTTATGTTTGGAAAATTGTTGTTTAAGAATTAAAGGTGCATATAGAGGTAAGTTATTGTTTGTTGGTTAAACTTAGCTTCAAATAGTAATTTGCCACAAGTCTTTATAACACAGCCATTTTTTTGCTACCTTCAAGTTTATGCTAATTATCCATGCTTGTCAGTAATAACATATTCCTTACATTTACAACATTTAGCTGACACTTTTATCCAAAGCAACTTACACTTTTGACTGAATACATCTTGACCAGTTGTGGGTTAAGGGCTTTTGCTCGGGGGCCCAATAGTGGCAATTTGGCAGAGCTGGGGTTTGAACCGGCAACCTTCTGAGTGCAAGTGAAATGCCTTGACCATTGAGCTATGTTCATTACTTCTCCTGCTCTGAAATTTCAGTTCAGTACACACTTTAATGTTCACTGAGATGCTGGTTTGCACAGTGCTGTTAGGCCGAAGGGCAGAATTTATAACCCGTGGCATTAGTGCACTGGATTGAATTATATTAAGTGACAATTTAATATTGCTACTTACTGCTTATGCTCCTGGATTATTAATTAACTAGGTTCATTTAACATAATTTAATAATGCCCCTTATGTATCAGTTAAAAAGTAACATTTTCTAATTCTGTTTTAGTTCTGCCAGGTCTGACTGACCTCCAGCTGACCCCGGTGGGGTTAGACTCAGTGAAAGTTGATTGGAGGGCCAGGAGGGAAGGGGCGGGGCTTCAAGGCTACTGGGTGATGTGGGAGGCAGAGAAGCAGTCTTCTTCCTCCTCCTCATCGTCATCACTCTACCTGCCCGCTCAGACCCTCTCGACTGTCCTGACGCGGGTGAGCCCTGCGAGTCGAGTGTGTGTGTCTCCGGTGTACAGGACGGCGCGGGGAGAGGGGCTGTGCTGTACCGTGCACACACACGCAGGTACTGGTCGTCCCTGACGGACATCAACCACCATACATCACTGCACGGCACTTTCTCATTTCAAACTGCCGATTCTGTTCCTCCCTCGTGGATCACCATTTTCTACGGCACAAACAAGCATCAGTGTCTTCATGAAGATGCTTGTTGATAGAGCACATAAAGGACATTAAACTTGACAAAAGAGGCATGAATGTGGACACATGCTCAGTAACGGCAAGATAAACTAAAATATTGTGCATTTGGTAGAGTCCATGTCCAACAGAACCTTGTTATCACTTGGATGTAAACGCTCCAACAGTAATGTTGATTTTGCTTCACAGGAAAATACTGAAGTGCTCATTTACCTTCAAAAAGGCTTTTTGCTCACACACTACTTGACTGGCACTCAAACACTCCTGCTTTAATGAAGCACCATTCACTTTATGTAACACTCTGCAGGCCTCTCTCTCTCTCTCACTGTCTCTCTTTCCGTCCCTCTCTGCCTATCTCTCTAATTTACTCTTGTCTTTTCTTCCTCTCTCTCTCTCTCTTTCACTCGTCTTTCTGCCTCTCTCCCTCACACTCCTTCTGGCAACAGTTGCTGCTCCATGGGAGTAGAGACGCTTCCGGATTCCGGGGGAAGAGGTGAGGAACATCACTGGAGACACCCGGGCACAGCTGTCAGCATTCAGCATTCTGACAGCAAGCGCTGGGAGACCCTGTCACATCTAAAAAAGAGAAACCTTCTTGTGAAAGACTGCTTTCAGTATCTAGTAAAGACCAGTGTATCATGTAAGATTAGGATAGTCATTTATGACACAGTAACGGGTGTGGGACAGGGGTCAGGATCAGTCTGTCAGTTGTTTTTGGATAAAACCAGCCAAGGTTTTGTTGGAGCACAGGTGAAAAAACCTATTCATTCTTGCTTTTGAATAAAGCAAGTGACCCAAATGGAGGGTGTAGAAAGGTTAGAGGTGCAAAAAGGGCGAGGTCAGAGGTGTTTGTGGAGCTCAGACGAAAAGAGAAAATGAATTCAACTCATTTGAATTCTGTATAATTATCATTCCCTTGGCCACTAACAGATGTGTAATAGGGTCAGAGGTTCAGACATTCAAATCAATTATTGCCTTCATGCACGGCTATTTATTTTAATTTACACACACACACGTGCATTTGCAGATAGGTGGACGGCGGACGTCTGCATGACTGATTTCTTTTATAAGGACTTGCGCTTTGTGCTTGAATACATGTCCTGTCGCTTATATGCGATGGCAGCGTCATCTTGAAGATACTGTCATCGTGTGGCCGTTTGTTGCATTACAGCCCAGATATGGAATAACGTTACTAATTCATTACTAATTCATTGCGTTTTTCACCCTTACGTAGCGCCTCTCAAGAAATAGGAAAAATATTTACAGAAACTTGCGAATATGAAATGTAATTTAATATATAACAATGTCGATGTTTATTAAAGAACGTTGTAACTGTTTTATGACTGCACATTTTATACCTGTGTGTGTGTTCAAGAAATGATTGCCTGCACAAAACAGTTTGTTCAATCCCAGTCAAAAAGTTCAGACATATACTCGTACCCCAGGAGGACTGGTCACAGGCAAGAGTGTGTGAAATAGTAATTCTATAACAAGAAGGACTGGTCACAACAGTGTGTGTAATGGTAACTCAAATCAAATCAAGTTTTATTTAATTAGCGCCTTTTACAACAGATGTTGTCTCAAAGCAGCTTTACAAGTGTCCGAGTCCAAGCCCCCAGTGAGCAAACCCAATGCTCTTGGGTGGCAAGAAAAAACTCCAAGAGCACGAGGAAGAAACCTTGGGAGGAACCAAGACTCCCATCCTCTTCTGACCAAGATTGTTATGGTGGCCACTGGTCACCATAACAACAAGATAAATATATAAAAAACAGTAGTAAATTAGCTATAATATAAACAATATAATATAAACTCTGTGTAATGGTAACTCTAAAACAAGGAGCACTGGTCACAAGAGTGTGTGTAATGGTAACTCTGTAACAACCAGGGTGGTGAATCCATGGATATAACCCACGGATATATAGAGCCGCAACATAACCCTTAACGTGGCACCGCAAGAGCTTCACTGCTATCATGCACATACAAACACTTATACATGCAGTTACACACACACACATACACATTGTGACCCAACACATTGCTAACTTCCCATTTTAGATGCTGTCCAATAGCACCTACAGAAACTGGACAAATTTTCATCTAACCTCTCAAAACTTATGCCACATGCTTGACTAAATTCTCAGCCACTCATCATCCACAACATTACAACCCAGATCCTACGGCCATATTGTTTGTTGGTCAAATTGAGATAACCGCGTGTTATTTACAGAGTATACCTATATAATACAGAATAAGCAAGGCACTTAGATTTAATCAAACAAAATATTTCAAGTCATAAGTTATTAATGACTTGTTATTAATAAGTTATTCTAACATCGGGTAGGTAAAGACCTCTTCTCTGTGTCTCCTAGGGAAAAGATTCATTCTAGCTCTATGCCTCTTGCCTTCACCAAGAAAATCTTTAGGTCTGGTGTTTTTTTTCGTATTGCATAAACCGTGCGTCTTGAACATTCAGAAAAAACGTAATAGAAACACAATTTTATTAACATTTTAATTACACCACCATTTTAAGGACATTCAAGAATTGTTTTAATAGACATACCAGATCTGAACGTAACGTGAAAGGTGAGAAGATATTTTGGGACGTTTTAGAAGATCGTGACCCCTGTCAGTCTTGTACAGTAGGTGGCAGTATACTGTTATTATTTAAGATCTCGAACTGCGACTTATTGGATAGAAGAAAAACTGAACACCAATCAGGTGCTGCTGGTAAGCAGCTGGGCCCTAGGTGGCTTTTTCTGTATAGCGGCGGGGTTTTTTAGTTTTTCGTTTGTTTGCTCTTTGTTTGTTTGTTTGTTTTTACATAAAATGTCGGCGGGCGATTTAATATTACCCGGAGAGGGAATTTTAATAGGCGGTAAACGCTATTCCGGGGTAACTATCACATTAGAAAACTGCCTGTTGCCTCCGGAGAGGCTAGCCTGTAGCCCTTCTGCCGAGCATGGGCTCTCCGCCGATACGGAAGAGCAGCTACGAATCCGGGGCTGCGAGACGATCCAGGCGGCTGGCATCCTTCTGCGGTTACCGCAGGTTAGTAAACTACGCATTGGACATGATTTCTTAACCGAAACATGTATGGTGTTAAATGTATTTTGTAAAAGTTCTTCATAAAGAGGAATTGTACACTTTGGCTGCGTTTAGTTATCTGATAGTTAGCTAGCTAACCTATTTTATGCTGCGTTTAGTTAAGGTAATTTGCGACCGTTTTATTATAAAGATTTGTTTATAAAGTGGGATATTACTGTTGTTGCGGTTGGTTGTGTAAACTAGTATACGGGTACAGTTACAAGGCTGGTCAGGGGGAAGGAGGTTGGTGTTTTCATCTCCTACCCCAGTCCCCCCCCCCCATGTGCTTTCAGGTATGTAGTATATAATTTGAAGATGAATTTATCTGACATCTCTTTTTTTTCCCCCCTCAGGTTGCCATGGCCACAGGGCAGGTTCTCTTTCAGAGGTTTTTCTACTGCAAGTCTTTCATCAGACACTGCCCTGAGGTCAGCACTCCCAACCACCTTCCCATCCCTCATCATTATACACATCCACATGGTTATACACCTCTCTCTCTATCTGTTTGTCTCTCGCGCTCTCTCTCTCTCGTGTGCAGACGGTTGCCATGGCGTGTGTGCACCTGGCCTCGAAGATTGAGGAGGACCCTCGGAGGTTGCGTGACATACTGAACGTGTTCCATCATTTAAAGCACAGCACAGAGCACAAGTAACACCTCACACACACTTAAGCTTGCTCTCTATCACACACACACACACACACACGTGCACAGCTGTCTCCCTCTCATATACACACAAACACACTTCAGCTCTCTCACATACAAAAATACACTCACTTCAACAGTATTTAAACACGTAAGCATACTTAAGCTCTTTCACATATACACACAGATATGCACCAGCCAACTGTCCTTTATACACACACACAAACCTCTCTCTCACACACACTAATTTAACAGTGATTTATTACCATGAAGTCCATAAGCTGCTGTGGAAACCTCTTGTGGGGACAAATATAAACTAAACTAAAATATTTATGACTTTAAATATATACATTTTACTAATCTTTCACAGAAAGTGAACTGGAAATATAAATTAGGAAATATGTCTATCTGTCTGTCTAAATCTTCAGTCCTAAATCTCTGAGAATTAATTAATTGCAATGTAGGCATAGTTCTATAGCCTAATTATAACTATTTCTTGGTTAATAATATTTTGGAAAACCCTCATCATTCAATCTACATAAATAGTACATTAATTAAACATAAAAATTAATTAGATATAAAATATAACATTATTTAAATAGGACTAATCGAGTTCTGCATTGATTTGAAAAGGGTCCCATTTTATTTCTCAGTATGGGATTATGAGGAAAGCCTTAGTAAGAGTGCGCTGACCTGGACACTGGCGAAATATGAGCGATAGCGGTTATCATGAGCCTGCCGTGCCGCGTCTGTTTGGCCCCCGTGTTCAGGACGTCCAGGCCGATGCCTCTGGATTCCGCCTACATCAGCATGAAGAGTGAGGTGATCAAGGCAGAGCGGCACCTCCTGAGGGAGCTGGGCTTCTGCGTGCACGTCAAACACCCACACAAGGTAACGACTTCAGCCCAGTCAAACGCTCCCGTATCGCCCGCACAGCCAACGCCTGCCAGCAGGGGGCAGTACAACCCGCGCCCTGTAACCTAGTGCACCGCCCTCTGTGTGCCGTTACAGGTGATCGTGATGTACCTGCAGGTGCTGGAGTGTGAGAGGAACACGAAGCTGGTGCAGATGGCCTGGTGAGATCCTGATCTCTGCTCTTCATAGTGGAACAAGGAAAGGAATGGAGCATGTAATGCAGTAACCTCAATGAAATGCTTTCTTTTCTTGGAAGGAACTATATGAATGACAGTTTAAGAACTGACGTGTTCCTGAGGTTTAAGGCCGAAACTGTCGCCTGTGCCTGCATTTACCTGGCTGCCAGATCTCTAGAGGTACACACACACACACACACACACACCAGCCCTGAGTGATCTCTTCTCCAGCCCTGAGGGATCTCATTCCTCTCCAGATCCCGCTCCCTAACCAGCCGGCCTGGTTCTTGCTGTTCGGGGCCAGGGAGAAGGACCTGAAGGAGATCAGTAGGTGTATTCTACGTCTGTATTCCGTGCGCTGCGCCTCCCTGGCCTCCCTGCTCCAGCAGGTGCAGGAGCGCCGCCTGGCACTGGAGGTGGAGAGGTTGAAGAGCAAAGGGGGCGGAGCCATCGGCACCCCTACTCTGGACCCGCCCAGCAACTTCTCACCTTCCTCTAAAAGCGGTGAGTCGTGTGCTTTAAAGGCACTTGTTTTTTTTATTGAATTGTTATTAATTCCTGTTAGGAATGATAAATGTGATAAATGTAATGACTCCTCTCTCTCTCTCTCTCTCTCTCTCTCTCTCTCTCAGCCTCACCCGTTGCTCAGCAGAATCGAGTCTCCCCACTGTCACATGTCGCTCTGAAAAATGCCTGCAGGAAGCTGACGAATGGCAAACAGTAAGCCCCAAAGCAGTACACATTCTGCAGTGGTCTGAGGGATAAATGAGGCATGCTAGTGATTGTGTGTGTGTGTGTGTTTAGGAGGACCCGCCTGAGTCACAGTGACGAGAGGAGAGACACTCACCCTGTGTCCCCTCCTCCTAGACGCAGGTACACTCACATTGTGTGACACACGCTGATTCACTTTCTCCCACACAAGCACCTCTTTAATACTGTAGCAGGTTTCAGCTGTTTAGGTAATGAATTAATAGTTTCTCACCTATCCTCTCTCTCTCTGTCTCTCTCTCTCTCTCTCTCTCTCTCTCTCTCTCTCTCTCTCTCTCTCTCTCTCTCTCTCTCTCTCTCTCTCTCTCTCCTCGGTTCCTGTGAGTCACTCCCTCTTTCTCTCCCAGACGTAGCCGCAGTGTTTCCTCTCCGTCGTGCTCAGTCTCACCCGTTCGCCGTAATAAACCCTACAGTGAACGGGAGAGAAGGAAAGACAGGGAGAAGCGGAGAGAGAGAGAGCGGCTTCGGCGGGACGGAGCCCCGTCCCTCAGGAGATGAGGCCGGTTACCGTGGAAGCAAGCCGACTGCCTTTCTTACTCACTTTTGTACGGGATGTTTTCCAAAACCCAGCGAACAATCGAGGATCTGATCGGCGCGTTCATCCGTGCTTGTGTGCACGAGCGATGCGTCTCGCTAAACCCCCGTCAGCAGGACTGTCGTTGGTCCTGCCCCCAGAGTCCTGCTGCTCTGTCCTAACCCACCCGCCTCGGGAAGGGCTGGAGAATCCGCTCACAGGGGTACGAGCGCTCATAGGTCATTTTGAAATAAATGAAACCAGTTTTATAACCATTTGTGTGGTGTGGCTTTTTTTTTGTGTGGGTGTTGGCATGAAATAATCAACGGTATGATTTCAAAAAGGCTATTAAATAACGGTGCTGGTGGTTATATGAGATTGATACGGCTCCGAAGGTGTAAATCATTATGTAATTTGGCTTAAACACAAGTTGGCTGTGAATGTCAGATGAGTGGGGGAAAAAACGTGAGCCAGGAATCGACTTTTTCACCAGTGTGTATTACAATTTCTTTACAAACCTTGCTGAAGTCACTGTGTTTAGACTTCTGGACTATATAATTTTGACATACATAACCAATGTTCTTCCCTGTTGCTCCCTATCCTGTTGGTACAGCATGCCTGGATGGACCTTTGACTTTTAGGGTCATACGAGTCCTGCTACCGTTGACTGACATTCCCGTCAAATGGTGACATCAGTAGAAATAAAATGTCTTTATTCAGTCTTTCGGTCACGTGCTCAGAGCAGCATGAACGAGTATTTGTCCTTTCCGTGTTATTCACCACTTGGGCTGAGCTGTGCTTTAGGTGATTTTGCTGCTTGTGCAAACGCTGGTCTCTGGCGCCCTCTTCTGCTCACTCTGGGCATTGCAGCAGCTGAGTCTCAGCGCCCGCACCATGCCCACGATCCTCTGGCGCAGCTTGCTGTGCCCCAGCGCCACCACTAGGGGGCTGAAGCCCACGAACAGTGAGGCGGAGAACTGCGAGATGGTCAGAAGACCCTCCGTGTGCACGCCGCCGTCGTAGTTGTAGTACGTCACCGCGGCAACCTGCATGACCCAGCACGTCACAAACAGCGTCACGACCGCCGTGATCACATGACCAGCCTTCTTCTCGCTGCTCCCGTTACCCCCTGCCCTCTCGCCGCTGGCCGCGACGGCCCGGATGTGCTTGGCCAGAATGTGCAGCGTGGCCAGGTTGGTGCTCACCATCAGCAACAATGGCAGGACCTCATTGAGCGCGAGGGAGGCGGAGGCGAAAGCCGAGCCCTGCTCGCGGGTGGGGAACTCCCACATGCACCCCAGCAGTGGCCTCGTGGTGCAGCTGATCACCATCAGCGCCGTGGAGACGTTACCGCGCACGTGCGTCGTGTAGACCAGAGCCGGGGTCGAGAAGGCCAGGTTGGCCCCCCACACGACCACCAACGCCGCCCACACCCGCTGCCGGTCTCTCCGCTGGGCCAGCGGCCCCACGCTTACGCACCGGCGTTTCAGAGTGGCGTAGTGGAAGATGCTGAGGGTCAACGTGGTCCAACATCCCACCGCACGCCACCACACCCACAGCAGCATGAAGACGCGACACCAGTTGGTCTCCAGGGACACGTTCAGGCCCAGGTCCGAGATGAAGATGGGGACGGTCCGAAACAGTGAGCTCAGCAGGTTGGCCAGGGAAAGGTTGAGCAGGATGATGTCAGAAGGTGGTATGTGATGCGAGGGGTTGTTCAGGGAAGACTGGCAGACCTGGGGGTGGAAAAGAAGGAGGGAAGGTGGGAAAAATAGAAAAAAGGTGAATTTAAGCAAAAGAAAGGACCTTTTACCAGTTATACTTTTAAAATATTTTAGTATTAGATTCAGAGTTTTGTTGTTGTTGCTGGGGTTAAGAATAGCAATTTTGATGGATTAGAGGGAGATAAAAAAAAAACCTCAAAGCTGAATAACTAAATTCAAAGCCATTAAGGTAAAGTCAAAGATGCTAAATTCTGAAAAACTGAAAACAGTATTATAGAAGAACCCTTTGAAAACAGGGTTTACTAACAGAACAGCTACTTTTCTCGGATTTTGTGTTTTGAAATGAATACCTTTCCTATCAATATTGTGGGCAGATTTTCCACACGCAGATTTAATCTTTGTCCTAGATTTGAAAAAGACCCTGCTAACAGCAATCCAGGACTTGGTGCAATTTGTGTGTAGCAGACGATCACTGTCTCATTCTTCCCTCTTACCGCATAGATGACCAGAACATTTCCCAGAATACCCGAAAAGACCAGAATCCCAAACAGGACAGCATCTACAGGAAGCACCTCAGCCATGCTTTCATCTCATGATCCTTCTCCCATAGTCCTACTCGTCTCTTCTCTCCATCCTGCGTTTGCGTACGTGTGTTTGTGTGTGTTGAGAGACAGTTTAGGACCTCCTTATATCATCCTCTACTACGTCAGGTTTGCCTTTATACAAAACCACACACTCAAGCACACACACACTCACACACACACACACTCGCACGTCCCGACATCTCAGTCAGCACCTGCTGTGCTGACCACCATAATCTTTAGGCCCAATTTAATTCTGGTATCAGTTGCTAGGCAACTGTAGCCCCAACCTGCCCGCATTCCCCAAAGGGTCATAACTCAGAGTACATCATACAAAGGGTGCACAATTAAACTGCTGGGTTTTTTTTTTACTTTAGTTTAATATTTTTAATCTCACTTACTTTACGATGATCTTTGTACTTACAGACTGGAGCACACAACCTCCACACCTCCATAACTACACAAACCTTCCCAATGCGTTAGTTTGGTCACAGCCTTTCTGGCTTTAGCGCCGTGCTTAAATATGTTTACAGATCCGTGCGTACATGTGTATTTCTTTTGTGCTTCTCGAACGCCTGTGTGTGTATGTTTGTATACATTCGTATGTACGTGTGCGTGTGTTTGTTTATGTATATATGTACACTTGTACTTTAACTCTGGGTTTTTATGTTACTTTTATAGTTATCATCTTCATCAACATCACCCCTCCTACTTCCACTCATCTGATTCAGCTCATAATCTAATTCTGAAGCCAAGCGTGAGCTGAGGCAGGTGTGCAGGGACATGGAAGTTTCTAGACTGCAGTGCTTGAGAACTTCCGAGTCCTGGGAGTGTAGGACTGTCCTCATCATCCCCTGCCTGAGAGTGTGCTGTAATCCAGGAAAGGTGATGGGGGGGGGGGGAGTGTGCTAGTTACCCCTGGGTCTTGTTATACATGCACGTTTTGCCCAGTCATTAAGAACCGTGCTGATTCACTCAGTTCTACTCAGACAATGTTGGTTTGATTAGGTCAGAATGTTTCATCCGATTACCTAGATGTAATCAGAAATCCTAGTAGTTTTATGTTTTCACAGCACACAGATATGGAGGAAGCCTGATTTCCTGTTTGTCACAAAAATAGCCGTATATAAATATATAAATATATATATATATATATAAAGAATACATTGGAGCGAACTGAACGCGATGCACTGAATGCGCTGACACACTTCAGCAGGGCTGCAACACTGCGCTCTCAGGCACATGGTTTTTATTTGCCATCAATTTGAAGGTTTTGTTTATTTATTTTTTTAATTGCTTATTTGATTTTCCCTTTTTTATTATTTTGTAATGCAATAACCATCTTAATAGCTATTCATAACTGAAAGTACAGCGGTTTCTCTCCTCACAGTTCGTGCCCTTTCTCGCACTTCTTGGACGAGTCACAACTCTCTGACGCACATGCACGCAAATAGCATCGCGTGAACTGCCATTGGTGACTTATAAAAAGACACAATTTGTTTATAAATGATTATAAAAGACTTTGTTAAATAGTATATATATATATAACCTTACTTTATACTGAAACTAGAAATATGAAATACATTTGCTGCAGCATCAAGACAATATTAAAGGATAACGAAGATCGGAGGATAAACAGTGCAAAACGCTTCGTGAATGCAGTTGAGTGAGCGGAGAATAGTGGAAAACAGAAAGGATGTTATGCTGCTGATCTGTGATTACAAACACTCAATGACGTGCGACTGTTCACGCGCGCGCACACACACGCACGCAAGCGGCGCTGCACATTTTTTACGACGGCTATCAGGCGAACAAGAGGATGATTTTACGCGGGCATCTGCCTTATCACGGTAAGTAATGTATTTAACAAACTTTGTGCACGAAAGACGGACGGATTTTTTTTTTTTAACTATCATTTCTGCTATTTTCCGTGAAATAAGAAAATGTCGTGATTGGCTTCTCTATTAGACTAGCGCACTATATCCACAAGTGTATGCTTTGAAACTATCATTAAACAAAAATCACAG
The DNA here is from genome assembly GCA_028565775.1 of Sternarchorhynchus goeldii. Lineage (NCBI taxonomy): Eukaryota > Metazoa > Chordata > Actinopteri > Gymnotiformes > Apteronotidae > Sternarchorhynchus > Sternarchorhynchus goeldii. The sequence goes on from JAOXYF010000019.1 coordinate 622,025, forward strand.
ACGTTCGTTTTACTTTAGCCTTATTTTTTCCCCGTGTGCAGGCTCTAAGCCCGCTGCGCTCTGTGTGTCACGATGGAGTCCGACGCGTTGCTCTAGCCTCCCGACGTGGACGTGCGATGGCTGAGAGCTTCTGAGAGCGCGCTCCTCTCCTTGTTCTGGCTGTCCTCTGAATGTGAGAGCGCTGCCTGCCATTGCTGAACAAGACAAGGCCTTCGACAGCGTGAAATGACAAGCCACTGGCGTTCGCCTCTTATCTCCTGTTTCGCGTTGTTGCTGTACTTCAGCAGCGCGAGCTCCGGACTCCCTGGCCGGACCCGCGACGTCAGTGACACGCGATATCCCTCACGGTCTCAACGCACAGACGGCGAGCACAGACGAACAGGAAATGGTACTAACTCTTACACCCAAGCAATGACACTAGCCATCAAACGCAGGGAAGTTAGGCTTGAACCAGGGCAGTCAGGCAGTGCCAGCTCTACCTGGGGCAGGAACAGTTACCTAAGTGGTGCTGTGGGCTCTCTGGGAGCAGAGGCAGAGACTCTGTGCGCTTACCGTGTCCTGGAACAGGACGAGGAGGGTCGTCTGTGTTTCCGGCATGCCCTACCCCACTTCACGTGTCCCAGCGGCACCTGCCGGCAGGTGAGCTCGTCCACCGGCCATCTGGTGGCCAACCTGCTCTCGAATGGCAGCGTGCTGCTGCAGTGGAATTACCCAACAGAGCACAGCGCACGGGGCAGCTCAGGGCAAATCCCAGAAATCCCAGAGCCCCTGGGGGTCCCGTCGGCAACCCCAGAACCTGTGAAAGGGACTGCAGCAGCAGAGGGGGAGGGAGAATCTTTAGCTGTCCCACCCAAGAGCCCCAGGTTGCGGGAACAAGAGCGCATGGGGGGCTTTAAAATGAGCTGCTGGTGGAATGGAAGCTACACGCAGTTTGAATGTGCAGGAGTGCAACTGGGGAGCAGCTGCAGGGACTACCTACTGACCGAGCTCCACGAGAACGTGCCCTACCGCATCTGCCTGCAGCCACGGGCCCAGCCGGCCGGCCAGGACACGCCTGCCTCGTGCCTGGAGTTTACTATCTCTCCCACTGGGATGCAGGACATCGTTATCGCCATGACGACAGTGGGAGGCGCCATCTGTGTGATGCTGGTCATCATTTGCCTGCTGGTGGCGTACATCACGGAGAACATAATGAGTTCTTCCATACAGCACACACTGACAGCGCAGCACTCTCACCGCTCACACAACACACACCTCTGAACACACACACACACGCACAAACGCACACAACACACACCTCTGAACACACACATACACATAAACGCACACAACACACACCTCTGAACACACACAACACACACCTCTGAACGCACACACGCCCACAACACACACACTTTAAAGCACATACGCGAGTATAAACTCTAACTATACGAACAAAACACTGCACAACATAAAAATAAATAAATAATCGACTCACATTTAACAGCATTCACACAACAGTTAGAAAATAGGCTGCTGACTCTCTGACTCTCCCACACACACATGCTCACAGAACTCCAGCACTCTCAACACCCCACACATTCGACTCACACACAGACACATGCCCAACGGCAGACATATACACTCTAAAGCTGAGTTAGCCTGTTAACAACTATCTGTTAGGCACTGTTACAGTGGCGAGGCATTCAGGAAAGGTTTTCTCCTAAACCCTGTTTGAAAAAAAAAAATAGCTTTCTGCGCTTTTTGTCTTCTGTATGAAAAGACACACATGCACAAACACAGAAACAGGCCATTTCAGTTTAATTCTGTTCAACATATCACCGCTTCCTTTTCAGTTAATGATTATAGAAAATGTGTGTAAAACACATATCTGATCAGGTAAAGAATGAAAGGCACCTGACCATAGCTTCACGTGCCTGAATGGAACCTTTACTTAAGCTATAAACTATACTTTCACGTAGGCCTACATGAACATACCAATAAGCTGTTGCGCCCCCTAACTGTGACTGTGTGAACTGACCTCTGTTACTTTCCTGGAAATAAGTTTTACCATTGAACTGTGCATACGAACTTAGGAAAATATGTTTAGTCGCATAGTTGTAGGAACAATGTTGTTATATAGAAAAGGCTTTCAATATATTGTTGGATAAATATAGTCAGTTAATCAGTAATAATGGAAGGACATATTAGTATCAGCTAGTAATGCAAATTTAAAGGAAGAGTAAAAATACTTTCACATCTGTAACAACGAATGAAAGTTGGTGAGAACGAGGTAAAAGGAATTTAACTGAATATAAGCCAATGCTAACCTCTTCCCATTAACGTTCATTTAGGCTACCATGAGTAATGCTAGCTATTATTTTCAGAAGTGGGCTACATTCTTTTTGGGATGGAAGAGGCATCTGGAGGATTTCTCTGCTTTCCCCTCTAATGAAGCAATGCTCTTTTATTTAAAAAGATATTCACTGTAAAACATCCTGTTCACTGATTCCATCCTTGTGGTGGAATAATAATTAATTAATTAATTAACAATAATTAATTATATGCCTTACCTTCTCTGAGCTGTTATAGAGTTATAATATTATTCACTCTAATAAAGACACGCAGACTGGTGAAGTTATTTGAATACTGTGCTTTCCCCTCCGTTATAAAAAACCTCCTGTGTCAATTAATAAAGGATTATTGTATTTAAAAATATGCGCGTTTGTGTGTGAAAGCATTCTAAGAAATGTTTGTGACCCCTTCCGCACGATGATTTACACTATTACAACCAACATGTAATAGTTCAGACATTTTTAACAGTAATAACTGATTATCACGGGAGAGCTGGAAAGTGTCTAATAAAAAAAGTTAGGGTTAGGGTTAGCAGGGTTAAGGTTAGGGTAATCCCGTTACTGCTTAGCCCCGAAGCGATGTGCGGCTAACAGCTGTTTGATGATGTCATGCCCATCCCCCATCCATGCCCTGCCCACTGCGTGACGTCATACATATCCACCGCAAATACCTTATTCCGCCATTTTATTTTGTTTTCTACAATAGAGCAGGGCGGGTACATGTGCTGTCTCTCTATGCGTCTCTTAAATTTATCGATAAACTGCTTTACTGTGTAGTCTCGTTTTTGGATACTCGTGTAGACTTCAATTTTAGGGGCTTTGTTAAAATATTTTACATTTCGATTGGTAATTTCGAGAGAAACGTAATGCCTAGCCACCCGCTTCGGGTAGCGGTCGTGTGCTCAAGTAACCAGAACCGCAGCATGGAAGCACACAACATCCTCAGGTAACGACGAATGAAGATACAATAAATTAAATGGTCGTCAAGCTGAGGTGAACAACAGCCGGCCGGCCGTTTTACGAGACGGTGTTTATTTTTTACTCGGTTGACATACGAATTTTCAAATCGTTCAAAGTGGAACCTCAAACTGGTGGGGAACATTTCGAAAACAACAAAAGAACAACAACTACTAAATCTGCGCCTCAGACAATAACGTCGTTTAGTATTCAGGCTATTTTATTGCCACAAACCAACGCTGCTCTGTCATGGAACCCGGAAGCACTCGAAGCTTTTTGTCTCCCGGCTTTAAACATTTTACCGGAAACTGAGTGGTAGTTAGTTAGAACTGACCAAAGCGTGTGACTACTGGAAAATTACACCCTGAACTAGAACGTCCCGTGGTCGGTGCTATCAAAACAACACTTTCAGCGTTATTTAAGGAATCCTCGTTTTGAATTGACAGTCATACACTAACTAAAATATTAACGCGGGGGGGGGGGGGGCTACGGTTACATGACACATTCGTACACAAATTAGTGACAATTTTCACCAACACAAACACGTTTAAATTAGTGGAGAATGGGTCAGGTAAGTTACTGTAGCTCAGGAGGTCTTTCCCAATGCAGGTATTTGCCTCTCATGTCTCTAATGCTGCTGAACTTATGCTGTTCAACTGTTGTTGCATTTCAGTTGTTCACTGTTTCTGTTTTCTGCAGTAAGCGTGGTTTTGACGTGCGATCGTTTGGAACTGGGACCCACGTGAAGCTCCCTGGGCCTGCTCCAGACAAGCCTAATGTGTATGACTTCAAAACCACTTATGAACAGATGTACAGCGACCTGGTCCGAAAAGACAAGGAACTGTATCCCGAGCGCGCGTACACACACACACACGCCTTTACTGTGCCCCTTTTTTTACACACACACACAATCAGCACAGCAACATTTCTGAACACCTTTTACCTAGGTTGTACAAAAGGTGTGTAGGTGACAGATCTTTTATACAGAGTGCACCAGCTCTGAAGAAGATGGAATTTCAAAACTTTTGCAACGGTTACAGACATTTTTTTTTTTTCTTCTCGAGAGCTCTGACACTTATCTGGACTGGGAGGCTGTTTTTTTAAGTTTCTCCTGGTCACCGTTAGTGATGTTTAGGCAAGTGCTCTGTGAAGCCAGGTTGCATGTCAGTGGTGATGAAGTGGCACCAGTGTGGTTCTTTGGTGCATGGAGCCCCCCCTTCTCCCAGTCTTCATCCAGGCTCATTTGTTCTACTGGCTGAATCTCCTTAAGCTTATAGTCTACATTAATTGGAAATCCTGAGTTTCTCTTGGGAAAGGCCATGGGTTTTACATGCAGATAGAAAAAGAACATGTCAGAGAAAAAGTGTTACCTGCCATGGTATTTAGTGCTCATGCACTTACACCATAAATCACCACTGGCTTGAATTAAGTAAAAATGACCATAAAAACACTTGGGTGACATGCAAATCAAATATTTTAAACATTTTTACCCATGAAGCCCATGCCCTTTTTGACAGGAGTCTCTCACAAGGTTAGAGAAATGCTGTCTAACAGTGGTACACTGAACTCTAGCCCAGGGGTCTTTCCACCGGCTGCTCAGAGATGAACCGAGGGGGGGGGGTTTGGGGGTGGCCAGAATGAACCTGAACTAAGCTAGCCTAATGAATGAAACGACAAACAATGGTGATTTTTTTTATGAAGTTTTGTATTTAAACTGAGGTAATTAGCCGCCCAATATAATACGCTTCTTCCCTCGACCAGGGAAAGTTTTGTTAAGATGAACATGTTCCAGTTCACGTTAAAAAGTGAATTGGGTCAGACGTAGTTTGAATGGGGTTGATCCAAAAACCTTCAAATACTGCAGTTCACCACTAGAGGTCTGTATTCGTCCTCTTTGTATTAGAAAATGTCAATTTACGTAGATGCGGTTGAATTTGACCGGTTCATATTAATTCAAGTTTATAAAACGGAATTGACTGCACTGTAGTGGTAATGCGGTCAATGTGAATCTTTAATTAAATCCATGTTTTAATCTAAGCTATAACTTATCTCCAAAACATCATGAACATTTAACCAAGTTTTGAAAGGCAAGATCTAGATTATACACAAGTTTTCAGATTTTCCCCATAATAAGAAAACGAGGAGCTGAAATCTGTTGGCATGTTAAAGGAAGGGGCCGTAGGTTCTGCGCTACGAAGTTATGGAGGTGCTCTACGGTTTCCCCAGTAATGCTGCCAAATTATTTCGCAGAGGCTTACTGGGAAACTGCGTCCCTTTTAAAATGTCATTGGCCACTTGCTAGTGTTCTCCGTTTTAATGGGGTATTTATTTGAACTAGGATGGACTTTAAACCACCTCTCTTTTAGGGCGAAAAAGATCTATAACCTCGATCTTGGGTGTTAATTTGTAGGTTATATTGAACAGAAATTATATTTTGATTTTATATAATCGAAATATATTTTATTTTTGAAGGTAGCACTGGGTAATGATATAAGTTTGTTCAAGCTGCTAATTTGTGAGCCCACAGCCACGTATTAGCGCTTTAATATTGTTTGACCACTAGGGGGCACATAAGCTCTGCTTTTGGGATTTTACACTGCTTTTTGGCTCAGTGTGAGTCATGTTCATGAAGCTCTGGGCAGAGGCTCTTTCTAACAAATCCTGGACCACCTTTTCGTGGCTACATCCCAGCTTTGGCCGTTTGGATATTACCACGCCTGTTGGATATACAAGTGGATATTTCCTCACCGATTTAATATATATTTAAAAATGTGTGTGTGTATATGTGTGTGTGTGTATATAT
>JAOXYF010000019.1:628217-651214 GCA_028565775.1 Sternarchorhynchus goeldii
CATACATACATACATACATATATATATATACATACATATATATACACAAATACAAGCAGTTACAGTGAAATCATCAAAAACCTCAACCATTTCCATGTTCTGTGTCCTTCATTCTGTTATGAGCCCCCCCCATTTTTATTATGTGATTTTATTAATCAGCCCACACACAACTCCTTGTTCAGTTTGAACTCCTCGGTATATCACTCTAGAATTGTTTGTTTCCACATGTGTTTGCGCCGAAACGTTTCTCCCGGCGCCACTTTAAGACACCCTTCCAGTGGGTTGTGTGCAGGGTCCCTGTGTGCGTGTGGCGGTTCCCTTGACTCTGTTCCTCGTCAGATACACACAGAATGGCATCCTGCACATGTTAGAGAGGAACAAGCGCATCAAGACGAGACCTGAACGCTTCCAGAGCTCCAAAGACCAGTTCGACCTGGTCATCACCTGCGAGGAGAGGGTCTACGACCAGGTGCTGGAGGGTGAGGACCTCTCTCATCTCACCCTGCAGATGCAGTGCTTCATACACTTATAAAGCACAGATGCGGTGTGAATGAATATCTGATGGCGTGTGTGTGTGTCTGCTCTCCAGAGCTGAACTCCCGTGAGCAGGAGACCTACCAGCCAGTGCATGTCATCAATGTTGATATCCAGGACAACCACGAGGAGGCCACGCTCGGCGCCTTCCTCATCTGTGAGCTGTGCCAGTGTGTAAGTGCTTTAGCTAAAAACACACTTCGGTGTGTCGCTTGTTCACAGTGCTGCTGTGATAGTGAACTACTGAGCCTCCCAGCACACTAAGAGCTTTAAACACTACAGCTTTGGGTGGAGGGGGTGGTGAACACACAAGCACATGCTCTGTACGCTGATCTTGTACAGCAGTTCCACCGGGAGCTGGAGTGGAGCTGACTGAGATCCCTGCGCGGTTATGTTGATGCTGATAAGTGTCATGTCCATGAGGTCAACGATGATGGGGATACTTGCTCACTCACTTTTCCCAACTCTCCTTCTTTCCGCTGTGTGTGTGTGTGTGTGTCATTCAGATCCAGCACACTGATGACATGGAGAATGAGATTGATGAACTGCTGCAGGAATTTGAGGAGAAGAGCAGTCGGCCTTTTCTTCACACGGTCTGCTTCTACTGATCAGTGTTACTCCCACGCACACACACGCTCCCTAAAACCCCCACTGTGCGGGCGCACACAAACATACCGAACCCCCCACTGCGCGTGCGCACACACCCCCCCCCACTGCACGCGTGCGTGCACACACACACACACACACACAGTAGACGTGATCCCATACCGACACACAAAAGCCCTTACTGAGGAGAAATGATGCCATTTAACTCTCTCCCAAATCATACTGATGGTATTCGGACCTGCTGCTGCATATATAATGAACAGGTTGACCTCACGCGCACACACGTACTCATAGTGATGACTGAACACACACGGATTGGTTGACGGACGGACGGGGGGGAGGGGTGTTTCTGTTTCACCACCAATCATGTAATTCTTTTTGCCCACTGCCACCCTCATCACAAACTAGAACACAACCACTGCCTCTCCTCTCCATTGATAATCGATATTCTTTTCATCGATATTTTTGTTAAGATTTTGCTTTTGGGTGTCTGAAAGCAGCCTCTGCAAAAATACACACTGGTTATGTTTTAGGGGGTTCTGTTATTGGTAAAAGTATGCATAAGTCATATGCTAGTAGCATAGTTCATGGTTGTGAAGATGGCAAACTGTGTGAGTGAGTGAGTGGGGAAACAGAGTTTTTACTTGAATAAGGATGATTAACTATGGTGGACTATGAGTTTCTGGTCTCTTTGTAATTTCTGTTTGTAGTTATTTAAACCTTATTTGACTTGGAAACTATTCAGGATATGTTAGTTTTTTCTCTTTTTTTTGTAAAACCAGTATAATTGTAAGCGAGGACCGTGCGGGTCCAGAGTGCCTGAAATTCTTTGTGTAAATATTATGCTAAAAGTACAAAATAAATCTCAAGGAAATGCAACGAACCACCTGTGCTCTCTTAATTACTGAGTCTTTAAATTAGTCGATTCGCATACTTTTGTCTTCACAGCTTTTTAATGACGGTGGTCATCACTGTCGTGTAATCGGAAACCAAGCCGATCTAAGAAAGAAAAATAGTAGAATGAAAATGCTCCAGCGTGGGTAAAATAACCGTAAAAGGTCCATACGGAGGTCTAGTTAAGTACATCGGAATTCTCTTGTATCCGTTTCAAGTGACAACGCCGCTGACCGTTTGCTCCGTGACGCAGGAGTTCCCAATTAAGATAATGGGGTAGCTGTCGCGCAAAACCTTCATTTGAGGGCTGATGTCTACTGGTGCAGAGGGAGAATTTGAGATGCAGCGTGCGGCCCGGATACAGGATTACTGCAATTAAGATCAGTTTCAGTACCCCCTTTAAAAACCTGCGGCTCTCATTGGCGCATGTGCTTGCTCGCATTTATGGGTGCAGATGTAGCTCGAGCCCGCGCATCTGACTCACCAATTAAACAAACGATGTTTTCTAGCAGCGAGGGGTCGGATTTCCGTGTTGCTACTGAGCGAAGATGCGCTGCCAGACTTTAATTTGAGTGACGGCATTTGCGCTCCGGGTTGCTGGAAAAGCAGGGTGGGAGGTTCCAGATGCCGCGAAAACCGCGAAAGCCGTTATGCATGAATTTTGTGTAGACCACACAGTGTTTGCAAACAAACGGCAGCTAAGGTTGATTAAGTAAACTGCGATAGTTTGTGAATAACGACGTTATTTTGTAACAGCACGTTTATTCGACAAGCTGTAATGGACAGACGATACGCAACGCCACATTTGCCTTTTCGAGCGTCTTTCGTCTCGAAGCGCAGAGAAATATGCAGGGTGGCCGCGCGGCTCCGCGAAAGGACTCCCTGACTGCTCTCCTCGATGTCCCTCTCCTACGCTGACAGCTCGTGATATCAGCGCATCGACAACCCAGTCACCGCCGGAGCCGCAGGTGTGTGTCATCGAAAAAGGCGGAAGGGAACGGAATTGGATGCCACGGAGAGAATCGACGGGTGGCGAGGCGACGTGTATGACTGCCTAAACCTCGCTGTGTCCTGGTGTTGTGGCCACAGCGCTATGACACCAATGATGAAAGCTTGGCAAGTTTGAAACTGTTGCTTGATGGACTGTGATTAAAGAGAATGATCTTTATGGTTATTGGCGCTGCTTTGGTGATGGTAAGAAGATCTGTTCACACCTTTTCACCCCCTGTAAAAAAAAACATCACTGTATATTTGGGACATATTTAGTGTCAGGCCGGGAATTATGTAACTCAGCCAAAGTGTGCCAACCTCAAAAACACGGAGCGCCTCTTAACTTCCTCTGAGCGTCAACTGATCACTGGACAGACATTTTAAAACATATTTCATACGTTCAACATTATTTTAAAAAACTTTCTTTAACCAGCCATCAAAGCTCTGCTGTTGGAGATGCCTTGTGGTTTGCCCGAGCTCACTGCCGTGGTTCTTTCCAGGCGATAGCGTGTTGGTTGGACATGAACGCGCTGTTGGACCGCTTTCACAACTATATCCTTCCACACGTGCGGGGGGCGGACCGCGTCTGTCACTGCAGCTGCGGCAGGTAAAAAGTTCTGAGCGTGTGGACTGTAACGGAAGCAAGAAACCTAATCCCGGAATGTCTACATTACTCTCTCTCTCTCTCGCTCTCTCTCTCTCTATCTCTCGCTGTCTGTCTGTCTGTCTTTTTCTTTTTTTAAGCCCCAATCAAGCGATTGCTTTAACCTGCAAGTCGGGCTTTTGTACTGCAATAATGCTTTCAGATAATGACAGCGTCCCCAATAAAAGCGATATGTGCGTTCACCGTGCTTGCCCGTAATTGGAGCCCGTTCTGGTCCGGCTGTGGCGCTGTTTTATAGCATTTTAAAGCATTTAATATCAGTTTGAGTCTGAACGCAAATTATTATTCTCACTTTTCGCAACACCAGCAGTGAGAAGCGTAGGCCATTTTGCTTCAGCAGCGCACTGTACTGAGAAGGCGTCCTACTGCGGTTTCTGCGTGAGGGTGCTATTGGTTTCACGGCCGCAGCGGACGCCCTGCGGGGAGAACCGAGCTCCACAGCCCGTGGTGCGTTGTTGCGTTTTCGGCGGCGCTGATTTGCAGCGAAGGAACTGTTTTACTCCCACACACATTGCTCCTGGCCGCCTGATGTGTGCGCGTGTGTTTTTCAGTCGGAGAGAGATGAGGAGAGTGTGTGGGGGAGTGGATCTGCTTCTGACGATAATAATGCCTTTAAGATGTTAAAGCGGATAGCTTGAGCGGGTGGACGCATATGCGAAAGAACCTCTTTCTTTGTTTCGTGCGTTTTGCTCGCTGTTATAACATCTTGCCAGATGTTACACTGGATCTCTGCGAGAAAGGAAGAAATAAAACCGAACAATGTTTTGTGCAGCTCGCTGGCTGCTTGTAAGCTTTCACCTATCAATGTCGTCTATTGTTTCCGTACGTTCTACCATTAGGTCATTGGTTCTCAGTTTTGGTATCAGTACAGTAGGTCTGTTACTGGTCCAGGGGATGTCTGGCACTGGTTCGTGGTTCTAGTACTGGGGGTCTTTCTCTGCTCAGTGCACGCCTCACTGTGGCCTTGCTTCACTAACTCACCAGACTGAGTGATATGAAGCCCTTGGGTTATAACTGAATCAGGACCAAACATAGCAGTGTGAGCAGCTGGCCGTGCTCTGTTCACCTCAAAGTCCCGCTTAAAGATGTCGCTCTCTTGTCCTCTTTAACATCTGGGACGAGCGGGTCTGCATCGCTGCTGAGTCGATCATGTGACAGGAAGCTGTGCGACCTGTAGATGTTCATCTTCCATCTTCTCAGGCAGGAATGAGTAATGTACATGGTGTGATGTAAGGATGTGTAATGTACTCCAGCAAGGCAGACACCATAAATGTAGCTCACGACTTTCAAACCAGTGGCTAATATTAGACGATCAAATTGCCGGAAGGGTTTTGCTTATATCTACATGCTAGTGAGGTGTTGTACTGTTTTGGCTCACAGTTGGAGTGAATCGTTGAATTATGTTGCAACGATTTACTTTAAGTATCATCTCGTATTCCTGTTGCTATTACTGTGACTCCGCCCCCTCTGATGCTACTGACCGACGGTGAGACCGACTATCTCGGTCACACCGTCACATTCAACAGCACCATCTTGACAACTGTTGGCTGCGTTAATACCCCATCCCCCTGCCCCTACCCTTACACATGTCCCATTTCTGTTGCCCCGTCAAGGCACCGCCTACAGTATGTGATCCCGTACGAAGGGTCCAGCTCGCCAGACCGGGATGGGCCAGCAGGGGGCAGCAGTGTGACTAAGCAAGAGATGGATCTGGTTCTAGGGTTGCTGCTGGGCTTCTGCATCAGCTGGGCACTGCTGTGGCTCGACGGAGTCCTTCATCGCCTCCTGCGGGTCTGGAGAAGTCGACGACAGCAGGGTGAGTGAGTGATCATTAGCGCAGCTCATTAAAGAAAAAAAAACAGAATTAAATCCTGTTACTTGTAGCCTTTAAATATGCATGTGGGCCCTCCTTGACATTAAATGTGTAAGACTTTTTGTAAGAGTGCTTTTAGTCACTCTGTAGGATAGGCATATCCAGTTTTTAATCACTAAAACGTTTTCATTCCAGCCAGTTGTGAGAACTCCTGATTAGTTGATTTAAGGTCAAGGTCAACCGATCATGGAAGGGTATGTCCTCCTGCGTAGTGCTAATCTGTACCAAACCCTTTGCCAATTAGTCAACCCTGTTTTAGAAGCACAGTGAGAACGCTAGAGGAACAGTGTAACCCTCCAGTTACACACTTACCCCCCCCCAACAGTGTAACCCCCCAGTTACACACTTGCACGCAAAACGTACACACTGGTGCCAGCAGCAGCATGTGCTATGCTGCTGTGTGTGAACAGAAACACATGCGCCTGTTCCCACTCGCGCCCAATCAAGTCAAGCACCAGCTTGAAGCCCCAGAACCCTGAGCCGATCAGCACCGGCCTTAAAGCCTGGTAGCAAAAGTGGCTTCCCTCTAATCCTTCCGTGTAACCATGGTAATCCTTCCGCGTAACCATGGTATTGGGGCATGTGGCATTTTGGTTGAGGGAATGCTTAAACCGCAAAACTGAAAAGAGAGGGGCTGAGAGAGAAGAGAATGTCCTGTCCCAAGAACACGGTAGGACTCGGTGTTGGACAAAGAGGGAGGGAGGGACGGAGAGAGGGGGGAGGGGGGAGGGGCAGGGTAGGATTCTGTATGGGGGAGAGAGAGAGAGAGAGAAAGAGGGAATAAGACTGACGGAAATAGAGAGAGAGAAGGGGGGATGAAAGCTGGGTAGGATTCTGAGTGGATGGAGAGAGCGAACGAGAGGGGATGAGAGTGCGAGCGACAGGAAGAGGAGTGAGGGAGATGGGGAGGCGTTAGGGTGAAGGAAACATTGGAGAGAAGAGGAGAAGGATTGGGGAGAGAGACTGAAAGAGGGTGATTAGAGGCAGGGGCCTTTAGAAGTGCTGATGCTTGCTCTCTCTCACACACACACACACACACACACACACACACACACACTTTGTAAATGCCACATGCCATATTTTTTTTTACCAAGATTACTGCACTGTAACGTCTGGATGGATTTTTTTTGGGATTTAGTGAAACACACTTCAGGAAGTTGAGAAGCTATCTCCATGCACACGTTCTCCATTATCTCCTTCTCTCAGTCCCCATGACTGTTTTAGCAGTTCAAACACTGGCACTGTTACACAGACTGGACCATACACGCCCCTCCCCCCTGCATGTTCTTTACATTAACACCGCTCAGGTGAGTCTCTTGTACTTACATCAAACCTTTGACCTCAGGGTTACCAGCTCCTTGTTCTACCTGCTCTACCAACTGGGCTTTTAATAGTTTCAGTGAGATGCATTGGGGTGCTGGTTGTGGCTCAGCCTCTCAATCTCTTCCCTCTTTCTCCTCATACTGAACCCCGTCACGTCCATCTCTCTCATCTCTGGTTAACTCGCTGCTTCCTGCAGGCAAACAAGACTCCCTCAATCACACCCACACTCCCTGATACTGATCCACTCATGAATTATAAACTCGCATTTAAAGGCAGATAAACACACACGGGTATACTGAGCTGCCCAGCTAAGGGAATTTATTAATAAAACAAATTTAAGAGAGTTTTTTTTTTTCCAAACTGCAGTAACACAGAGATCTTGGTAAGCCTGTAGAATGGGTGTCATGTTGACCTCTTTTCCCTAGCAGCTAAGGTGATCCTAAAAGTTTGATGATTGTGGGTCACACCAAGAACTGGTTGTGACTACCAGAACTGGTTCAGATTCTCCCAGAAAGCATTTTTTTTGCCCTTGTGCATGTTAACCAAAGTCCTGCTTCTGATCTAGCAGCCCTAGATGGGCAGTTTAAACGTATCGGTTAAATCTTTCGTTGATGGTCAACTAACAAATTTATAAACCAGTTTAGAAAGAGTAGCGTGATTGATTTATTGTGAGCCATGAATACCCTGACCGATCTCAGGTGTTTCAGACGCGTGTTCTGTGATGGTTTCCATGACTCCGCCCCAGAGACGTCTGAGGTAAACTAACACACTCTAGTCTTAAAGCATTAAAGTTTGTGCTGTTTCAGTCCGAAATTGCACATCTTGCTGCTTCATGCAGTCTGTGTATGTAACTGAGAGCTTCCCTCTTGGTGCTGAGCGCACGGCTATTGGCCACGCCCCCCACACTCTTCCTGTTCAAACACCCCTGATCACTCGATTAGGTTATGAATATTCATGAGCCAAGCCAGACGAGCCTGTACTACAGTCCGTACGGAACTGCGGTGACCGCGGATGGAATCGCGGTCTGTTCTAAGGCCTGGATGTAGTATTCATGGTGTATTAACAGAGGAATTGCTATGGAAGAAGGTTCCCGTGACCTTGTGTGACCTCCTGGCTGTCTCTCCACAGATGCATGGCGGGCGTGGAAGTGGGTGACACGCGTGTGCAGCGTGCGTGAGCTGCGCAGGCACCTGCAGCTGCGTCGTCACGACGACACAGGAGACAACAACGTAGTGCACGTGAAGCAGAAACACTACCACAACGGGCACCCGCGCAGACCTTAACATACACCCACACACACACAACGGGCACCTGCGCAGACCTTAACATATACACACACACACACACACACACACACACACACACACCACAAGGGGTACCTGTGCAGACCTTAACACACACCACAAAAAAGCACCCATGTACACGTTAACACACACACACACACACACACCCCACAACACACTCTGGCCTGTGCTCAAAGGTTGTGTATTTCACCAACAGGACTGAAAGCACAGACAGGGCTTTGTCTTTTTTTTTACATGTGGGGACGCCTCTGTGGCCTGACTGTAAACATCCAGCCTACTGTCCTACTGTGTTACTCTCCGTCAAACAGGGAACACACCCACCTTGCACTTCCTTTCTGCCTGAGGTATAAACATTTTTGGAGGTTAGATGTTTATTTTGCTTGCTAATGTCTGTTTTTAAAAGTTTTTGTCAGGATGTGTTAGTTTTGTACAGCAGGGTTGTGGGGTGTAAATACTACCTTTTTTAGAGAGTGACTTTGTGTATATCGAGAAGTTTTGTGTATATTTTAGGAAAAACCAGCATGTCTACGAAATCTTAGCACTACGATGCAGTTCCAGCTGTAACAGTCCAAAACAATGGGGTGGGGCGGGGCTAAATCTTATAATGAGACTCCATCAGCATGGGCGGGTTCCTTCTAGATCTCTGACTGTAATTGGATATGTTGTATATGGACATGGAGATGTCCAATGAGTGGGTTTTTTTTTGTTTGTTTGTAAAATCGTGTGTTGTTGTGGGATTCTAATGTGTGCATCTTGTTCAAGAGTGACACTAGTTTAACGCTGGAAAGGAGATGTTTGTCCGTCTTCCACTTTAGTCCTCGGATATCCAAACGTTCTCGTGCCGATGTTCGTGTGTGTTCGAATAAAAGGTGACCAAGAGGAACTGCAATGAACCCGTGTGTAGATGAATGAACCCGTGTGTAGATGTCCCCTCCCTCGCTGTGAGGAAACACCTGGTCGTTTCTTTTGAACTGCTCACCATTTGTCTTCAATCTTTTGAAGATTATCTTTGAAGTACCTGGTTTACTTGTTGTGGTGTAAAAAGTACTCATCTAGGATCAGTTCTTTTCTTTCCATATGGTTCTGTACTTTTGGAAACTGAAAGAAAACTGATCCCAGAACTGCACATTAACATAAAAGAGAAAGCCTGGTTTTTTGGGGTTTTTTTTTTTTTTTAAGAAATATGGGTTCTTCCATTGTCACTGTTAAACACACCTCATTACAGCTCGTTCTTTTGTTTCCAGACCTACAGAGTTTAACAGTGGCAACACATTAAGACAACATTACACATACATGTTAGACGTTTGTTACAACACTGTCATGCGATTTTACTTCGATTTTAATGTATCCATGTCCCAACCTCTCCACCCCACATACCATCCAAAATGACTCGTTTTTTTATTCAAACACCGATTACTTCTGAAACGTAAATCGGTAGCAAAGAAAGCAACACAAAGTCCGGCAGCGGTGGTGAATCTAGATGAGCGTTTGGCACGTGTTTACGATGATCGCCACCGTTCCTGATGCTCGAACAGGCTACTGAACACGATTCAGGAGTGTCCAGAGGCCTTGATTAGATGGATTAAGAATGTTCGATCAGGGCTGAATGTAAACTCTACAGGTTCTCCCCGGAGATAGCCCTTGGGCTAGTACCTTGAGACTGGAGAAAGGACAAGTCTGATTTGAGTATCTGTCCAAACTCACCCATTCTGCATGAGGTAAGGGGCAAAAAATTATTTATTTTTTTTGGATTCAGCCACAGAGCAGCCAGTATGTTTGGGAGAAACCGATTTCACCAAGGGCACAAATCAATGCACTGCTGACATCACCGCTAAACTCACATGCAGCTGCCCTATTCGATCACATGACCTGTGTTGAGCCACTCAGGGTCACCTTGACAACCTCCCCATGTTATGAGAGTTGCGATTTTGACGGAAAATCATTTCAGATAAAAAATACTCATCTAGGTTCAGACAGCTCCTGTCCACACTCGTCTTCATGTACATATTCTATGCGCGGCAGCTCTGACCCTGGACCAGCTGTCCTGTTACGCAGAGTTATTTTAACGTGGTCCTTGAACTGGATTCCTAGTTAAACTGGTGTACCCCCTCGAGGTGGGACTTCCTTCTGCTCATTCTGTTTAACTGCCCCCTCAGCTTCTACTACCCCCTTCTCTAGAAATGGAACAGTCCCCTTTTCTGTAGTACTGCTCTCCTCTAGCGTAATGGTAGAGTCCAAAGAAGCGGAGGTATCCTGTAAGTGAGACAGCATTCCATGTTCCTGGGGGGAAACATCCTGAGGCACAGTGAAGCCCATTTTAGCACCTTTGCTTGCCAGCACCCCCTGGTGGCCCGGAGGAGTGGCGGAGCCCTCACCCAGACCGTCATCACCATGCAGCCAGTCCATCTTCTGCTGGTGCTGACGAATGGCATCGTCCACACGGGCATCAATCATGGCCTCAGTCAACACACCGTCCTCTGAGGAATACGCAGCAGCCTGAGAAAAACAGACAAAATGAGTGCACCGTGTACAAACAGTCATGTCCACCAGTAGGGGGCAGCGACAAGGTAACCGTCACACACGCGCGCGCGCACACACACACACGTCCCACTTTTAGTTATTTTGGTCAGGGTGTGCATGTGAGGGGGATGGTGCTCCAGTTTAATGTAGACCACATCATTAGGATCAGCAGACCTTCCAGCTCTCCGATTACAGTTTTAAAGCCCCAGGTCTCCATAACTGATCAAAATGTGTCCAAGGTGAGGGAGGGGCGGTTCCCCTACCTGCCAGGCCACGCCCAGTTTGGAGATCTCTCTGCCAGACATGCCCTCTGCCCGCTTGGCAATCTCCGAGCACTTCCTCCCATAGTCGAACTGTGCCAGTTTCAACCGCCTACACAGAAATGCAGAGTGAGAGATGCGCAGCTAACACACACCACTACTTACAGAGATTATCATCATATGTACACAGACCAAAATACCAGGTAAGAAACAAATGAAATTCTAAAACGTCTGGCTAACAGCCAAAAGAGATTCATATTTTTGGTGTTGTGGGATTCTAGAATGGAACATCCTTTCGTTCCTGTGGAAAGTTCCAGAGTTTAGTCCTTCAGGAGGCACAGTTCTTGTCCTCGACCTGATAAAACACTCACCCACCCTCTCTGGGAGCCGTTCTCCTCAGGCTGGAGGACACTTAACGAGGACGTGTGTGTGTGTGTGTGTCTACTTGTCTCTTGACATTCACCATCAGTCAGGAAATGTGTACCACAAGCAAACAAGTCCCTAAAGTGAGTTTATGCCCCGCCCCCCAAACAAAAAGACAGACAGAGTGTCCTACTAACACACCAGCAGAGATTCATTCTGAGGTCTCCAAACAGGAAGTCATCCAAAACTTGTGTGTAGCACAATGTGGAATATCAGTTTCACTCGGACAGCTTTTCTCTACCCCTCCTAGACTAGCAGTTAAACTGCTGCACTTTTTCCAGCTGTAGTTTTAGATTTAATAAGTCATCTTATGTTTTAACTTTCTTGGAAAAAGGTACCTTTTATTTTAGACTGTGGAATTGAAAGTTTGTTTACTCACTGTCTCCCCCCAGTGGCCGGCTCCAGTACATATCTGTCGAAGTAAAGTCTGACAAGTCTCTCTCTCTCTTCAGGGCCAGGAAGGGCAAAGTTCACTATTTCATCAATACGATCATTAATTGCCCAGTCGAACTGCTCTGGTTGATTGCTGGCTAAGACCAACATAAACCTACACACACACACACACACACACACAAGGTTGAGTAGGGACCTGTATAATGTTAAGAAAACTGTCAGCAGCTTCTAGTTTTACAGTCTTCAGCTGTGTGAAACTATTACAACTGTAGTTTACAGACAGATGTGTACAAGTGCAATTTAACTGCATAGAGCAAACAAGTTTAGCCTGGCAGTGTAGTGTAACTGTGTGTAAGTCACTGTGTTTGCTGGGTAAAACAGGCAACATTGTAGTGTGTGTAGTTGAAGCTCAACCAGCTGATGCTGTGGTTTAAGGCCAAGTAGCTGTAGTTTGAATAGCCAAGGTTGTATTTATAAATAATGCAATAGTGTTCCTGTGGGAAGCTGAACTCACTTGTTACTCTGTTCTCCAGTGCGGTACAGGAATGCGTTGAGTGTAGCCCTGAGATCTTCACTGATCTTCTCCTACAACCCACAAAGAAAACCCAAAATAAAACGAACCTCAGCAAAATCACAAATCCTGCTGCACCAATATGCTGTTCGTACCATCCAATCACGACTAGCACACGCACACTACATCTGCAGTGAGGGTAACAATTTTAAGGTGCACTCACAGTGGCTCGCTTGCGAAGGAATGCGTCCGCTTCATCCACAAAAAGGAGGAGACTGGACACACGGACACACAGAAGATTAAGGGGTGAAAAAATCTGGCAGGAAGACTGGTTTGCGTGGAGGGCACTAAAGGCGACTGTGGTGAGAAGAAACACCCTTCATTCAAATGTTTTAGGGTGCATGGAGGGTCTGATACAGTGTGGTGTGGATACGTGGAGTACGATGCCATGCAGTGTTTGATATCTGGGGGGTCTGATTCAGGGATCTGTTACCCTCTTACCCACGGCGACTGGTTCCGGCCCAGTCGAACACCTTGTGCATCGCAGTAACGCCATCCCGGCCCATTGGGGCAACGTCTCCCCCCGTCATAATGGCGTAGTCCATCCCAGAATGCACTGCCAGCTTCTGCTCAGACAACAGAAAAGAACCAGTGGCATTAAAAAAAACGTAAAGAAAGGTGGTGTTATATCTAGTGCGTATTTAAGCAGACAGATGAGGGGTGACTTCACTTGCTTCTGGATAGCCTCCCTTAACAACCCCAGATCAAACACTCCCGATCCTAACCCCAACCCCAGCCGTTTAACGTCTTTAAGTGCTTCCAGATATTAGTTTCTAAACCCTACAAGGCAGATTTCAGCAGTCCTTACATGGAACTGCGTGTGTGTGTTTGTAAGTGTGTTGTGTACCTTGGCAAAAAGCGTTTTCCCAGTTCCTGGTGGGCCGTACATCAGAATGTTTCGGTAGAGGCCCCGGTTCTGGCGGGTGTTGCGTGTTGCTATGGCAATGTCACGGACACGCTCCTCTAGCGATGGCTGGGAGAGGATACAGACATTTCACTTCCTCTGGAAATAATGGTATAGGTTACCTAGAAATCTCCTGCGATCAGAGGCTCAAACATGGTCTAGAGCCCACAAATGAACAATCTTAGTCTTGGAGTCAAAATTCCTACCTGATCCACTGCTGTGATCTTGGATACAACTATTATTTAGGACAATTTCTGTCTTGTAATCCATTAAATACTTGCACATTAAATTGCATATTAAAATCATCTCCAATGATTGGACAGATGTTTTCCTACGTGGCACAGGAATGCTGGGTACTTGTGTAAATGTGCAGCACGAGTGAGCCGCTGGTGAATATCCATGTCCCAGAGTGATGACAGACGGGAGCCTTCATTAACTCACCACAAATAAACCCATTCATCACACATAGTGTCGCATTTCAGTGATCGTCATAACAGTAACAATGTGATGGAGATGTGGTGGTGGAACACCCAGGTTCGAGGTTAGGGGAGGTCCCCGACTCTCGACCTTCACTACAGCAAAGTTTTTAACGTTGTTGTTTTTATATAAGCATGGTAGGTTATGATACCTGTGGTTAACGGCAATTTTAAAACCCTCCCGGCTAAAGCAAAGGGTCATTTAATGGATTTGTTTGGAACTTTACACATACATCCTGCATCTATGTACTGTAAAAATCTATTGCGAAAACAAATCAAAAGAAATCAACTCCAAGATGAGTGTGTTTGGGACAAACACAGCCACAAACACCTGTGCAGTAACAGGACTGAAGTACCAGAGTATCAGTACTCACACTGAGCACCACTCCCTCTAGAGCGTCCTGGGGTTTGCTCATCAACCTCTTAGTCAACTGAAAAAGAAAGAGATCACATTTTTCCCCTAGAAATTTTTCCAAGCGATTTTTAAAAACTTACCAATTTCGTGTTTTCTGCGTACCTTGATGGGGTGTTTGATGGCCTCGGTCACTGTGAAGCGGGAAGTCTCTCTCACCAGAGACGGCTTGCCGAGGCGAGCCTCGATGTAGCGCCCTGCTACACCGGTGGCGTTCCTCGCAGAGTACACCCCTACTGCCAGCAGAGTTAACCCTGCCACCTAGTGGTGTGGAGAAGATTTCATTTAATCCGTAGATCCATTAACAAAATGGCTTATAGAGGTTAAAATGCATAATTCAGAAGATTTAACCGTTATAAAGAATAGCATGTTTACTGTTGCAGTGACTTTGTCCCAGTCAGAAATAAAAGCTCTGAAACCTTCACCAAACACAGCGCCAGCAGTCCTGAAAGAGAAACGCATACGGAAACATCAGCGCCCTGGTTAATAAGATGGTTTTAGAACAGTGTTTGTGTAGTAATAATAATAACAACAACAACAACAACAACAACAAAACACACACTGAAATCCTTTTCCTAAAATGGTAGGCAATTCACTCCGGTGACTTAACATGTGTGGTCTGTAAATGTTAATTGGATTTTGCAGACCTGGAACTTAGTATTCCATCCTTGCACTAAGAATAAACAGACAAGCACCATCAACTCCACTCTGCTGAAGTGTTCATTCTCTTCCCCACCACCTGGATTTACTGCATTCTTTCCAGTCACATTTTGATGGAAGAGAATTTGCTTAATGCTTGTTGGATTACTAGAGCTACAACTGCTCGTAAAATGCAAGAATTGTGTTTACAAAGGAAGCTGAGAGGTAATGCTCTTTGCTAATGATTTGTAAATAATACAAATCACTTATTTTCACAAACTATGAAGCCCATTTATCAGTTGCAGTCACATTACAGCTCGTTTTGATGATGTACGACAATTTCATAAATCAAACCTAGAATGGTTTGCATGTCATTCAGGGAAAGTCCACACTTTTGTGTGTGTGTGTGTGTACCGTTTAGTCTTTAGTTCACACTCACTGTACATACCGTATGCTTTCTAGAACAGTCTGCCGGTGTTCAGATGCCTTAAGGCGGATCTGTTCCCTGATGATGTCAGCGTTCTCCCTCTCCACCCGACCTCGGGCCTTCGCCTCTGCCTCCACCCGCAGCATCTCGTTCTTGTGCCTCAGTTCCATCTCGTGCTCGATGGTGGCTGCACCAATCGCACAGCACCTCAATACCCTACACTACTAAATCCACCAATCACGGGACAGACAGATTACATCCAGAGCTTTGGGAATCAATTACCCTTCCTCATTGCCTCCTGCTTCTGCACAGACTCCTCCTGCCTCCGTAGGTTCTCCTCATTAAGAGCTTGCTGAGGGCAAAAAGAGGAAGGAAAAAACAAAAAAACAAACAAACAAACAAACAAACAAACAAACAAACAAACAAACAAACAAAAAAACAACTGAAGTTCAGAAAAGACCTCAGAGTGAAGGGCCAGTGAGAAGAATCAGCATGACTACAGTTACACTACTCTAGCTGATCTCGTTACTGTGGTTATTGTGACCACCAGTTTTCAGTACAGTGGCCGTCTGTATTTATCTCGCGGATCCCATCCACTGCTCAGCCCGCGTTAATTACAAGCACGCCACAAACGGCCGGGCGACACGAGGAGGGTGGTGCGAGGCGAGGAGGTACCTGCTGGCGAAGCTGGTCCTCGTAGCGCTGCCTGGCCAGTTTGTCCTGATACTGAGCTCTCTGTGACGGAGGAGCAGAAAGACGAACGCGTTAACACACACACTCGCACACTCCCACTAGAGCCGGTCTCCACGTGACCTGTGGAGCGAGCGGGTCTCTCCCTCACCGCTTGGTGCTGTTTGGTCTCTTCACTCAGCGTCTTCCTTTTCTCCTCTGCTTGTACGCGGATCTGATCACCCTTGATCTGCTCAATTGCGGCTTCATATTCCTAAAACCACACATGCAGTTTTTACACAGAACATACAACCACGGTGCAGGACTTATTGCATCATATATCACCTTCATATATAGATTATGGGGTTGGTGTTGGGGGTGAGAACTTCAGGAATTATACCCCGTTTTTTTTCCCCCATCTCAAGTTTATTATAATCGTTACTTAAAAAAAAAAAAAAACATTGCAATGCTGAACCACAAATCTTTACATGTCCGGACAACGTCCCGTCTTAGGTTAAACCTGATCCAGCATAGTTTAACATGATGATGCCTAGAACATGCACTGAATCGTAGTAAAGATGAAGCACGTGATTCTTCACAATTTGACATTAATCAGGACAATACAATGAAGACCAAGTTTACGCTAAAGAACGCAAGGCTCGTAACAAAAGAACTACACCTTCATCTTGCTCTGGTGTTCCATCTGAGTCGTCTGCTCCTGCATGCGCGCCAAATCAAGCGCGTCTTTCGCATGACCTGTAATTAGACAACCAATTAAAAAACAATAATTTAATCAGTTCGCATTAGCACGCGTGCTAACGAGTTTTAATCTCCGTACGCACGAAGAGCAGTACTACAGTCCAAGGACTAATAGCAAACCTCGAGCCACACGGACTTCTGTAACCCTTGACCCATTACCCTTGGTGTCTAACTGGCGTCTACACACGAGGACTTCAGACACGTGCAATATTACTAACAAACCCTACGTAGCCAACACGTAACTCTCTGTAACTAGCTTTGTGGTTCTTCTTTGGGTACATCAGAGAGATGCTGGAGCTAGTCACCGCAGCAAGTCTTCATCCATAATTAAAACATCTTAGTTGAAACTTCCAGCGCTGCTAACGGGTAGCTTGACATTGTACTGCTCGGGGATATTTTGCTAATCTGACCGTATCTTAGCTATTCACAAAAAGAAGCGTCTCTGGTCTGTCAAGCCACTTACGGGATCGATCCAGATCCTTGGCAGCCTGGGCCGCTCGCTCCAGACCCGTGGGGTCGAAGTTACTCCATTTGTCCTTGGGTTTATCTCCTCCCGAGCCCCCGGCCGGCGGCGGAGGTGGCGGCGGTACCGGCAGATCAGGAGGCACATCGGTATGCCCTTTTTTAATGCCGAACAACCAAGACATGTTTCAGTAAAAAGGAGAAAGAGCTGACGGCCCGTTTACCCGGTTTGCAAGTCACTGGTTACTACCGACACTTCCTCCACGCGAGCGTCACGTTGAATCTGTTTGCGCATGTGCACTCTAGCGCTGTACCAACTCTGAATGAAACCTTGCTACGATTGGTTGCATCACTCGTCCTTTCAAAAGGTCATAAACGAAGCCACACCCAACCACCACGTACGGTGGCCGCAGCGTATACTAAATACCGCGTTGCAATGCAACACCCGCACTTGAATAAAATCCTTCAAACTTGCACCATATTAACAGGTTCAAGCTAATAACGCGATTTTTTTTACTATGTGATGTTCAAGTATTGCACCAAACTTTTCTTTTACATAATATTTATTTTGTTATTTGGTATCTTGATATAAAAACTAAGTTAAATCTATTCGGCATTAGGGTATTTTCCACGCAAAACAACCCACGTAACATTGCAGTGTTACTGGTGAACATTCGAAATACATTTTTATTTAGAACAATATGGTAAACAGAAAACTGGGCATTTTAATAAACTGCTGTAAAAAATCTGATACACACAAATCCATACTGAAACATGCTGGTCTATACCTAGCTATTGAGCATATTTAATATATAGGTTTTGTATTTCATAATGTATTATTGTAGCGCGAGTCCCATTTTGTCGATCCTGTCGTCAGCATTTGATCTTTATGTAAAGCACTAAGATCTTGGAACCAAATATATACATCACACACATTTTATTATATATTAGTTTTTTTTAACATGCACAGTCAAATGACCATTTTAAGCAGTACATGTAGAAACACAATTTATTAACAGGTACATTATTGCATTTACAAATACACATACAGAAGGCATTGTAAACCAAGGTTATTTGCCCTTGGGCACCACTGACTCCAGACAGGGGATCTTAAGACAGGGGAGCAGGACATGGTTTCCCACTTTGTTCACAGGCCTTCGTTGTATGGCAAAAATGAACACCAATACAGAAACAGAACCAGCACTCCAGCATGGCAATTTTTTTTTAATATGTCCCTGGCTCTTCACACATAATTTTATTTCCTAAACGGATGTCTAGTGGGCAGTCTCCCAGTACAAAGCACACCACAATCCCCCTTAAACTCAATTCCATCTTAAACGGCCCTTTGGAACATGGGCTCTGATTGGACTCTCGAGAATATATAAGAGTGTGGGCCAAGCCTGATTCTGGAGCACCACCACCCTGCAGTTTAGTTCAAACCTTAATCAAACACAACTGGTCTAAATACTGAAATGTTACCAAAGACCTTGATTAGAGCTCAATTATGCTGGAATAGGGTTGTGACTAAAACTCATCAAAAAACAGCAAACCTCTAATCTTAGTTCTGAGCCGTGCTGTTCATTACAAAGGGATTCACGTGCCCGGTGGAATGGCAGTACAGGCCTTGCTGTGATTTGCCGTGAGGGGTGTCCGTCACTGCAGCTGTGGGATGCGAGAGAACACGCCTGGCGGCTCTTTGCCGTCGCCAAGCGCCGCTCGTAGCCCCTCCTCCCGCTGAGCCTGCGCCAGTGTAGCCAGAGCCTCAAACGTGCGCGGCTCTGTGATCGCCAAGTCGCTCAGGGACCGCCGGTTCACCTGCACACTGCACTGTGATGGGAAAGGTCACCGTAATATCAGAATAGTAGTACATTGATCTTATGGCCATAAAATGAAGAAATTTACTGACTGTAGGTAATAAAAACTTTCCTTAAATGAAATAACTCATTTTTCAAACATCAGTCCATGTTGAGTAGGAAGAAAACTATTTGGACTTTTAAAAAACGAGCCATGACTATGAGCAGCAGACAAACCTTGGAGAGCAATAAATGACTGGCTGGTGGCAAAAATCAATCAGATTAAGGAAACACTCACTTTTACGAGGTTATAAATTAGCACGGGATACTTCATTCCGTGCTCCCGGGAAGCTGCAGCAATGCGAGATATCCACAACTACAAAAGAAAGTAGCGCAATCATCAACGAAACCGAATCACTGATTCTTCTGAGAATTATGTGACAATGAACATAATGCACGCAAAGCATAGTGAAAGAAATATAAATTATTTATACTGAACTGTTAGAATATTTATCGAAATGTCTTAGAAAATATCTTATATGAATCGGGGAAATTATAAGCATGGGTTTGGATCTTACCGCCCTCATGTTGCGCCGTTTCGCTTTCCTCGCCTTAGATGCATATACGAACGCCCTGCGGACAGCACGAACGGCCAAACTGTAACAGCGATTCTTCCTTCCCCGAAAGTGCTATCAATGCGAAAGAGTGAAAAGGCGTTTAGTTAGCTAGCTGGTAGACTTGTCGCTTTTTGTGGAGAATCCAATACCACGATTAAGCGGTAACTTGGTAGGAGGTAGACAGGACTTGATTATTGTAAGCACACCTGGATGAAGCACAATGTAGACATACAAATGTGCAGTCTCTTAGCCACTCTATTGATAATACCACTTGCTAACAGCTTAGCAAGTACTTTAGCTAGTGCTAAGTGACATTGGCCGTCCGGACTTCATTGGACAGCATCAATTAGGAAGCTAACCTAGCTATCTTGTGACTGAATAATATAGTCTCACCCGTGCATTCTTCAATAGCTCTTGTACTTTCCAGTATCGATCAGGACCTCTATTACGTATCCAGCAGGATAACGTTAAAAACACCATGACTTTTTAAAATATTGTGAATTATATGACCTTTATCTGTAGCTAACGCAGTATTTTGCTTGCACTATCAACGTGCGTTTGAACATCCGGCCAGGCAAGATCCGTTAATAAAAGTCCTAGTTTCAACCTTTTCCGTAGTTTTCTATTTTCTCTGTATGTGATATTGATACGTTTATTATGACGTGAAAATTTTGCAAAATTTTGTTGGACATTTTTCCTGTTTCTATTTTTTCTTTTGTGACTATAGTTACTTATAATAAACGTTTTAAAATATATTTTGACTAACAGTTGTCAGATGTTGGGCCAGATCTGCAGGTGTATTTTGTAAATAATGGTATTGAAATAATAATAATAATAATAATAATAATCATCATCATCACAGGAACATTTTTGGTTGCATAGAAGTTAATGAAATGCTTAAGTATTTAGTAAAATTTCTATCCCTAATAGTTACTTTCCGACCCAAATACTTAGAGTAACTTGTAATGCTCTTGTGGGTTTTTGGGTTTGTTAAGATGAACTTTGTTTGTGAACTTTGTTTAGATGAGAACAACCGATGTCAGGTCAGCAACTTCCTCCCAAACTAGGGAACTATGGGATAGTGGAGAACTGCAATAGGTCACTACGCGAATAAGTCATAGCAGATTTCTTAAAAATGTCTGTTGTCGGTTTGTGTTTGGGACGGCACGGCGCCCTGGCACTCCGCTCCTCCACCGGAACGGTGGTAAGTTGTGGTAATAAGATATGGTTTGAGTGACGAATGATCTCAGGTTAAAAACGAGTAAGGTAAAAACCGAATCTAACGGATCGTGATGTCCTTGTATTAGCTAACCAGCTAGCCTGGGTAGTAACTCTTCTCTGCTCCGCTAGCTAGCGATTAGCAAGCAAGCTATCTCTAAAGCTTTCCAAGAGAGTCAGGTGCCTTGTTAGTATTTTTGCTTAAGTCCTAGCGTTCCTTTAGTAATTTAAAATATTCAGTGAGTATTTATTCAAATTTAGTCCACTCTCAAAAACCGCGTTAACTAGCTAGCAAGATTGACTAGCGTTCGGTGTTACTGGATTGGAAGCTAGCAGTGATTCGCTATCTAGCTAGCTGTCACCCTAACTTTGTTGGCGGTTTTTGATATGAAATCTCGACTAATGTAAGCTAATTTGTCACATAGATCGCAAAATTGCCATGGCGTAAGATGGTACTTATTTAACACCCAGCTGGTTCAATTTGTAAACGCCGACCTAAGCTTTCCAAGGCGTATTGGAGCTTCCTTGTATTTGAGTTTTAGGATTTGATCAGTCATGTCAACAATACATATCTGTCATCAGTTTTTATATAATTTGGTATTATAATGCAGTATAGACAAATATTTATACCACAACACTCCATATGAAGTTGTATACTGGTTGTCGCGCACCACTCAGCTGTAAAATGGGGTTTGTAAATATTTACATCCGAGGAATCCGAAATGAACATGTATTATTTATCTTTATAGGCCTTCTGATATTAATATTGAAATTGGTCTCGAGTTTTAGGCAGGTCAGTGTCTTGCCTAATAAGTAACTCATTTATGTGCTGAAGTTAGTTTTTCTTCATTTCTGCTCTAGGCTGTGCGGTACGCACAGACGGCCGCGGCTGCCACCCAGTCACGGGTGAAGAAGTTCCAGATATACCGCTGGAACCCAGACAACCCCGGAGACAAACCCCACATGCAGACCTACGAGATCAACCTAAACACGTGAGCGTGCTTCACTTGCCGTGTTTTTTTTTGTTTTGTTTTTCTCGTCAAGTTTGTGTTGGCCACCTCCAGACCATCAGCGGCCAGTTTCTGAGCACAATTCCTCCGTTGGGTGGGTGGTTTGTGGTGCAGACTGGTCAACCCAAAACAGCCGCACAACAGTGATTTTGGCCTGATAGCCTTGTATAAGATTAGTCTACACTGCTGCGTTCCAGCCACCATGGAGTTAATGCTGTGCTCAGAATTGTCAGTTGCTGGAGTTTTATCCGGTTCTTGTGGTCAGAAACGGACCAGGATTGAACAGGATCTTGTAGGGACTGTGTACAGTGTGTAGCTGGACATTTATGGGGGGAAAAGAACAGAATAAACTGTTTTCTTGGGTGCTTGAGACTGTTATTAGTTAATAAGTGACCGGCTTCATACCTTATTTGTTAATATTATTACTGATGAGTCAGCAGTAGCTGGATAAGAGACCTGAGGAGCAGAGCTATTTGATTTTTGCTTTATGAACTTTGTCACTTCTGTGTTTATTCCCTTATTTGTTTATGATTTTTGCTAATAAAGAAGGCTGTTATCTGCCTGTAGTGTGTGTTTGTTCAGTATGTGTTTTGTTATGCAAACTGGGGCTGGGCTGGATGTTTAACAGTTTTCAGTTTGAAGCCCCTGTACTAGTTTAACATGTCAATGTATGGTTTTAAAACTCCCACCCCCCCTGGTGTGTGTGTGTGTCCCTGTCCACAGCTGTGGCGTGATGGTGCTGGATGCACTGATTAAGATCAAGAATGAGATGGACTCGACACTCACCTTTAGACGCTCCTGCAGAGAAGGTAGGCGAGGAGTAGAGGAATAGTGTGGAGTTATTTTGAGGGCACAGCAAATTTACACTGTTCTACAACCTGTACACTGACTACACTGTATCAGAGTGTCACATCTTCAGTGTAGAACCAACACTGAGATATAATGAAATATTTACGAAAATGTGAGGGGTGTAGTGACTTTTTGTGAGATACTGTAAATAACAGCACAGTAACAGTACAGTAAAACCACAGCATATGTTCTTGCTTCACTGTAAATAACAGCACAGTACAGTAAAATCACAGCATATGTTCTTGCTTCACTGTAAATAACAGCACAGTACAGTAAAACCACAGCATATGTTCTTGCTTCACTGTAAATAACAGCACAGTACAGTAAAACCACAGCATATGTTCTTGCTTCACTGTAAATAACAGCACAGTACAGTAAAACCACAGCATATGTTCTTGCTTCACTGT
>JAOXYF010000019.1:684409-707362 GCA_028565775.1 Sternarchorhynchus goeldii
AGGTACATACTCTGTAGGGAGCATTCCCAGGTACATACTCTGTAGGGAGCATTCCCAGGTACATACTCTGTAGGGAGCATTCCCAGGTACATACTCTGTAGGGAGGTACTTACTGTACCATGTAAACTATATTCTCTGTATATGAAGGGAGTGTATGTGGGTGTTGTGTATGAAGGTTGTAAATGTTAAGTTTGTGTGCATGTAGGTTGTGTGTGTGTGTGTGTTTGTGTGTGTGTATAAAGCTTATGTATGTGTAGGTTGTGTTTGTGCAGGTTGTGTGTGGAGGTTGTTCTTGGTTTAAGGCCAGCAGCACTCACACTCTGTTCGAGCTCAGATGTTTTCTCCAGCAGAGACTGTTCCAAATCACTGCATTTCTTCTTATACTGGAGAACCTGAATACACACAAACACACAGACAACCGTCAGACACAAAATGGCAGAGATGTACACTATGGTTGAGATCCCTGACTGTGATTAGGACATAATATGAATGATTGAAAGTCAGCAGGGTGAGGGTGGGGTGAGGGTGGAGTGAGGGTGGGGTGAGGGTGGAGTGAGGGTGGGGTGAGGGTGGAGTGATTGACACCGACCTTGGCCTGCAGTTTCTGGACCAGCTGAGCCTGCCTCTGCTGCCCGTCCTGGTAGGCGGTGAGTTTGCGTTTGTAGGCAGCCTGTTCCTCCTCCAAGCGCCTGCGCAGCTCCACGTTCTGCTGAGCCAGACTGCGACACTCCGACGGGTCTCCGTCCACACCGCCCGCCTCCAACCGCAGGGCCTGCTCCAGCTGCACACGTGGATACATTCATGCACACACACACAAACACACGTGCGCACACACACACACACGCGCACGCGCACACACACACACACACGTGCGCACACACACACACACACACGTGCGCACACAGGTGAGACAGTGTATGATTCCCTAAATGAATTCATATATATATATTTTTTTTTGTTGTTGTTGTTGTTGTTGTTATTCCAGCCTACATGTTTATGAACATTTAATAATAACCTATACAAGGAGTATATTTTTGTCATCTTCAATACCAATAAATGGCCAATGGGCCAATAACATTTAATGAGCAGCTATAGGGTGACACAAAAGGTTCAACAGACACGCCCTGAGCCGTCTCCATGGAGACCCTCAGCCAATGATAAACATGCATCATTGTCACCACTGGAAACACTCAGAACCCCAACTGAGGCAGCCAGTGAAAGGCCTGTAAGGATTTACAACTAAAACCAACACGGCATGTGGAAAAGCAAATCCTCCTTTTGAGGAGCTTCTGTAGGTATGAGCAACACTGTGCTGCATTATTTGAATTTTATTATTTTCGTTACATTTACATACTACAATCCTTGTAAAACTAAATCCTACTGGTAGGTCAAAAACTACTAAAAAAAGAATTACAAAAAAACATAGCTGTGACACTGTTGCTATAGGCCTCTAGCAGGCCCTGTTAAACACCAACCCCCATAAGACCTCCAAAAACTACCCCCCACCCACCTCACCCCACCCTGTTTATAGTCTCCAGGGGTAACAAATGGCATGGCAACATGCCACTTCATTTCATTCCACTCCTCATTGCCACGGAGATGGGTCTGGCCTCCCTCTCGCACACAAAGGAAACCAGGGGAAGAGAAAAATGAGAGGAAGATGATTTGTATTCGTCTGAGAATCTTGGCAAACAATGAAAACCACCTCAGGCGCATCTACTAAGCAGAAGCAAGTCAACTTTGGTTTCCTCTTCGTTGAAACAGACAATACGCTCTGTTAAATACAGTGGTGAATCATTAACAGAATCTGGGGTAGTCCATCTTGCTGGATTTCCCGATGCTACTCGTATAATGTGTTCTGTTCAATACAGGAAGTGTATTGTGCCAGGGAACAACCACATAACCACGCAGGTCAAACAGGCTAATCGGTCACAGAACCTCACAATTCCCCTCCTGGAACTCAGAACCCTGGACAAGCACCTTGGAAGAGGCTTTAGAACGTACCATTTAACTGGCCACCAGTCTGATATGCTCAGGGCTGGTCTGATCTTTGCGGTAGTCTGATCGGATTTGATCGGATCCATAAAAACAGCGTCGGCTCTGGCCTTGGACGCATGAGAGTGAGGTGTGTAAAATCGACAAAGATACTTTCAGTCGTAAACATCTTAAAATGAAGATCTCAATAGCAATGCATCTGTTTCTATTGTTGTGTTTATAAAACGTCTGATGCAGCAGACTTGGAGGCCATGGGCCATGTTAGTGGGTGGGGCATAGCTGTAGGCGGGGCTGGGGTCAGGCTATGTGCAGGCTCTCACCCTCTCACTGATGGCACTGTATTTGATAGCCAGCTCGTCACGGTCGGCACGACTGTGGGCCAGCAGGTCCTCCAGACGACCCAGCTCACTCTGCAGAACCCGGTTCTCCTCCTGAAGCGACAGGACTGAGGACATGCTGCTGCCGGCTTCAGGGAGGGAGGGAGAGAGAGAGAGAGAGAGAGAGAGAGAGAGAGAGAGAGAGAGAGAGAGAGAGAGAGAGAGAGAGAGAGAGAGGCATGATTAAGAACAATAATGACAACATTGAATGCTTTTAACAATTGTTGTAGTGGGTTAAAAAAATACTAGAAAACACCACCACTAGTGTTTCTATGATTCTGCTACTAGAACCACATTTTTGTCATTGTTACCTTCATTTGGTCAAATTCAGTGAATCTGAAACAATGATAGCAAAGGCTACGTGATTCATACTTATTCAGTACACTGATTCATACTTATTCAGTACACTGATTCATACTTATTCAGTACACTGATTCATATCTGTTGGTTGGTTATCAAAAGCCCCATTAAACTAACTGGGAAAACATCAAAACACTGTCCAGGTTGTGAACATCCAGGATGATCTGAATGTCAGTGTTTGGTCTGCTTTTAGTTCCTACTACTGTAAGACCAGCTGTACCGTTGTTGTTGAGGTTCTTGGTGACGATCTCTCTCACTCGTGCAGGTATGCAGGTAGGCGGGGCCTCGGGGGAGGGGCCTCGTACCGTCAGCCTCTTCTCTTCGGACAGCACACTCTCCTCCAACTTCTGGAAGTCATGGAGGATAAATAATTACAGTCTCCCATAGCAGACGTCTGACTTATCACAAGCATGGCATTAGCTGCCTCAATAACCTTGATCAGATAATCAGATCAACACAAGCTGAAGGAGGTCTGAAAAGACACTTTCATGCAGTGCTGTGCACATGCAACATCAAACATGAGGAGCTCTAGTCTAAACACTGCCTGTTGTCCTGTTCTGGTTTGCAATTATTCAGAACTAGCATCTAAGTAACTTCTGTTCATCTAAAACCTGCATCCCACTGCCCTATTCTAATCATTATAATCCCCATGAGAGTAACAGGAATGTAGAAACTGTTTTCGGATCAGGTTTGGAAGTGCAAATTCCACCGACACCGCAGGTCGAGGATTACTTTGCGGTAGGGACAGGTGGCCGCGCGGCGGTGAGCGATGCTGGCTCACAGAGCTGTATATTTAGAACAGCGCCCGGTGAGACAGAGTACACAAGACCTCACAGCAAGAACGATATTACAGAGAAATGTTCATCGTCGCAGCAAAATAAATCAAACACCAGTGTAATCAATAAGAAAACTACAAGTTGCGTTTATGCAAACATGTCTACCCAAATAGCTAACTGAACGGAGCGCTCTTCCGCTCGCGCCTAGTGAGGATGATAAAATAAATCAGCGTCACCTGGATCACCGCCTCCAGTTTGGAATCCGCGCGAGGCTTCTCTGAATCGCTCATTGTGGCATGTGGCACGGTTTAAGCGGCGGGAGAAAAGAAAGCCCGGTATTCATAGATATTAAGCAATGATATTCTATCACCTCACCCTCGCTAAATGCAGAGGATTAGAGGAGGAATCCGAGATTATCCGAAACACGTTCGTTATAGAAATCAAATGAATTTAAAGTCTACTTTTTTTAAAAAAAGAAAGCCTATTTGTGGCGCTTCTGTTCTACAGGTGTTCGGGCCACTGGCTCCCACGATCGCAGAGTGCGGGACAGGGGAGAGAGTAGGAGATTAAGAGGATTCAACACCCCCACCCTTGAAACACCCCCCACCACCGAGCACGTTCGTGATGCGAACACCACCCCATGTTTCTACCCCATACAGGCGCGAGCCATGCCCTGAAGATTTACTCAACTCTCTCATAAAATCACTTATTAAACTAAATATTTAAGTAGATATGGTTTAAAAATATTTTGTAATCAATCGCATATTCTTGCATGATGTTGGTATATGTGCTTGTTGTTATTGCATAATATTACATAACAGCTAGGGTTAGGCTAATAAAACTTATAAATTGGGCCATTTTGTGATGCGGTATAAATGATAGCAACTTGGGCTATTTTTTATTACTCTCCTCGTGTTTGTTCCCTGTTCCGCCTCAAGAAGAGTTACGGATACAAGACGCGCGATTTTTGCAATCGTGGTGGAACCATAGCACTGTATGGTCAAGTGCTATTTAGTGCTACCGTTGCCATGGATACGGACATATCAACAAAGGAGAGGGGTCTTCACTGTCAGCGTCAAAACCTCTAGCCTTTCAGCAATGCTGCAAGAACATACCTATAATTACAATAATGAATATGTATGCTTATTCCTGATTTCAGGCAGTTAACATAGGGTTCGCACGGAGGACTAGGCCTCACTGTTGCAAAATGTTCGTCTAAATTCCAAATAGGGAAACCTATCTGCACACTCTTAGAAATTAAATAATATAAACCTTCACTTTTCGAAAATGTAGGCTATACAAACAGATGTATTCCGTAATGTAAGCTTTTATTTTGAAACGTGTTACAACAATTGCATTCACCGAAGCACCGTTAACTTTATATTCAAATATGCTGCCCTCTTGTGGTACTTTATAAAGCGATAAGTCAGGTCAGAGTTAATTTGTTCATTTAAAATACACTCTCTCTTAAATATGCAATCATTTCACGTATAAAAGCTAACTGGCCTCGTATTGAAAAGTGCAGTAAAGCTTTATCCAAACTGCGTACACAGTACAGATGCCTTAAGAACACAAACAGCGGTGTTGTGATGGGTTCCAGATACAACCACAGAGTAGGTTGACCTAATAAAGTAAATTTCGTTAAAAACTAATAATCGCCTGGTTAAGAAACACTTCCCACATCTTCCCACCATTCGAAAAATCCCCGTTGGCCTTTGGAGCAAAATCCATTGCAGCACCAGGATTGTAGAATCGCAAAGATACACCGTCCGACCCTGAAAAAATCTAGATCTGTTATTGATTGACATAATTTACCTCGAAAATTATCCAATAGCGACAGTGAGCAACTTTAGTACCAAGAAGCTGAGGCTCCAACATCTATAAGATTTTAACCTTTTTACAATGTGCGTAAACCGAACGTATATTTGCTTTCCTCCAAACCCTCACGGCCAAACATCTTCCCCGTTTTTCTTCGTTATAACCATGACGACAACCAAGCTAACTGTAGTTTCTCTCAGCATTGTTTAGCTGGTTAGCCCAGGCATATTCCATAGGCTGTCAAATGAGTTTTGAGACCGAATTAACCAAAGCTGAAGCTCTTGAACACATATGAGAGCACCGTTTTGGGATTCTCTTGACAATCCATTGAACGATGCTTCCTTCCTAATCGCGTATCTGTTCGGTGCAACCATACACCAACAATTTCCTGCACAAAGACAAATACTGCATAAAAATCTCGACAGGCACAGCATGGACTGGTACGCACGTTGCAGCAAGCACATACACGTACCTTCGGTAGAAAGTGGACGAACTTCTGGGTGGCATTATATTAGTCTTGGACTCTTCGACTGTCACCGCCCGTAAATTTGCAATAAGTTTTGAAATAAAGCGGTTACAGTAGAAAATCTTGAAACGTTTGGATGCGGATTCGCTCAGTGGTTTATTTCGAACCTTTTCCGGGGTGGGACTAAACTCTCACAATCAGTTCATTCGCTCCAGGGCTGTACCGAGACCGGTACGCACGAACTATGTCGGCTATCAGTAATAGACTGATCTAGGTTGAATCGAATGATTTTATCAATTTTGTAATCAAGTCTTAAAACGTACAAGAGCACATGTGTATTTTAAAGCGAAATATAATGCCTATTATAAGCAATGCTGACCTCCTTTAGTGAAACAGGCATGCATGACTGAAATCAAGTGGCATAATCAATAAAAATACAAGGAGTACAAGTAAGAACATACCCCGTTAGAGGAGTCATAAGCTTCGGTTCCTATTGCAGAAGTCAAGTGTTGCGCGTACATACTCATATAAACAGCAGACAACAAAATAGCACACAACAAATCGCGCCATGGAGACAACAGGCTCACTCGTCCTAACCGCGGAAAGCACTTTAGCGCATGACATGCGAGTAACGCGTTGCTTTAAGTAAGACTACTCGAGGTTCAACACAACAAAGCTCTTTGTAATTGCGTTAAGAGCCAGTTTCGCTCGGACATAGAAGGTTACGTTCGTCCAACAGGAAAAGAAGATTGACATTACTATTGGACAATATTTGGCTTAATGCATCTATCCATCAGAGTAATCACGAAAGGTAACATAGACTTGGACAACTGTCTTTATTGGCCTTATGGAAGAACGTCATAAGCATTTTTATTGTGTGTGTGGGAGGAGCTTATTTCAATAACTATACGAGGCAGATTCAACAATTCAACAAGTGCTCATTCAACTGCTCCGTATGTTCACCTGCCTATTTTTAAACTCACTGCTATGCCTAACAGTGAAAATAATTTGACAGTTCATCACCAACAATGACTTTATGGGTTCTTTTTACTCTTTGTGTATTCCTTTTTGTTTAGCTCTATATGTAACAACCGATACTCAATTTTAATGTTTAAAAATAAGAATATTCATAATTTCACACAATGAACAGGTATGACGTGGCATCAGGCAGCCTTCATAACCCAAAATCACACCGCCATGCAATGGTCACACACAATGGGGCTGACGCCTGCACCTTTACTGTCTATGTACTGACCATTCACTTCATGCGGCGAGTTGTAGAAAACCCGGAGTGGAGATCCAGCGATAGGATGACCTATCGACCAAGTGGAATGGATTCTTTCGCGAAGCAATAGAAACAGCGCCAAAACAACTCATTTTATATTAAAGAGGGGGGGGGGGGGGTCCCCAAAAGGAAGAAGGAAAGTTTTTGAAAACCGATCCAGTTCATATGTCAAAGAAGTTACCACTGCCTGAAGGTAAAATGGTTTATTTACAAATAAAGTAAAAGTGTTGCTTTACATTTTATACAGGTGATTTCATAATTAAAAGGCACTTTGGAAGAGTTTACAAATCTAAATCTGTTAAAAATTGGTTTAATACAAGCATAGTGGGGTGGGGGTGGGGGGTTACCAATCTTGGGAGGATATGTAAACAAAAACAAACAAGCAGACCTCAAATCAATAGCACTGCACGGGTAGCAGTTCTTCCTTTCAGTTTAAGTCACAATACCAGGTTTGATCAATACTAATACGAGTTTGCCACAGCTAAACCGGCCTTTAGTTGTACGAACCAATGAGGTTGGAGAAATGGTGCACAGGACACACTCCTGCACTCCTCCTGGGAGGTGGGCCATGTCTGGAATTTAGCGAGGCAAAACTATTTTAGATTACCAGGATCCTTTGTGACCCCTCCAAGCAAAAGAACACGGAGACAAGAACTACCATTTAACCCAAAACCTCTGCCTGCATCTTAAAAAAAAAAAATCACACCCAACAACAAACAAACGGAAAAAGCCCAGCAAGCAAACAGAAAAATCAGCCTTGTGCAAAAGTTTCCCCAAAACTGCACTGAGATGATTGTTTTTTTTCGAAAGGAGGTCGATCTCTCAGTTAAACGTCCCGGTGACGCAGAAGAATCGGAAGGGAGGACAAGCTACAGATACTTCAAAACGAGGAAAAAACACAAAACCCTTTCCTAAAAGAAAATTGGAATGCATACATTTCTCAGCTGTAGTTAGTGACGTTTCCACCACTCTGCTCTGCTCTCAGTAAAAAAGAGATGTACTTAAAAACCCAGATTAATGACGGCTTCTACCATCAGAACCAGCCCGCTAAGGAAAACGGTACAAATATCGCTGCTTGTGGTGCATGTCGAGTCTCAAGATCACTGCTGGTCTGTGTGTAGGGAGGAGGGGGGGTCTGGTATGATTTGGTACCCTTTGTTCAGCTTTTCACCTGTGAGCTTTTTCTTTTTTTTTAATGTCTCCGAGGTGAGTTGAGAGTCGTTGAGAGAGAGAGCGTGTCTTTTTCTCCATGGTAACGCACCTTTAAGACTTAAAACTGCACCCATCCTGATTTCACAGGTTCCTGAGTAGTGCTGGAGAGAGAGAGAGAGAGAGAGGAGAGAGAGAGAGAGAGAGAGATATGGTGAGGGCATGGTAACTACGGGCAGATAATGTACACACCCAAAAACAAACGAAGTGTAGATTAAGGGTAGACTGATGGACAAATGGTAGTTATAAACATTCTTTTGGCTAAGATTTATAGACTAAATTGGCTGATCTCAGTGAATGAGATTTTCAGTGAAGGGTAGACTTGAAGGCCTTTCAAATACATACACATATACATATAAGCCACAAAAACAGCCCAGCAGCATCACAAAGCAAAACCCCGCCCCCCCCCCAGTCATAACAACCTTTTGTTAAGGGACGTGCACTGATACTGACCTAGAACTAGCAGTAGTGAAGTCCCCCCACAGGTCCTGAGAGGGCTGCGTGGGAGCCGAGGGTGCTCCGAATTCTAGAAGCAGTCCTGGGGGAGGGGAGGGGAGGGGAGAACATAGTTACACGAGCGCGTCTCGCTCCGACCTCACGGATTCGAGCCAACGAGGACCCGCGAGAGTACCTGGGCTGGGCTGGGCCGGCGCTGCAGTAGTGGGTGGGGCAGATGGTGGCATGCCAGCAGGTGGGAGGATGGCCCCGCCTTTTGCACCTGGTGGAGGCGGGAGCAGGCCGCTGCTACTGGGCCGAGACTTAGCAGAACCCACGGGATCTTTCTTCTTAATGTTCTGAGAAAGAGAAATTCAGTTTGACTAATATGCAAATTTAGAGATTATTATTATTAGAAATTTAAATTTGAGATTCATCAATTAGAGATTAGTAATATGCAACCTTTGCCCTGTAATTCTACACAATTAATTCTACACAGATCATTATAAACAGACCCTGAAAGCAATTCATCACCTGAAGGCTTGTCCTCAGACTTAAAATACATTACAGAACAATGTCTTACACACCAGTGAGATTCCTACCAAACATCAGTCCACATTTTCACAATCAATACGATAATCAGCAAAAATGTGAACCAAAATAAATCCAAACTATTTGCCTGCTTTGTAGATTTCCAAAAGGTGTTTATTTGGTATGAAGGTTTATTCTCAAAACTTATTGAATGCGGTATAGGTGGAAAACCATTCAGTATTATAAAAACAATGTACTCAAACAACCAGGAACCCTTCAACACTGGAAACAAACAGTTCTTCAGTCCAAAGTGTGTTGTCAAGACACACCTGCCTGCTTTCACCCACCCTCTTCAACAGATCAACCAATTGGCTATTTGACTCCACCATTACATTCCTTCTGTTTGCAGATGATCTGGTTCTTGTCTCTCCAACAGAAGGAGGTCTACAGCAGCACCCAAACCTGTTCCATCAGACCTGGGCCATGACTATTCCAGAAATCCCAAACTCCTACCGTTTCAAAGCTGAGAGATGAACACTGAAACAAGCTGGTCCTGAAGCTCCACACACTCTTGTACTCTAACAGCATGGCAGACAGACAACCTCAGAACACCACCAGTTAGAAACCTAATTAAATTATTCAACTAGAACAACCAAAAGCCAGAGTAAGCTCCACTGCTGTCGGTCCCACCCCAGAGAATACACTGTGACTAACAAGAAACACAGAAGAACCCTGAACAGGTACAAACTGAGTAACCAAAGTCTTGCAGTACAGACACGGACACACCTGGCTGCCCAAACCACAACACCTCTGTGCCTACTGTAGTCAAGCTGCACTGGAGACAGTGCCGCCTGTAGCCAACATACACAATTAAGAGACATATTCTACCACCAAGATTCCCAAAACTTCACCCAGAATTTAAAGCACTGGAGGATGATCTTACTCAGAGAGAGAACATGTGTATATGATATATACACGTACATACACTGCTATGTCTTCATCTGTGTTTGTGTACATGTTGCTTTGGTTTATCTGTAAATGTTCTGGCAATACAACATGTTTTTACGACAGTAAAGCTCATTTGAATCGAAATGTGAGAATTGGGGGGGGTTGTCTGTGTAGTACCCCAAGACTGATCTTGATGGTCTGACCCTCCTTGAAGCCCAAGTCCAGTTTGGGAGCAGAGCTCTGATTAGCTTCCTGCTTAGCCAGCTCACCTTCCTGTTTCACCCACCTTAGTGAGAGAGAGAGAGAGAGAGAGAGAGAGAGGGGATAAAGACACAGACTATAGCTAAAACAGCAAAGCTATGCTGAAGGCATAACGAATCGATTCCTCCTACGACTGATGTGCCTGGGGATAGTGATCGATTATTTGACGTCCATGGATGTTAGGGGAGATGCAGCTAAATATCCTATTCATGGAATAAATCTACAGAGTTACCAGTTTTCACAGCAGCACATGCTTCAGTTTGTCAAATCAACACTATGGAAAAAAATCCCCTACTGGTCAGTTTATTGTGTTTGTTTGAGGGCACTTCCTCCTTTTCTAAAGAACAGCTTTGCTTTCACTTCCTGTATGGTTTTTTTAAAAAAAAGAAATTAATTTAACAAAATAAAACAAAAACCGCTGATCGCCCTGAACGCAGGACAGCGGCAGCAGTGGCTCACTTGAAGTGGTCCTGCAGCGCCACGTTGAAATCGAACGAGTCTCCGCGGTCGGCGAACCCAAGGCCGATAAACGCGTGCCGCCCTGGGACAACAGGAAAGGAACTCAAACAGGTTAGGATGTCATCACACTGCCTCATAATGGGGCATGCATATATTATATTATTATATATTTTTTTCCTGCAGTTATGTTTTCAGCAACATCAATGCTCAGTGTCAACAGACCTTGAAATGTGCTAGGTGAATAAACATTACATACATGCATATAATTTAGGGTTATACGTTATATATGTTTATTTAATCAGATCATTAAAGGATGAATGAATTATTATGTAAAGCTGTAGTATGGTCATAGTATGTTCTGAGGGATCTGGTGTCAGTCCTGCCCTTACCGCTGCCATCCTCTATCTTGATCACAAAATAGCGGCTGGAGTCGGTGACGGCCTCCACGGCAGCCCCGGGGTACTGCTCTACTGGAGCCTGCGCAAACAATTCCCCTGCAAACCCCCACGAGCAGAGTTAGTACACACGCAAACGGGACCGTTTAGCGGAGCCTGGCGTGCGCCCGGGCACACACGCACACATACACGCACGCGCCCTGTTACCCGTGTTCTTGTCTTCGAGCTTGATATAAGCGATCTTGGCCTTGGCTGTGATCTTCAGCCGGCCGGTCCACGCTGGCTCCTCCAGCTTCCAGTCAGCTGCCCTGCACGACAAAACGGACAGTACGCATACCATACATCATATTACGGGAATGCCCCGTACAACAGCAAACAACCACGGGTCACTAGATTTGTCCTGACAATATGTGCAAAACTAAGCTTCGTATATTCCGAGTACAGGAACTAGAGGAACACAGTCCACTTTCCCACATGACTACCTTCCACATCCACAGAGCTTCATTGGTAAAGGATAGCTGTGCCTATTGTGTGAAGACATTCACTGGCATCTAAAGACTGAAGTGCGATTAATTAAGACAGCTGAACCGTGGTTCGGTAATGGTGTTTTTCACCTATTATTAGCAGTTAGAAGTAATGCATTAGTAAGCAGCTTCCACTCGAATTCCTGCATGCTTCTTTTTTTTACTCTTATTGTTGTTAAAAAATGTCATGGCTGAGACGGAAATCCACCTTTCCCTTGCTAGAGAATAGTATAACTATTAAATAATAATATATGGTCATGGATGAAGCATCCATCATTACGTAAGGCTAAAACGTCTGGGCCACCGTAGTTCGTCGTGTCTTGTGCCGTTAGTTGCTGATAAAGTTTTCATGAAACAAAATGTTACATGGTTGTTTAAAATAACCGGCTTTCGTGTTCTTCTTAAAAAGCAAAAATTGTTTTAAAATAATAGAAATACCTATTTCGACAAGCAAGTTAACCATTGGAATACAAACAAAAAAAACTTTCATTACTAGCGTAGAAGCTAACCAACTAGTCAGCAAGCCAAAAGCCCCCTCAGCAGTTCACTTTTAACCGCCGCTAACGTTTTCACCTGGTAACTCCTCAAACCGCGCTTGTTAAGTTTTTGCTCTTTAGTAAGTATACATCAGTCGTGTGGTTTTATTGGTTAGTTTGCTAGCTAATTAGCTATGATCTTCCGGGAACTTCAAATCCCGTATCACGAGCATGAGATCTCGGTGAAAGTTTATTTGTAAGCGGTTAAGGTTCATCCTACTCACCGATAACCGCGGTTAGAAGCTCGGGGAGGAATCCTGTAAACGTGAACCTCCGGTTTAACACAAAGTATTGACTCGTACTCGGCGTCCGCCATCCTTGCTCTCTTCAGTTGGCTAGAAACTTTTAATAAAATCACCTGTCCAGGGACAGCAAGGAAGTCTCTAGTGCGCTTCCGGCCCACCATGACGTTTCTTAAGCACAATTAAAAGTCCTAATTGAATTAATTGTTTTACCGTTAAGTCTTATCCAGAAACCCATTTGTATGGAAATGAACTAGAAATGAAAAACGACAACATTCTGGAATAAAGTTTATTTAAGACAAAACAGCACAGACAGTGGCGTACTGGAGTTGGGTCGTTGAGTGCACGAAGTAAATACGCAGTCTGGTTTCTTCAGGCACGCTATTTTTATGACAGTACAGCTGATACCAGTCTAATAGACACTGCGCGGTTGTGAACAAAGCAAGGAATCGCTAGGCTGGAATATAGAAACGCACCGACTTCTATTAAAAACTCAAAAACGCCTAAACCTTCGCTACAGCACTTATTATTGTATATGAGAGTGAATACTTATCTAACTCGCTCTTTGGTCAATGGGACTACCACTTGTAATTGTGAACGACACGCTCACACAGCTGACAAACATAATTGTGCTGTAGTACCGGTCAATGCTACGGGATGGTGAAACTGGTTACTTTAATTATGCTATAAAATGTACTGCATTTTACATGCAGATGTGTGGAGCCCAAGTCTCTGTGTACAACCGGGCAGTGACTTCATAATCCCTCATACGGCGTATTGTTGCAGTGCAAATATGGAGCTATGGATTAACAACCATTATAAAGAACTGCATGGTTCCAAGGTCATCAGCTTCTAACTGAACTACACTTCATCTACCCGCTCACAGACCAGTGCATAAACATTGCTAAAATTCCAAAATTAGTCCACATCAAAACATATTCAGAAAACAAACAAAAAAGCACACACAAAAAAGCAAAACGAAAAAATCCACAAGAATCTAAAGCTTTTTGTTTGCAGGCACTATAACTCCAACCAATTCTGCTGGGGAAAGAGAGCTCAGAACCCCATTAATCTGCAATGTATGGCACTTGTGCTTCAGATTCAGTGAGAGGCTTTAGTGTGTACGCATCCTGTGCGTGAACTACACGGTTGGCCTAAGGCTTGCGCTGACCACACGACGTTTGCAAATACATGGTGTCGGGAGAGCGGTGCGG
The DNA here is from genome assembly GCA_028565775.1 of Sternarchorhynchus goeldii. Lineage (NCBI taxonomy): Eukaryota > Metazoa > Chordata > Actinopteri > Gymnotiformes > Apteronotidae > Sternarchorhynchus > Sternarchorhynchus goeldii. The sequence continues at coordinate 698,241 of JAOXYF010000019.1, forward strand.
GGTCACATGGCCTACCCTGGTCACCCCACCAAGTTCCAAGTTCCCTCAGGACCCCATTCTCGTCACACTGGGGTGTTACCCTGTTCCAACACACCTGGCCTGCCCCGCGGAAAAGACCCGCCATCACTCTGTGGCCTGAAGAGGGCACTTAAGAGTTGGAACGCAGAGCATGGGGAGGCCTTTTGGACTGGGATTGGCTTGTTGTTCATGCTCAGCAGAAAAGGCAGGGTTCTGAGAGACTACATACTCTTGGCCTACTGGCACACTCACCCTGCAGTAAAGCCCTCAAACTACACTAGCCAATATGCTAACCGCAAGACCTCATCCTAGAACCTACTATCATAGGCTATAGTGTGACAATGTTTGTTACCATGGGTGTGTATGCATTTCTAAAAGCCTGTAGTAGTGACCACATGTACAAAAATAGACTGATTTAACACAAGCCAAAAATATTTGACACTTTGTATTTCAAATGCTCAAATCAGTTAAAGGGACTTAAAAGAGGCTTTTGCAGGCTTTTCACAGGACAGTTCCCTGCTCACAGATGATTCCCAAGCCTAAACTACATAATATATCTTAGTTTAGAGCTTCCCCTGACATGGTCTAGGGTTAGAACCAATATGTGACCACAAAAAACTGTCTGAAACTGTTTTAAAAACCATCTTCCCTATCTCACTGAAGTTTCAGAGTTACAGCTAGACATACTCCAGAGGCGGAGGGGACTGGTCAGGCAGGCTGTAGTAACTACACACTAGCGCATACGGTGAGTTCACGCTTCGATAAAACAAAGCAGGTCTGATGACCTTAGTTCCTGAGCAGGTTATACAGAGGGCTGGGCCAGGCACATATTAAAGAAACCTCTTGCTCAAAAATGGAGATAATGAACATTAGCTAATGATCTTTTAGCATATGCAAATATGCAAATGTTACACGCTCAGTCAGCTTTGATTATATTTTTAAGCGTTTTTTCAGTAAAGCTTTCCTCTAAACCCAAAACTTAACTAATAAAAGACAGCAATAGAGAATACAGACAGAAGGATAAATTAGTCAATAACTGGTTTGTGTCTGAAGAACCAGCATAGAAAACACTAGCTAAAGGAGACCGAAAGACAGAACTGGGTAGTTACCACTTGAGACAAAGCACTTCCAAAGCCTGCTTGAAGTTGCCTACTGTCTGCACGCACACACACACACACACACACACATACACACATACACACATACACACACACACACACACACATACTGCAATAAGACACAGTTCACATGTGGCAAATAAACCAGTTCAGAATCGGGGGGGGGTGCTAAATGGTTCAAACACTTATTTTCAGGAGAATTTGTGATAAACGCTCCGTTTTGATGGCAAATCTCTTGGGGAGAACCCGTCTAGCTTTCTCTCTCAAGTAAATTCGTTACACTTAGCCATCATCCTGCACAAACCAAATGAAGGTAAAGATCAGACTGAACCGTGTTATAGAAAAAGAAAAGAAAAATGCTGTGGTTGCCAATATGTTGAACTATCTTGTTCAGTTTTTCCACTAATCTAAAACATACAAAACAAATCATTCTTTACAGGCCATTATATATAAAACAAAAATCTAAAATGGAACACAACAAAACCAAACAGGCACTAAAATCGTTAACCTTTACAAATACAAACCTATCTGCCCTCCCAGTCTGGCAGGGTTTTTCTCTGAGTTATTGCTCTGTGGATTCTGACACTGGTGCCTTCGTGACCATATCCTGCAAGTTGTTTCTCCTGTCCGTGGTGGGACTCATCTACATCAATTTAAAGGTCCAGTCAGGATAAACTGAACCAGCCACACACCCCCACCTCCCCCATCCCCCTCTGGCCAAGCCCAGTGTGCACTGACAGAGAACCAGGGTAAACACACTCATCGTATGATCTATCTTGGTGGTCTTACAAGTCATTATTGTCTAATATTTCTGTTATTGCAGTACCCAAAACACTGGCCTCTGAGCTGCAGTGATTCATGACTTGGGTTTTAGCAGAAATTCTCAAACTGCAGCACCTATTACTCATAGGGGGGATAGGGGATGGTTAGTAAGAGCCTCACAGTGTACAGAGTCCTAGGTGTGTGTGTGTGTGTGTGTGTGTGAGAGAGAGAGAGAAAATCAGAGAAAGATGGGCATAGAGCGAGGGAGCCTCAATACAACATGGCCCAGCCAGATTCCCACCCCCTCCTCACTCCTGTCTTTCTCTCCTGCCACAGCCTGTAGGCAGAAGGGGGTGCAGATGCGGATCTGTACCAAAGCAAGGCCGACTTACGCTCTTCCATGTCTCTCTGTTCCAGCGTTCCTGCCCCGTGGGTGCGCGCCCCCCCCCCCCCCCCTCGCTCACAGCATACACACTGTTTAAGACTCACACCACATGGGTTAGCATCACCACCTCCCCCCTTGTCCCTGACCCTCCCCCTCATGCTCTCCCCATCTCTTTATCTGCTGAGTCGGAAACCTGCGGTGCCGTCTGGCCCTAGCGGCTGGCGGATAACGTGATTGGTCGGCCGCAGAGATTCTGATGCTGACGGACTACTGGCAAGGACTGGTCTGAGAAGGAATAAAGAGAGAGAGAGAAAGAGAGAGACGGTTAAGTCAACGTCAATTACCTATTTACAGTCACAAGATTACAGCTAATGGCTCACATCAGAAATGACTGCAACAGCGACTTCTCTGATATGACTTTTCTGTTAGAAACAGAATGTTTTTTTTCTATAGCCAGTCAAGATTACACACCAAGTTAGCAGCACTTTGTATTTAAATATAACCAGATGTGTCATACTAGATAAATAGAACCAATGCGTCATACTAGAGCCACAGTTCATACATCAATTTATGTAATGAAGCATTTGGACTAGTTTATATTTCGCCACAACATCCACTGAATATTAGGATGTTCCCGTCTATGTCAAGCCCACTAAAGCACTTTAGACAACTATCGGAAATTTTCATCTTCAAGCCTGATGCTTCAGAAAGCGTTTGTGTCTCTCACCTGTCTGCCTCTTGCCTTTCCTGAGATGGTTCTTCGGCGCTGGCGCTACCCAGAATCCTCCTCCTGGCTTCGGCGTACTCCGCCTCCCTCTGAGCCAAGGACTTCACCTGCTGTGCTGGTCGGGCAGGCGCGCCCTGCGCTCCCAGAGATCCGTTGCTTGGGGGCCGCTTCAGGATACGGATCTGCGGAGGGGGGGCCGCAGGCAGGGAATCGTCCTGAATGACCACGGCGGTCTTAACGGGCGAGCTTTTGCTACTGCAGAGAACAGAGTTTAGGATTTATCCGGCCAGCAACAAAATAGTGTGTAATCCATAGAGGCATAAGTGATCCCTTCAGCTGACAATTGTTCACTAACGTTACTTCATTAATTTAAACACAGCTAACCTACTGAAGTGTTTAACAGTTGGCCACTGCCACTCACTTAGATTTGTCACTGATTTTCAGTTTCGCCTCCAATCTTCTCTCAATCTCCTGCAGATAAAACACGAGGGTCAAACACACTAATGTCTACGTACTTAAATTGTCACCTAGCTAAAATAGCTCCATAGCCAGCTAGCTAACGTTCTTATTAGCTAGCTGGCTAGTTACTCAACTACCTATCTAGCTAACAAAAGGCTCAGCTAACTTGTCACATTCAACACAAAAAGTAAATGCAAAAATGTTGTAAAATAACAGATAAAATACACTAACGGGAACAGACTTACAGGTTGGTAGCTATAGATTCTCCTATAGCTATCAACCCTCAATGAAGTCACCCGAGCTACATGGTACTCAGCTAACCGATTAGCTACAAATACCAAACCTATTTCAATGGCTATAAACTCAACAAGCAAGGCCTTCCCACTTTACCATCACAGGCTAAAATATACAGCTCTGAGCAAAAAAAGAGCAGATTCCATGGGCGTCAGTGAAATAGCAAAAATGACAGTTGTCTTACTCCGCTATCTGCAGCATCCTCCCAATTATCAGACACATCTTCATCTTCCATGATCTCTCTGCAGATTGGGGTTAGCGAGCTACTTAGCTAGCTAGATATTTAGCTATACCGGCTAAACAAATCAAGTAGAAACCCACGACTCTTTCGCATACTTTTGTTTTTGAAGCCTCGAGTGTTGCGTTTTGCTGCCACCTATCGCGGTCTTGTGTCCCTACAACTTTCTAAAAGGCCATATGACGTGCACATTACAGCAACAAAAATGGTCAGTTTGTTGTTGTTAGCTGCATACAAACTAGCAAAGTATTACTACTGAAAATAAATAGACGGTCACTTAATGATCGACACACCGATTCCCTGATTAAAATCAATGCTGAAAACTGCCAACGTGATAGAATAAATATGAATGTTTACCATGTGATGCACATCCTGATCTATGAAACAATACAATGACTTTTAACAATAACTCGAAAAGGATTTGATATAGATAACCATAACTTATATCACTATATTTTTATATTCAGCCTTTAATATTCACTTCTTGTACTTTTATATTCCCTGCTTGGTCTGGGAATTCAATGACTTGTCTGGCACACCGCCATCGCTTGCTAAGCACAGTAACTTAATGCTGATAGTGTTTGTTGTCCTAAAATATCTTATTGGAGCTTTGAAGTGGCCAAGAGAGCAATTATGATCTCAAAAGTCGTCGCTTTTGTTCGGCCTTGCACCTCCTTCTGGACCGTGGCGTTTGCGTGCGCGTTCCCGTCTGCTTACGGAAGATGCTCTTCTAGGGTGGAAGATGGCGAATGTTTGGAGTGTGGAGACTAACTGCAGGAGCTGATAAAGGGAATCAAAAGACAGCAGCCAGAGAACAGACAGAAACGGGAAGGGGAGGACACAAATACAACGGTAATTATAGAAGTTAGTAGGCTTGATAAATTTGCCAAAACTACATCAGTTCCAGAACGCAGCTAGTGCGCTCACAATTTATAAAGTTAGCTAGCTAGCTAGCTCGCAAGCAAGCAAGGTTAGCTGGCTAACCAGCGTCTGTAGCTAAAATAACGTTAGTTTAGCTCTCTATTTCACCGGTACATTAGCCAGTTAGCTAGCAGGATTTGTTGTGTCATAACACCATAACAGTTTCCCAACAGTCTATCGAATGTAGTTGACGCTTATGTGACAGTTGATGAAGTTAGAATTACGTTATTCTGTTGTTTAGTTATATATCACCATGGTGCAGTGAGATTGCAAATGTGGCAGTAGCATTAAGCTTTTTGAGAAGGGCTGGCTAGCTAGGCAGGGTAGCTAGCTTATTCACATAGCCTACAAAAGAAATAGCTCGCATAGCCGACTTAGCTAGCTAGCTACCCAGGCGGGTTACCGTTAATTGAAAGCTAGAAAGAACTCGTTAGCGAGCTATATTAAGGCATAGTGTTATTTGGTTTTGATGTGTCAGACCACGAATTACTGTCCCTGCAGCGTCTCCGTCTAAACCCTGGTGACTCTGATTTAACACACCGAGCCTCTAATAACGCCAAAATAATGTCCAGGCTAGCCTTGTTTATTATCACCGTTACGATCGTACAATATCATGGCTGATATCGAGCTAGCTATGATGCGTAAGACTACAGAAATACGCGTGCTATGTTTTCCTACCAATATGTCAGGTGGCAAAAGTGTTAGAATCAAGAGCAGAGTGTTATCGGTTATTTCAGGATGCGCAGTCGCGATGTAGGCTTCTCCATAAGATACATCAGGCCTAATTCCACAAAAAAGGACCAAACAATAAATTATACTGCTAGTATCACTGATAATGTTGTTTGGAGTTGAGTGCAGAAAATAAGTTTATAAACGTCTTGCAATGTGTTATGATGGATGTATATTAGATCGCTGATTTAATATACAAGTTTATACAGGGTAAGAGATTCTGCTATACTATATGACTCGACTTAACTTGAAAGCTGGAGAGTTTGTCTCCTACAGTTGTAGTGTAGAGCACTGTCAATCTGTGAGGAAATGTGATGCCTCGGAGAAAAGTTTACTGCATCTGCAGAAATGTATGCAGTCCTGCGCTGTTTCTCAAAAGTAGCAAGCACAACAGTTTTTTTTTTTTTAAAAACTGTCTCTGTTTCGGCACAGATCTCCCTGTCTTAGCCTTTGTTTGTTTGTTTGTATGTCTGTCGGTCCTTCTGTCTGTCTGTCCTCCCAAGTCTCTGCATCTGCAGGCAGGCAGCATGTCCCGGTCCTCTGACAGTGAGGATGGCTGCTTCGTTGACATGGACACCGAAGATGGAGGCCCAGCACTCCCAAGTCATGCCGAGGACCAGTCTGTGGAAATGAAATCGGGCGGAGTCACCGGAGACCTGAACTCGGAGAGCTCCCAGCAGCCAGAGAGGAGCAGGCAGAGAGTCATGGGTCAGCTGCCAGAGGAGGTGCTGGAGTATATCCTGTCATTCCTTTCTCCTTATCAGGAGCATAAAACTGCTGCCCTGGTGTGCAAGCAATGGTATCGCCTCATCAAAGGTTAGTCAGTTATTGCTCCAGTTATTGCAGTCATTATGCTCTCAGTAACCTGTATGTGTGACTGACTCGTGGTGTGCTATAAAATCTGTCGCGGTCCTGACAGTTACCCTTTAACAGTTCTTCAAAGGGCTCCGCTGTCTCCTGTGATGTCTCTAGGTGTGGCACATCAGTGTTACCATGGATTCCTGAAGGCAGTACAGGAAGGGAATATCCAATGGGAGAGTCGCACCTATCCATATCCTGGCACGCCCATCACCCAGCGCTTTTCCCACAGTCAGTACCCCTCCACCCCCCCCTCTTACTCCCCTTGCACCGTAAACACAGTCAACACGGTGCCGCTTGGCCAGGTCACTCATGCTTAAAAACGACATTCATTAAAAATGGGAAGATGTTTTAAATATTTACTTCAGTGAGGGGGAAAAATGTCTGGGCACCTCCCATTCATCCATTAAACAGGTTTGAGCTGAAGGTAAAGTATAGTGTGTGTGTGTGTGTGTGTGTGTGAGAGAGAGAGAGAGAGCGCGCGCGAGAGCTATCCATGTAGTCTCCTGAGAGTCTAGCCTCTTTGGTGGGGGCGGTGTGCTTGTGCAGTGGGGTTACTGCTTCCCATAGGGGTTTGGTGAGAGAGAGCTTACTCAGCAGGACGGTGTGAAAAGGCTCTTATTGTCATTCAGTTTCCCGCCCCACCCACGTACACACACACACACACACACACACACACACACACACACCCGCTGACCCACACACACACCCCACCCTAGGACAGGGTCAGGGGAGTGTGTGTTTTAGGGTTGATGTATTACCTCATTGGCAGATTATTTCATCCCCAAAATGCATGATGATATAGGTCAGCTCCTTCTGGAATCTGCGTTAGCGATGCTGCCAAAGGGCTTGGCACTGAGAGGGGGATGGATTTTGTCAGGCTTGATGATAAATTGCTTGTTGCTTGACCTTTTAAACAAAATTAAAACCTTTTTCCTTTTGCATTTTCCCTTCTCTAATGCCAATTCTGTGAGGCTTCGTGTTTCCTCTTCAGGATCTCTGTCCTGTTTTGCCCGTTTAATACTTCACGGCTTTTCTTTGTGTGCACGCTTGTGTATTTATCCGTTCAATCATTTATCTGTTATTAAACAAGACTCTTATCAACTGGACCGCTTGGTCCACAGCTTCAGTTGCTATGATTCAGTTCAATACTGTTGGGGAAACAGCGCCTCACATGGCGAGGAAAAGCATGACGCGGGTCCTCGCTCTCGTTTCTTGAAGGTGCTTGTTACTACGACTCCAACCAGTCCATGTACGTGTTTGGAGGCTGTACCCAGAGCAGCTGCAACGCTGCCTTTAACGACCTGTGGAGGCTCGACCTGAATAGCAAGGAATGGATACGCCCGCTGGCGTCAGGTATACACACACACACACACCACGTGCACTTAACTCCGCTGCATGTTCTGTCGAAGAGAGCTGAGACCCTTGCTTATCTCTGTACAGGGTCCTACCCGTCCCCCAAAGCAGGGGCCACGCTGGTGATGTTCAGAGATCTCCTGGTGCTCTTTGGGGGCTGGACCCGGCCCAGCCCCTACCCTCTCCACCAACCAGAGCGCTTCTTTGACGAGATCCACACATATTCGCCCTCCAAAAACTGGTGATGTGCTTGAATGTGTAAATGAAATTACGGAATGAATGAACGCATGTCAGTATGTATTTTCTTTGTGATGTTTTTTTTTTATGTTTGTAGAGTTAGAATGAAGCCAAATAATGTTCAGATAATCAAATCACGTATCTGAATTTGTATATACAGCAACAAACGTAGCTCGCCTCATTCAAATCAGTAACATCACATTCTCCCTCCCTCCCTCTCAGGTGGAACTGCATCGTTACGACCCATGGCCCTCCTCCAATGGCTGGTCACTCCTCCTCCGTCATTAATAACACTATGGTGGTCTTTGGAGGTTCTCTCGGAGCTCGGCAAATGTACGTAAACAAATGGGGCTCTGGAGGTGTGTGCTGCAGTCTCTTTTTCAGCACAATGAAGCCTTATTTTCTATTTTTTTTGTCCCGTTTTCTGTCTCAGAAGTTGTTGCTTGCATGCGTCTCTTAGTATTATTGACGTGGTGGTGTTTTTTTTGGTGTGTGTGCGATTGTGTGTTTTCAGGAGTAATGAGGTGTGGGTTCTGGATCTAGAGCAGTGGTCCTGGTCCAAGCCCACCATCACAGGCCCCTCCCCTCACCCACGCGGCGGCCAATCGCAGGTGAGTCTCGGTCCTCCCTCGTCCCAAACACGTGTCTAATTTCCTGCTTATGTAGCCGCAGGCCTTTGTTGTTGGAAGCCAGCAGCCCTGCATCGATACATTTGGACCTGTGGACCCAAGGGACCCCAAGGCCCAACTTTCTCTCATAGCTTCTGCAGATGAAGCCAGTCTGTCTGTGTTTCTCCTCCAGATTGTCATAGACAATGAGACGCTGCTGATCCTCGGTGGCTGTGGGGGCCCCAACGCGGTGAGTGCCCTTAAATTCAGTCCCATTCATCAGCAAAACTCTCGTTGGACAGCTGTGCTGACACAGCACATGCCACTGTTTGGATTATGCGTGTGTGTGTGTGTGTGTGTGTGTGTGTGTGTGTGTGTGTGTGTGTGTGTGTGTGTGTGTGTGTGTGTGTGT
>JAOXYF010000019.1:707523-752721 GCA_028565775.1 Sternarchorhynchus goeldii
GTGTGTGTGTGTGTGTGTGTGTGTGTGTGTGTGTGTGTGTGTGTGTGTGTGTGTGTGTGTGTGTGTGTGTGTCATGATCTATACGATCATCATCCTTAGTGTAAAAAAAATTGCCTTCCCATCTGTCTCTGATCTGTTTTCCTTCATCTCTATTGCTCTCATCTGTGCTGCAGGTGGGCCAGTGTGTGGTGGTCTTCTCCCAAGCCCCTTCAGGTCGAGCTCCTCTTAGCCCCAGCCTTAATTCCCGCCCCTCCCCCATCAGTGCGACGCCTGCTCCGCTGGGCCCGGACCCTCCGTCTCTGCGCTCGCAGTCCCCTGTTCGCAGTGGTGCTGCTGGCGTCATCCTGGGTTCCGTCGAGGAGGCACCGTGCGTCAACGGCCGTTGGGGAACGCTCCGCCCACGTCCGTCAGCAGCCAGAGGCGGGGCCAGAGACGGAAGCCCCTCCTCTTCGCAGCAACCCTCTCCTTCGCAGGGCCCAGACAGCCCGCCCCTGCACTCACTCCCCCCACTGCTTAATGGCTCCTCCCCTTCACCCCGCACTAGCCCCTCCCAGGCTGCGTCCCCACCTTCTCGGCCACACGGCCACGCCCACGTACCAACCGACTATGGCTGGGAGTCCCCGCCCCCTTCATCAGCCTTCTCCTCTTCCTCTATGGCTCCTCCCCATGAGCAGCCCAGCACGAACGGCCTGCACACGCCCCCTCCTCCAATCTCTCCTCGGACGCCGCCTGGCGCCGTGTCGCCTGCCGCTCTGCGCAGAGGCCTCGAGGCCGTCAAAGCCCTGTCCACTTCAACTTCATCCTCCCTGCCCTCCTCTTCCTCTGTAAACCAGCCTGGAGGAGGCTCCGCCTCCAACAGCACACCCCCCGCCACTTCCTCCGCCTCCTCCAGCCCTCCGCAAGCCGCAGCCACGGCCGCCGACGGACACTCCATCCCACCGATCGCGCGCCGGCTGGGCCACCATCCGCCCCAGAGCCTGAACGTGGGCAAGCCGCTATACCAGTCGCTCAACTGCAAACCCATGCAGATGTATGTGTTGGACATTTCGCGCGCCAAGACGGACGGCGTGGTCTCGTGGAGGGTGTACGGCAGCGGCGGTGCCTCCGGAGCCGTCACGGGCCCCCCCGAAACCAGCCTCCACACGGTGGTGCAGGGGCGGGGTGAGCTGATCATCTTTGGAGGTCTGATGGACAAAAAGCAGAACGTGAAGTACTACCCCAAAACCAACGCCCTGTACTTTGTACGTGCAAAAAGGTAATGAAGACATGGATGGGGGTCAGTGTGAGCGCTTGGCGCGGGGCCCCCGGTCTCGCAGGGGCCCTGCGGCCCACACGTACGCGGACTGAACCTGAGACCGACCTTCCGCTGCGGACAGGGAACAGGGGAGAGAGCGAGAGAGGGAAGGGTTTCGAAACGAGTGCGTCACTAACAGCTGCCGTCTGTGTCTTTCCCAACACTAATTCTTCTGCTCTGATGGTTTGCAAAAGAAAGAGAAACTCACATTTCAACACATAGACTGGACTCGGTGAAGACTCATTGTTGGATGACTGACTAGTTTCTCCTTACCTTGACTCCTTCTGAGCGTGTGTGTGTGTGTGTGTGTGTGTGTGTGTAGAGGAGAGAAACTGAAAGGATTGTTCCAATGCTTTTTGCAGTCGTGTTACACTGTGTGTCATTGAGCAGACAGACCACGAGGGCAAACAGGAAGTGAAGGGACCGGAACAACTACCTTGCTTTTATATCTCACTTCCTGCCTGCACTGTTTACATTACAAAAAAAAATAAATTTTTGTGTGTGCGTTTAAGGGAGGAAGGGAGTGAGTCCCTGCATGCGTCTGAATTTGTTGAGTGTGTTTGGTTTGTTTGTTTGTTTGAGGAAGGAAGGGAGTGAGTCCCTGCATGTGTCTGTGAATGAACCGGTGTGGGTGTGTTTGCTTTTGTGAGAGAATGCCACTGTGTGGTGATTTGATGTTTGGGTAGGTACAGACAGGGAGGGGAGGGGGGTGTCTATTGCCGTGTACTCTAAGCAAAGTAAAACAATAAAAGCCTTCATATGTCTTAAAAGTGTACGGCTTTGCCTCATTTCTTCAGATAATGTACTTGTGAAGACGTACGTGTTGAGCAGCCTCGACTGTTCGAGTAGTGCCCAGTTTAACAGGTTCATACACATTGATTCAAAATGTACATTTTAAAGACAGATTGTAGGTACAACATCACCAGTGAAGAGACGCTTGGGGAATGTTAAATATAAACTGTTAAATAATATAGTTAAATTTGGCCTGTGTCGTCTTTGGTAGCTAAATATGAAGTGAAATGAAGATATGAAGTGGCGCGCAGCTTTTGTCTCGCGAACACCGTCACCAACACATACATAACGTAAGGGGGTGCTAGTGTGCCCAATTAAAAAATTAACATTATTGGGGATTAAAATTGTTCTTTCGGTGAAAATAACTGCAGTTAATGTGTTTTGTAGAATGCCTTTATCTGTTTGAGTCTGCTGTACACAAACGGTAGATATGTTTGGGTGTGTTTTGAGTCATTGGAAACCTCGTTTGTCAGGTCGACATGAAGCTGTTTAGAAACTTGATACTCAAGATTGCACCGAAGCGGAGGGCGTGTGATGTGTTTGTTTTGATTCTCGTGTTAACGTACTGTTTCCCTGACAAACTCATCGCCTCGGGAGTGATACAGCAGAAGCTTTTGACGTATTTGATGACGATCCCATCCCATGTAAAGAGGTTACCCTTTTACCCATTTTGACTGCATTATGTCGCCGGCACTGAATCTATGAAAAGGCGGAATATGCAGTTTGATTGGTTAGACGCTACAGAGTCTGAGTTTGCAATGGAAAGGGGCTCCTCTGATTGGATGAGAGGAAGGGCTCGACGAAGTTCGTGTTGAAGACGCATGTTTACTTACCATCGTCCATCATAAAGCTAGAGAGGGAGTACTGTCAAGGGTCGAATGGATTAAGTAAGTATATTATAAACTTAGAATAATAATTTTATTGACTTCTAGACAAGTAAAAAAAGTATAATTTCAGGCCACGGTGCAACTTAACTGCCTTTTTCAGTTTTTCAACGCGCTGTCCATCGTAAGTAAGGGCCCGCGTAATCTTTTAATTTTTTATTAATTAACTATTTTATAAAATGCAAATTATGAGCGACGATTATTATTTAGCCTATAAAACGTCCCCCTTTCCTTGTCAGTCTCAGGAGTTTCGGTTTTCACATTGACCTGCAATGTAAAGTTACATTTCTATGCAAAGGAGCTACAGACCTTTAACCCATTTTTATCTGTTTCTTTCTTTAGAGTTTCATTTTACTCGCTGGTAAAACTGACCCCCATCTTCCCTGACTTGTTGAATTCTTACTGGTTCCACATGCGGTTGTCTGCGAAGGTTCTTAGTACTGCGCGACCTATCCGCACGCGCTTATTAGACAACAGGGACATGATACTATGAACGTGCGGAGAGTGAGTGACTGGACGATATTTCCGGCCAGTTGTATTAACGGTACACACGTACAAGCTCTGGTGAAACTACAGTGAGACATTAAACATGTGACTGCTCCACCATTTGGACTTCAACATCTCTGTAGACTTTCAGTTTGCTGTATACATACGCGGATCGTGCCAAGAACTTGCTAGTACTGTTGAGAAGAAGCAGAAACCCAAGTCCTCTGTCAACAAAACCTCATCATCACTTTCTCTTACATCACACATGCTAACTCTCAGCGGCCTACAAGGACTGCAGCTATGACCGTCGTTCAGCTCATCAGCTACCCACAGAGCACAGTGCTCATCACTTCGAGCTCCTTGGCTCCGCTCCCCCGATCGGGCGCAGCTCCCACCGGGCTTCCACGTGGCCTCCGGCCCCCGCTGGACTTCACCCTTGGGGCTCTGGCCTGCTGTGGGGCCTGTGTAGTCACCAACCCCCTGGAGGTGGTCAAGACCCGTCTGCAGCTGCAGGGGGAGCTGCAAGCTCGGGGCTCGTACCAGCGGCACTACCGCGGCGTCCTGCAGGCGCTCTGGGTGGTGGGCCGCACCGACGGCCTCCGCGGCCTCCAGAAGGGCCTAGCGGCCGGCCTCCTCTACCAGGCCCTGATGAACGGGATACGGCTCGGGTTCTACTCCTACACCGAGGCTTTGGGCCTCACCTCAGCCCTGGGGGGTAGTCTAATAGCGGGTGCGACCGCTGGCGCGCTGGGGGCCTTCGTCGCCTCTCCTGCATACCTGGTAAGTCCACAGGTACAGAAACTTTATTAACGTAATAGAAAGCGTATTTGCTCCTCTAAATGTACCAGTAAGCTGACAGGGTCGGACTCATCAGTCCTTCGTGTGTAACTTGGTGACTGAGCGGAGCCCTTCCCTTTCTCATGGCACACAGGCAATACAGGCAGCTCTGCATATCTGAACTGATCCTGTTAATCATGTTCGGCTTGTCCTCCATAACCAAGTGCCTAAAGCCTCCTCAGGTACTGGGATTGCACCTCCTTCTCAGGTCTTTTAACGTGATTAAGTTGTCTTTGAGAGCGAATTGGATGCCCCCCCAACTCCCCCAGCTTACACGACATGGTTTGTGTTCTTGTGTTGGGTTTATAGCCGCTCACAGTCTCTGCTGTCTGCCAACTGTAACTCAACACGCCAAGTATTGAAGTGGCCGTGTCGATTTGGGGCACTAAATATATCACACCCCCACCCGGCATCACCTCTACGGGAATGACCTCGGGGAAAGAGAAATGTAGACAGGAGGTGCTTGATACTTTAATGACAGTTTCAAATAAATACAGCACTTAAATATAGTGGTGTGTATATCCACAGAGAGCAGTGACCAAGGCGTGGGAGTGAAAAGAGTCAAATGTCTCTTGAGGTTTAATAATAATAATGTAATAATAATATAATATAAAAATATTTTATACAGAAGTGATACAAGGTGGTTTACAATCACAGATAAGTACAGGTTACAAATGATTGAATATAAGTGCTAAGTTAAAGAAGAATGGTTAAAAATAATTTGTAAATAAAATGGAAAGATAATGAAAATACAATAATGAAAAGTGTGATTTAGAACGGAGGGAGAAGTCATGGTGCCAATCTTCATGAAGGAAATACACTGAACGGGGAATAACGGTCTTCCTAAGACTTTAATAATATTAGTAATTAATAATTATAAGTGGAAGAGACTGTGAGGGTTAAAGGCCTAGGAGTTTCTGTGACTTAAGCAAGTTGCTGAGTCTGTCTGGACATTGACTCATTGTTCCAGTGCAGCGCTAGGGCCTGTTATCGTATTACGCCTCTCAGGCCAGGGGGGGGGAAAAAACACCTAGCACAGAGAGATATTGCTTTCAAGGACAGGATAACCCTTCAGCCGGGTGTGTCAACGTGTCACGCTTCCTTCGGCAGGTGAAAACGCACCTACAAGCTCAGAGCATGGCGGCCATCGCTGTAGGGCACCAGCACAACCACCAGGTAATCAAGGACCTCATCAAATGGAGAAGGGCCACTCACCTGGCCCACTTTTGCAACTAATCTTTATCTCGTTTTCCATTTCCGCTGACGCAGTACCCCACAGTGCAAAATGTGGGGGTGCCGAAATTGAGTTTAACTGTGTATACGTGCCTGGCTGCTCAACAGCGTCTCTGGCACTCCTACTGGTTAGCAGCTGTAGCCAATCAGGGGAGAGCAAACAGGGGCGTGACACATTTGCTAGATGACAAAGAACTTTAGCCAGACACACACACACAGATGTTGGTTTTGCAATGCTGAATTGGTCTAAGAGCAAACAGTTAATCTCTGACCCAGAGCCAGGCCGAACTTTATTTAAGCATAGTGAGGATTCAATTCATTTTCAAAGCACAGTTTCCACTAACTGGGAAGTTTATTCCAGGACTATGCTTTGCTCACTAAGAAAATCAGGCCTAATGTTTGATAAAAAAAAAATGTTTGGGGAAAAAACATCTGAATAAGCAGTGAACATGACTTTTCAGGGATTTGGTTTTTAGATGAATCATATATAGAGAACAGGGAGTTTGATAAGGTTCCACATTTGGATTTAATAACAATTATATGACCATTTCATGTTTAGAAAATCTCAAGAAAAAAAAACATGTTCCACAGATTACACAATAAAACATACCTCATTTCCAATAATGATTCCAAAAGAGTTCATTTTGACCATCTCTTGTTAAGACTGTTGGAAACCGCTAATGCTCTGTTTGAAAAGCCACTTTGAGTTTGGGTAGGATGTAGGATTTGAGTGAGCATTGTGTTACTGTGTAAAAAAAAAACCCACAGCTGAGTAAGCAGCAAACATGACTCGGTTATCAGGCATTTGGAAAGTTTTTTTGGCTCAAAGAGCAAAAAAGATGTAAATATTTCAGACTGCCCTCCTCTGCTGCTGGAGGGTTACCTTTTATGGCCAAATTTTCTCCATGAAATACCAGGCAAGCAGCTATTTCTAATTGTTATAAAAACGCATGATGAAATGACTTTTGCTTTGAAACAGAGCAAATATTTGAAGGGGTTCTGTTGTATTATGTTTGGACTCTTTGTATTAATAATAATAATAATAATAATAATAATTATATTTATTCCAGGTTTTACATTTCCTATTTGTATTAATGTACTTACTGTGTTTAAACTCTGGAGAAATTATATTAATATGAAATCGACCTGGACGTTTGAATAAGAGTATTTTAGTGCATCAACTTTTAAAAACTGGTTTGAATATGTGCTAAAATATATAAGAAAATAGTAGATTTGAATGTGCGTCTATAGGAAGCCTTGATATAGTCCAGGTTTCCTCAATGTGACTATTATCGTCTGTGTCAGGGAGTCTCCGGTGCCTTTGCTGCCATCTACAGGCGAGAGGGTGTAATTGGGCTGTGGAGGGGCGTTAATGGGGCTGTTCCCAGGGTCATGGTGGGGTCAGCGGCTCAGCTGGCCACCTTCAGCTCGGCGAAAGAGTGGGTCACACGTGGACAGGTGGGATTCACCTAGCCACACAGTGTACATTCACATCATTTAATGGCCATCACCTGTCAGTTAGAGAGTTGAAAATGTATATTAAATTGGTCTAAATTAAGAAAAATGTTGATATATTCTATGGTTGGTAGAAGATATTCCACAACATGAGACACAGAAAGAGATCAGTGATCAGTCAGCACAAATCACTTAGGCAGCGGTGTATTTTCAAAGTCTTTCAAAAATGCAGGTGTTCTGGGACGTGGGCAGTAAAATTCCCTCTGAAATGAACAGAGCCTAGTATTGTTTTAATCTGACAAAAATTGGCTGGATGGAATCGTGTTTCAGCAAAAGTGTGGGCTAGATCCCTGCACTCAGTAAATGAATACTGCAGCTTTTGAGTTAAATAGGCCCATTCAGCATTAATCAATCAGACCAAACAAATCAAAGATTCTGTCAGTGCCATGTCATCAAACACAAATCCTAAATAAACCCAGCCGTATGTACTTGCTGTGCCTTTAACTAGCTTTCGGAACATGTGGAGAGCAGATTCAGACATTTCAGCCATCTTGTTTTGTGTGAATGAGTTTGTATTGAGTATGCCATTGTCCTAACCCCTTTCCCCTGTCTCTCCCACAGTGGTTTAGTCCTAACAGCTGGCTGATTGCTTTGACAGCTGCCATGGTCAGTGGCGTTGCTGTGGCAATCACCATGACGCCATTTGATGTCATCAGCACGCGACTTTACAACCAGCCAGTGGATGAGTTGAAAAGGGTAAAGCCCACATTGTTTTATACACACTGACACACAGCACACAAAACACATACACACACAAAACACACACACACACACACACTCACACAATTATCAAGTGCTTTCTTGGCTTTTGTTTGTCTGATGAAAATGAAAAGAGTTGTAAAAGCTCTTTCCATATGCATGTACCAGTGTTACTGCCCTCCAAAACCAGATTAAAGCTTGCTAACAGTGCTTCTCTCCACATGTCTTCTGTTCTCTCCACTCCAGGGTCGTTTCTATGCAGGCTTCCTGGACTGCCTGCTGAAAGTGTGGCGTGCAGAGGGTGTGTTGGGTCTTTATAAAGGAATGGGCCCTGTGTTTATACGCCTGGCACCCCACACCGTGCTTAGCATGCTCCTGTGGGACGTGTTGAGGCAGAAAGCACAGAACTGTGTGGTGTGAGGAAGTGCTGTACCCTTCTGGTCCGCCGCCAAACTGCACCCCGTCAGCAAGCTGCCAAGAGTAGAACTCATGAATACCCTTGTCGTTCTATGTCAGGATGCAAAAATCATCCAACGTCTTACAGGTAGCAAATAATCACATTTTAGATATGTTTGGTTGAATTTTGGAATCCCACACACATAAAACTGGATCCATCCTATGGCTGTTCCATGACCGGGTCTAGAGAGTTCTAGAATAAGCTCACACTCTATTTCTAGGATTCCCCACCCACTGCTTACACTCCTGAGAAGTCTGGAACTCCAGCTGTGTTTAATCTAGCTTTAGGGCTCCAAACAACTTGAATATAACAGATCTTTGTGTATGTGAATGTTTGTGTGTGTGTGTGTGTGTGTGTGTGTGTGTGAGAGAGAGAGATCACCAAGCACATTTACAAATAAGAAACAGAAGGGCATGGGATGTAATAGATTTAGTCTTTATTCTTAGGCTTAGCTAAGAAGGATAGCTGTTATCTCCCTTTGGATCTAGTCAACAACGCCCAGGGAAGAAGACTGAGCTGGGTCTAATGCTGCTCCTTCCAGTATGGAATAGAAACCTGGAATGATTACTTGAAACACAGGTTCATGAAGAACTACATGATGTTTAATATCCATATAGAATAACACTGAAAAAAAGAGGGTCGGTGTGATTTCCTCAACTGTATGTGAACATACTGTTTTGAATATGATTTAAAACTTTTCATTAAATAATTTGCTACTTGAATGTTGTGTTTTTGTGAGTGTACAACTGTTTAGCTGGATTCATCTAAAAATGTCAAGGCTATATGTCATTTCTGACATTAAATGACACATTATTGTATTTTGGATTGAGAGATGTGTCAAGCATGTGTTTATCATGTGGGCATTTAATGCGAAACCCAGATCAAGCTATTAACTAAAAGTCACATTCATTTATACATAGTGCTTTGTGTTGTCACAAAGCAGCTTTACAAACGCATTGGTCCAAGTCCCTGATGATCAAACCAGGGGCGACAGTAGCAAGGAAAAACTCCCTAAGTGGGGATTAGGAAGAAACCTTGGGAGGACCAAGACTCAGAAGGGAACCCATCCTCCATTGGGCGGCCCAGCTAGTAGCAGTCTATGTCTTGTGTGGCTAACATTATTTACTTGCTCAGAGCTGACATGGTCAGTAATAGCCTACTCAGCGTTAAAGACATTTTTAGGGTTTAAAGAAGGTTTTATGGTTATACTCCTATGGGTATATTATCTGCATAAATTTGTAAATGTACATTTACATTTATGCCAGTTAGTGGACACTATTATCCAGAGTGACTTGCAAAAATACTTTAGACTGAAAATAACCTTAACTAGCACAAATGGGTAAGAGTTCAAAAATGTGCCTGATTGGGTTTAATTAAATTGCTTTTCAGTCTGCATTGGAACACACTGAAAGACTATTCTGACAACCACTGGGTGCTATAAAAGATTGAGAGTCTTGGTGCTTGTCTTTCATGAACCTTCCATGAAAGATTGTGGGCCAAGCTGGGTCCAAGGTACATATGTGGTTTTGAGCATTGCTAGGAAGATAGGAAGTTGCAGGTCCATTTTGGCCTATTAGACAAACATCAGAGTTTGAAATTTGATACAAGCAGCTACAGGAAGGCAGTGAGCAGTGCTCAAGATCAGCCATGCTATAGCATTCTGGATCAGTTACAAAGGCATGTTGGCACACATAGGAACTCCTGCCAGGAATGAGTTGCAGTAGGCAAGCCTGCAGATGACAAGAGACCAAACAAGCACCTGGGGGGGGGTTAACCCTGGCTCCCTGAAGAGAAAAGAACAAATTCTCTGAAGACTGAAAGTCTTGTCAAGTCAATTTAATTGTTATAGCACTTTTTACAACAGCCATTGTCGCAAAGCAGCTTTACAGATGTCCAAGTCCAAGCCCTCAAACAAAGGGCGACAGCGGCAAGGAAGAACTCGCTGAGAACATGAGGAAGAAAACTTGAGCAGAACCAAGATTCTAAAGGGAAGGTCCATCCTCCTTTGGTCAACACCAGGCACCTCAATAACAGTAGTACAAACAGTAATGAACAACATAAAATGGAGGAGAAACCTGCAGGACCAAGTCAAGTCTGTTACGTGATCTGAGAACGACAGCTGTTCATACACAATTACAACAAGATTTCTTGCGTCCTTGGTTGGAGTGAGAACTTAATTTCCAAAATAGATGACAAGATCCCCGTGAGGACCAGTTGCTCAAGAGATGTGTAGCAACTCAGTCTTGCTGGGATTCAGATTTAGGTGGTAGGATGCCATCCTTGATTAGATGTTGCTTAAACATGCCAAGCTGTGGCTAGAAACCAAAAGGTGCAAAGGACAGGATTAGATGGGTATCGTTGGCGCAGCCATTACACGAGAGAGAGTGTGAAGAGGACCCAGAGGACTCTGGTGGAGAGTTTCTATTTTACCTGATCCAAGCATTCCTCTAGGTAGGTAAAGAAGCATTGCCATGCTGAGCTGGTGATTATTAGGTCACAGAGGACTGACAGCAGGTTCTCCATGTTGAAGGCTGAAGACCAGTCCAGATAAATCAGGACCAATAACAGTTAGGCTGATCTGGTTTCTCTCTCACTGAGCTTGGGCTTCTCTGTCACTGCAAGTAAAACAGTTTTGGTGTACACCAGTGTGGTGTGCACCAGTTTTATTTCCATTTACCACTGGCTAATGTCTCCTTTTCATGACAGCAACCACTACATCTGATTTCAAGAACACTGACAATGAAGACCCATTTGAAATGTGATACGTTGACTAGCCCATGACCAAGAGTAAATGGTGCCCATGCAGGAATGTGGTGTATAAAGAACATGAGTTGGACCTTTGTTGATAGCAGGTTAAACATGAGCCTTTGGCATAAATGTGGTTAAAAAGAGGAGAGATGAAGAGAACCAGGATATATTGAAAAAGGCAAAACCTTGCCATGTTGGTCCTCCTGCTGTGCCTTTGTGAGGACATGCTGCACCTCCTGCTTATGCTGGGGGCGCTTCTGTTTCTCATCTGTGCGCAGGAGAAGAAGTTTAAATCCATGGTACAGTGTCCACTACCTAATCCAGCACAACACCAGGAATGTGACACTAAAACTTCTGATGCATGATAGAGCAGTTACACCAATGATACCAACCGCTCTTTCTGAATCTTCCATCAGCCGTGTCTATCAGACTTTTCCCAGAGCTCCTGTAACTTCTGTTATCAGTAGGACTCATTTCCATTCTTGAGGTACTCCACTGTGAGACATTACATTACATGTACAGCTTTTTGTACTCTTATCCAGAGTACTTCACAAACATATCTCCATGACGGTATTTATGTTCCCTGGGAGCACGTCCACTGACCTCCTCTTAAACTCTCTCAGATTGTGTGTTAAATTCTTAAGTGTTAAATCCTATTCCAACTCTTCCAAGACAGATAAAGAAAAGCCAAGATACCATCTTGCTGGTGTGTAGATGAAACAACAGAGACACTGGAAGGGCTCCATTCTTCTGCCTGGCAATGCAGAGTGCATCTCTTGTATCAAGGACACCTTTCCCCCTCTTTAAAGAGGGATAACTGCCTCTCTTTACTTTTACCGAGCTAATGGATGTCCCCCCAATCCGGCTTGGTACTAAGTAAGGATTGACGAGGCTCTCCTGCTACCTACTCCGGACCAACCACCTCCTACTTATCCAGACGAGGATGGAAGATTAATCATCTGGATGGGAGCCCCTCTCAACACCCCTGATTTCCGGACACTTGTAAATCTGCTTTGAGACGACATCTGTTGTAAAAGGCGCTGTAGGAATAAAACTGATTTGATTTGATAACAGAATCCTTTCAGGATTTGTTTTTCTGTTCTCATCAGCGTCTACTAACTACTACTATCACCTGTTATAAGTTCTGGTTTCTGACCATTGCTGTCTTTCATGCTTTTTGCATGCAGTTATAATGGACAGACAATAACTAATCCTAGAAAAGCAATCCTTTACTAGTTACATAAATCCAACACAAGATGAAGTCCAGAAACCCCACTGCGAGATTCAAATATTCCTGTTATCCCATAAACCACAGGCCTGGTCTGAGGTACTCAGTTGTACCTGGAAGACCTCTGGGTCTATAGATCTTGACTTTTGCTTTTATTCAACTAACCAGATTTTCACCAAACTATTTGTGAGTTTAATCCCATGTGCAAGAGCAAGTGAACCAAAGTCATTCACACAGCAGGGGCGCCGTGAGACTGAAATTTATTACTACAAGTCCGAGAAGAAATCCGCCTTGGCGGCCAGTAGAGGGAGCAAGTGAGTAGAGTGATGAGTCAGGGACTCAGGAACTCCCTCTGGGGACTCTCACCGTGCATCATCAGCAAATTTCTCAGTAGTGAGGCCTTGGCTTTCAGTCTCTATATGCCTGAAAGGGCATGTAGTTCATTTTATTTTATCATTATAGCTTCAAATTTTGATAGCACAAAGTCTTGATCGGCTTGTTTTGATAGTCTGCTCTGAACTCTGCTTTGTATGAACCAGACTCTTTTCCTGTGCTGAAAAATGTTTTGCTCTCATTGGATTGTTATTGCGTAGGAGAACAAGATTTAACTTGTAATGTCTGTCAATTCTTTTTCAAATCACAGGCCCAAAAATTACTTGTTATAAATATAAGCGACACTTCAAATGAACCAATATTTGTTCACATTTGCAGAAGTGTGTGCATGGCTTTTGCAGAACTCAGTAACTGGATTCAAATCTTGCCTTTTTTAAAATCTTTTTTTTTTTACAAACTACAGTGAAAAGATCAACACACACATACACAAAATCACTCATAAAGAAACAGCACACATGCACAAAAACCTCATCGTTTCAACATTTGGGGATTTGAAATGCACCGGGAAAATGCTGACACTGCTGAAACTGTTTGCTCAGTTTTTTTTTTGTTTTTTTAACAAATTTTTTTGTCTTATTTTTCTCTCTCATCTGGGTTTTGTGGGGTTTTGGCATGAATGACGGTCATGGAAGAGGCGCTTGGTGCTTGGGGGGATATGATGTCATTACTGCGCATGCTCTCTCTTGCATGTGTGACATCACTGAAACATTCCATTCTACACACACACACACACACACACGCACCTCTAAGCTAGCCCCTTCCCCCCTTTTCTTTCAACACTCCCCAGCTCTCTCTATTCCTCTCTCCTCTGTTCAACCGATCACTACTCTTTTTCTTCCTTTCATTCTGTTTTTCTCTCCTGCTGTGGTACGTGGCCTCGGCCCTCTCCCCTCCCCTCCACTGCCCTCCGGTTTCCTCTGTGTGTGGTGACGGGGGTTCTGCGCCGCTCCTCACAGGACTCAAACTGCTCCCAGACGGAGCTGATAAGCTCCCAAATTCTCATGGGGGCTTATTCACCCCCCTCCGAAATCGGAGCTAAGCCCATCACTTTCAGAAATGGAGCCCGAATCCTCCACCGAATCGGTGCAAGTTTGGGAGCTTTGGTGTTTGTGCTTGAGTGTGTTTCTCTGCTCCATTTGCTCCATGTTTTTACAGAGCCCAGCCTAAAGCTGATAGCACTTTCCACTGAGTCACTGAGTCTGTTAAGTCCTGTACTGAATGCCTGTGAACTTTTCTGAGTCTGTGTAAAAGTGTGTGTGTGTGTGTGTGTGTGTAAGAGAGAGAGAGAGAGAGAGAGAGATAGAGAGAGCAGGAAGGAGATACAGTGGAATGGGGGAAGGGTGGAGGAAAATAGAGGGGATGAAAAAGGGGAGACTCTATGAGGGAGGGAGAGAATATAAAATTGACAGAACAATGAGGGAGGAAGAGAGAGAGAGAGACACCGTTAGAGAAATAAAAGATGAGAGAGAGAGAGAGAGAGAGAGAAGGAAGAAGTGAGAGGGAGAGAGGGACATACTGGAAAGGCAGGTAGAGTCACATCCTGCTGCATTCTAAAAGATAAAGGGAAGGAAAAGGGGGGATGCTGGGGGGTGTATGTACTGTGTGTGTGTGTGTGTGTGTGTGTGTGTGTGTGTGTGTGTGAGGGAATGTTTGTAAAGCTTGAGTGTGTGTGGTAGGTTTGTGCAAGCATGTGTGTGTGTGCGTGCGTGTTTTCTGTGCCTGTGTGCTTTAATCTGAATGACTGTGCATGCATGACCAAGCCTATGAGTGTGTGTGAGGGTACAGAATATGAGTGTCTTTGTGTAAAAATGGGAGGTTGTGATTGTGCAAGAGTTCCAGGGTTGATTGTGTGTGTGTGTATGTGTGTGTGTGTGTGTGTGTGTGTGTGTGTGTATGCGTACGTGTGATGTGTTTTACAGGGGTTTGTCAGTGATTAACTGTTCACCTTTTACGGCTGGGAAGGCAGGGCTGTCATTCAGTGGGAGGGAGGAAAGGAGGGAGGAGGGGTGAACGAGAGAGCGGGTGAACGAGAGAGGGAGGGACAGAGGAAAAGGAGTGGCCTTCTGTAGATAGCTGTCTTCTGGTGCAACTCTCTCTCTCTCTCTCTCTCTCTCTCAGTGACGGCCTGGGAGTGACAATAGGGTAAAGCGGGCCAGTAGTGCAGAGAGAGACTACAGACAGAACGAGAGAGTGAGAGACGGAGGGAGAGAGAAAGCTTGATCGACATTCAGGTATGTGCTCTATAAACTCTAGGGGGTTGGTTGGGCTTTAGTGGTTTGTCAGAGTGGTTTATCAGCACTGAACTGCTTCTAAAGTTCAGACCCTTCAATCCCTGCCAGAAGCATGTAACCTGACAGGCTGCCTGCAAATTATGACCCTCCATTCAGGCGAGGTTGAGAAGGAGTGTGTTTGTGTGACTCTTGTGTTTAGGGGGAACGTGATTGTCCAATGGTGACCAGACGTGTATTTACTTAATAGGTGTGAATCAACGGCCATCAATCAACACTAATCGTTTCCATGGCATAGCATGTCTGCAAAAGTTACTAAACGCATGACAAACTGGTTTACACAGACGCCAAACCTGTGACATCTCTCTTCAACTCGATTTGAGTTTTTGGCTTATTTTTTGTCAGGGTTACAGTGGCTTAAGGTGTGTCCAAGCACTATGGAGACTGATGGTTGTTGTCTTCTGTGGCAGAGGAGAAATTAACCCAAGATAATGCTTAGCTGACCACAAGCCACCTTTACTGCTGCTACTCTGCACTTGTTCGACCTGCGATACAAAGTTGTCAGAAACTTGAAAAGCTGTTAGATACAAAGTTGACAAACTGATTAGACAGTTTAGACTCTGAGGACAGCAAAAACTAAAAGTTGTGAGCTTGTCTTGAAACAATAAATAGACAAGTAATACCCAACATACTACACATTTAGTACAGACAAGTAATATTTACAGTACTTTACAGTAAACTCCACAAGTGATACTTATCACACTAATCGTTTAGTATGAGACTGGTGTGTTTAGAGATGGTGCTCAATCTCACCCTCACTTCCTTACAGCCCCTGTTCATCTTTTTGTCACTGTTGTGAACAGTAGCAAACGCAGTAATATTTAACAGCTCACTGTGTACTGCACACTACGTTCTGAACACCCCTCTCATCTCTTTTCACGGTTTATGTTTATATATTTAGTTTATATATTTATTAGGTTTTCTATAAGTGTAAATGAGAACGTGCTCAGTACTGCGCTGAGGTAAAGAGTACTGCGCTGAGGTAAAGAGTACTGCGCTGAGGTAAAGACTACTGCGCTGAGGTAAAGACTACTGCGCTGAGGTAAAGTGTACTGCGCTGAGGTAAAGAGTACTGCGCTGAGGTACTGCGCTGAGGTAAAGAGTACTGCGCTGAGGTACTGCGCTGAGGTACTGCGCTGAGGTAAAGAGTACTGCGCTGAGGTCCTGCGCTGAGGTAAAGAGTTAAGGTTTTCATTCATGTTTATATAAGTGCAATGTGTTGATAAAACACAAATTTGCTGTCATTTGGATTTGAGAGGTAACTGCTACTCTGGATTTGATTATTCACAGGAGTTTTACATCACTGTACCTCTGTAGACAACATTGCTCTTTCACTACTGGATTATTCATGGGTGTAGTAGTGGCTGATAGATGTGCTTGCCACTTGTGTAGTTATATCTGAAGCTCCCTATTGGTCGGGCTTATGGTCACATGGTTAGACATGTCATCAAAACAGGAAGCAGAGAACGTCCATATATGTCCTGTGGGCATGCCTGTACACATGCTTTCAGGTTCTTATGAATGTTAAAAATGCTGTTCATTAGCTATTTGTCAGCAAAGGACCTTACTTAATCTTACTGACCACAAAAATCATTATATGGCTGCGCAAGCCATTGGTTTTTCATTTTTACTAAAGGAAATGCCTTCTACACACTGTCATGAGTCATCACGTCATTTCATGTACCAAGAATTTCGGTTGAAATTTTTATTTGCTGTACCTTAAAAGCCAAATGGGTCTTTTGTTTGGGTATCATCAAACTAAGCCAATGCTTTCCTAAATGTCCGAACAAATTCATTAAGTTCCTACATGTTTAAAACCTTACAGTTTAGGAAGTTTAGAACTTATGCAGTGTTCTTCATGATGATGTGGTGTTCCGGGGCCACTGAATGTCCTAATATAGCTGTGCTTCCAATGCTGCGTTCATGTGGTCCAGTTTGGTCAGTCTGTTTAAGCACAACGCAGCCGACTGTTAGAGTCTCCTCCCATTACTCACCATCGGATTTAACGCAACAAACAAAAACCACTGAGGTGTTGGTCTCATCCTCGCAGCCTGTGGCACCACAATTAGTCAAGATGCCTCAGAATTCCAGTGGGGAAAATTCTAATGTTCTAGCTTTATTCTATTGTAAAATTCTGCTTTGTTCTATGCTTCAGCCCCTTCAGATAGGGCAGATAGGTCTGTTTTTTATTTATTTATTTTTAATAAATTGATTTTTATATCTTTGCTTTAAGCTACCATGGCATCTGCCGCCCCTCAGAAGAGGATGGTGTCCTCTGTCTTTATCAACCTGGCATCTCCTTACCGTGCTACAGTCACCCCAACGCCCCAGGTCCCCACCCCAACGCCCCAGGTGCCAACCCCAATGCCCCAGATCCTCGGCACCGCAGGCCGAGACGCACAGCACTCGGCGGTGGCCATCAGTCCCGTTGGGTCTCACCGGAGACCCTCGGCTTCCTCCGTCGGCTCTCTGGAAGGGGTGCGTGGTGGCTCAGCCATCCCCGCTAGCCCTCTTCTCGCCCAGGACAGACCCAGCCCACTCTCCCCTGCTCCGGAGAGCCGAACCACGTTCACTGCTAACGGCGGTCCTCACCCTGATCCACGCAGACTGAGGAGTGCAGGCCCACGCAAGCAAGATTCTTGCCCCAAGGGTAAAGAAACCACTGTCTCACACGCAAGACAGCACTTCTGCGCTTCACTGAAAGTGGAGAAGTATAACCATAGCACAACTGTTATTGATTTTGACTAGTGGAGGAGACTTATGTTCTCCTCCCAGCAACATATTTTTGTAAATATTTATATTGTAAAGATAAACTGAAACTGAAATAATTTTTTAAAACATTTGTATAATTAATGTTTCATCAGTTTTGATATTATATCAGGTGTTGATATTGATTAGTACAGCGTACAGTACACATGTAATGACCGTTTTCAGCCTGCATGTGTTGCCCACGTCCTGGATTAGGACTGTGTTTGTATTGTTTGTCCCAGAGTTCTTCACTCCATCACATCCCCCCAACTCCCTAGACACGGAGGTGCCTGATGTCCCAGCTGCTCCTTCTCCCCCACCTTCTTTTGTTATGTCCTCTCCCACGTGCCCTCCAGCTGACCCCGGACATGGACCAGCAGCTTTCGCAGGCGAGGTGAGCTGCGCAATGAACGCGTTCAAACCGTACGTCCAAAGCGTAAAGGTTTAAAACAGCGGGATGTACTATATACGCTCATAAAGAATTTCGTTTGCAGAAGTTTATGTATTTAAAAGCATTAAGAACAATGTTAAAATGCATTGAGATGTTTTGAGATCATTAAGGTATGAGAGGCCCTGACAGAGAGAGACATCTGCGTAGTTCTTGTGGTTGTTATGGTAATAGTAATAATACAACACAGGTTAGTGGAGGACCTTAAGGGCTGTTTGTTTTTTCTTCTACCTAATTTGGACCAAATTCAGGAGAAACGGTGAAAGTCTCATTCCTATATGATGGTTATATGATGGTTGCAGTGTTCACAGTGAGCGGCAAATTACAACTGCTTGTTCATTAATAAACATTTCTATGGACAGAACCATTTTTCTTCAATTTTCTTCTGTGTTCTTTGTCACCTGGACTCTTTAACATCCAATAATCTAACATCATGTTGACCTACCCTGTCTAACCTGATAATGGGTTTCCTTTATCTTGATAAAACTGCTTATCCACTTCTTTGCTGAAATTGTCCAAATTTCTCCAGTTTCCGGGAGTAAACACATGAAGCTAAACCACATGAGCACAATCTGGCCTCTAGCATGTCTCAGTGTCTCATTGGGACAAACTTTGACTCTATCGCAGTAAAACACTCAACCTATTAGTTAGTTATGAGTTACAGTTACAGTCCTGGAAAGCCAGAGTTCAGAGACAGAGAAACCTTTGGTGGTTTCACTTCTCAGCCACACCTGATTGAACTCATCGGGTACTTATGAGGTTTAACAGGTATGTTAAAACAGGAAACTGTGAATCTTAAAGGAAAGAGATACTTCCAGTTAACTATGATTTTGTATTCCTTATAACATTATAGTTAATATAAATTTTAACTATTAAAATTTAAAAAACTATTAAAAAACATTATAGTTTTTTTGTTTACAACTGGTTAACACTTGAGAATAAAGGTTTTTCATTCTTGACCAGACCTAATCTGCTTTTCATCTAATTTGAAAGCAGGCCTCTGTGGCTGGGAGGCATACTGTGGAGACACTGCCCCCTGCTGTTGGGAGGCAGGATGAACCACCTGCAGGATTTCTGGAGAGCAGTGAAGAGGAGATCAAACCAGGTCACACAACACAGTGAAACTCTCAGACCTATGTGACCGCTACGATGTAGTCGAATTTAGTATTTTAATGTGCGTGTGTATCTCTGTGTGTGTCTCAGATGTGTGTGGATTCTGTCGTAAGTCTGTACCCCTCACAGAACCTGCCATCGAGGCCTTAAACAGGACATATCACAGCAGGTGCTTCCAGTGCAGGCAGTGCCACACCCCCCTCGCTGGTAAAATGTACTATAGCAAGGCTGGGATTCCTCTGTGTGAGGACTGCTACCAGGTAGGAGTTCGTGTCTGGACTTGCTTATGCTTTCATAAAAAGCTTGGCCACTACAAGAACTCTTTCAGTATCATCACTGGATTCCTTCTGATAATTCACTACAATAATCATATCTAATATACATACAAAATATTTCTCTGATAACTTACCTGATTACAAAGATTTATAAGGATATCATGAAATCATTTTGTTTATATCGAAACAAAATGAGAGAAATTTTCCCTTCAGGTTTGCTTCTACATGGCATTCAAAGTGAATATTAGAATGTTTTAGGGTATATTTTATTTCCTAATATGTTCATTATCACAGCCTACATCATTGGTGCTGCGACTGTTTCCACATAGGCCAGTCTGGAGCCCTGCTGGGCGTGTGGTGAGGTCATCAAGGATCATGTAATTCGTGCGCTTGAGCGAGCCTATCATCCGCCCTGCTTCGTCTGCACGACCTGCAGGCAGCCAATCGGAGAGCAGAGGTTTGCCCAAGGCGAGGTGGGAGAGGTATACTGCCTGCAGGACTACTACAGGTAGTGTATAATCCAAATCTAGATGATGTAACTGCAAAGAAGGGCCAGGACAATATTTTTGTATCATGCATGAAGTACTGAGGTTGTTTGCTAAGGTAAGATAAGTATAGGGTATAGTTCTTAAAGTTAGAATAGGGTTAGGGGTAATTTAGGTGCAACATATGGATTATTAAGGTTTAGTGTAGGCACTGGGGTAAATTATGAATATATCATGGTGGGTTAAGATTATCAATTAGTCATGTATTCACTGGCATTGTTGCTGACATTAGAATCCATCCTTTACAAAATGTGATACTCAAATAGCTGTTAAAATAGTGACATCCAAAGTGCTGAGTGAGCAGCACCTGAGGCTGCCGGGTAGGTCTGGTGTGTGAGTAATGTGCTGCTTCAACTGCTGTGTCCTGTGTGGGTTAGGAAATACGCTCCTCAGTGCAGCATCTGCGGAGATCTGATAATCCCACGGGAGGATGGTACAGACAGCTACACAGTAGAGTGTCTCGGGCGCTCTTTCCATGAAGACTGCTACCGCTGTGAGGTACATTTGGGTGCATTATGCATTAACAATGCATACTTAAAATGTAAATGTGCTACATTATATTTATACATTTGGTTGCACATGTAGTATATAGTGTGTGGTTTGGACACAGCCATTATCTCACAACCTTTTTTCTACAGGTGTGCGGGATGCTTCTCTCACCAGAACCGAATGAATATGGATGTCACCCACTGGAGGGGCAGATACTCTGCAAACCGTGTCACCTCTCCCTGGTCCAGACAGTCCAGCACTGAACCTGCAGCCCAGGGGCTTCAGCCCAGATCCCACTCCTCCAGAGCATGCAGATGGTCCATCTCCAGGGATGAGCATTGTCAGAGGAGAGGGGTGGTGGAGAAGAATTTAAAGAAGCTCAGCTTCGCTTTTGTCCATGAGCAAAAGAAAGGACTTTGAAAACAAGAGGAAGGCCATCAAAAATATCATATATATGTAAAATGTCCTTACCAGCAGGCAGTCATTTATTCACAGGAAAATGGAAAACGTAATAGGTAGAAAATGGCTTCTCATCACAGCTTGAGTGGGGCCTTTGAAAAAACAAGATACTGTATCTGTATATGAGCTCCGAACTGCAGCGCCATCTTATGGACAAAAACTTTGATAGGGTGCTTTACCTAGTCCGGAGTAAAGATCGCATGCGAAAATACTGCAAAACTGCGAAAGCGTTCCTGTGAGAGCAGTCTCCCCTCCTAATGATTCAGTAGTAAATATACCTTAATTCGAGTTTATTTTTTATTTTTATTTTTAATTGTTATTTTCAAATTTCTTAATTTCATTTCACTGCATTTATCAATGATGTAACATCTTATCAACCATATCTGATGTAATCTATTTTGCACTCTTGTGTAATATGCACCAAAATATAATACACCAAAGATATTTATTCATTTCCGTGATTTTCATATGATTTTTCAGATAATAGCCTATAGCAAATGAAAATCAGATGATGTAACAAAATAAACCAATATGTGCCATACATCTGCCATATTTGATTTTATTTTTCATATTTTTGGTTTAATAATGTTACTCGGACACAATCTGACAATTTGGATTTTACTATCAAATGAGATGTCTCTTGTCTGTTTATATAAAATGGCATTTCCTGGGATGTCGCAGTCGTGTAATATCGGGAGCGCGCAGTCACGAGAAATGAGTTCGAGATGTGCTGTACCCGTCATCGACAAACGCTTTGCGCGTTCCCTGTCGAGTTCACACGCCTGCATTCAGACAGACCAGTCAGGATCTTTTTCACACGATCTCACGGCGTTCATTTTGGAAGGCGGATTTCCCGACGGTCAGAGATTAAAATACGTGAAAGAGCATATGTGTATGAACGGGAAAGGGGATACGCAGGATGGTTCGGGAAACCAGACACCTTTGGGTGGGAAATTTACCCGAACATGTTCGAGAAGAAAAAATTGTTGAACATTTTAAACGGTGAGTTACACAAGAGGGTTGCTTTCGGAAAGCAGCGCGCGCTATGTTCTATGCAGATGGCTGGCTAGCTAGCTAGGCTAGGTTTCGACACGGCCTGCACCTCGTCTCGGACAAGAACAGCTTTAACCGCGTTGAAAAACAACAACCCCATCCAAGATTTATGCTGTGTCGTGGCGTATTCATTCAGATCTCGGATACGGTTAAAATTCAAAGTACATTTAACGAGTAAAATTTTGACGAGACAATTTTTTTTTACAAATTCTTAGGATATTTAGCTATCTAGCTAGCGTTAAACATCTTGTGGTTGTAACTGGCTAGTCGATTAGCTAGCTACCTTGCTAGCTAGCTCGCTCGCTAGCTGTTTTACCTCGATTTGTGCTTATTTTTATCCGTATATGTTGAACCAATATTTGATTCTCGTGGATATAGTGTACTCTGTAAGTAACGTGCGCTGTCAAAATTAAACCTTTGTTGCCGGTAAACATAATTTTTTGGTATGTTTGACTGGATAGCTAGCTATTATAGCTAACACTGGGTAAACCTTCGTATCTCTTCCTGAACGAATTCGTTCAGGTAGCCAGCTGCTCAGCCAGCTTGCCTTCTAAGAACGAAGCCATTGTTTTACTGTTAGTTAGCTAGCTGGCTAGCTCAAACCGGATAGTTTCTTTTAACGTGACCAATTATGTAAAAATTCAGTCTACTGGTAAATTTCTAGCTATAGTTATAATCAGATAGTTGAACGTAGACTCGGCAAAAACTATTTGCCATTTTGAATCATGTCGTCCTCCATCAGCTTAGAATCCTTATAGTATTGAAAAGTTTTAGCAAGACATAGTCGCTCATCTTGGAAGTGAATATTTAAAGAAAATCGTCAACAAAGGTCCTTTTACACTAGTGATAAAGCCAGATAAGGAACTGTACAAGTTAACGCGCTTTTAATAGTAAGGTAAAATGTCAGTGCCTTGGCAGCATAAGGAAAGCGATAGTATGGGTCGATCGTCCCACTGTCCCCTCGTGGTTTTATCGAATGCAACTAGTTACAAGATTATTTTAGCGTTGTATAAATTTATATTTATACGTCGTATAAATCAAAGTGGACAACCAGTACTGCAGTACATTTAAATAAATCTCTCTTGGATTGCTCCAGTGCCTCATAGTAAAATCCCCCTCCCCCACCGATTCCTTAAAATAGACAGTCAAACCACTAGTTCTAGATTATTTGTGCTTGTACACAGTTGTTTATATTCTTTTATGTCTGTGACCTCACTGTTGTTCCTCTCTTTTCTAGGTATGGACGGGTGGAGAGTGTTAAAGTCCTCCGAAAACGGGGTTCCGAGGGTGGCGTGGCAGCCTTTGTGGATTTTGTTGACATCAAAAGTGCTCAGAAGGCTCACAATGCAGTCAACAAAATGGGGGACAGAGACCTTCGCACTGATTACAATGAACCTGGCTCAGTCCCTAGTGCTGTGCGGGGACTGGACGACAACCCCCCTTCTAGCAGTCATGGGAGGGAAGTTGCGGGTTTCTCAAGGGGTGCTGTGGGGCCTGTGTACGGACCCCCGGTGTCTCTCCACACCAGAGAGGGACGCTATGAGCGCAGATTAGACGGGTAAGTGGATGCAGTCTCCCTCTGAACTGCAGGGGGACTATGGTGTCAAATTAAAACATTTCCGCACTATCAAAGGGTTTAAGGTTTTTTGAATTAATCAAAAGAGTGAACAAAGGCCATTGCGTTTTGATAAGACCGTAATCTAGGGATTCCCTCTTCATTCTCTGAGGCCCGACTCCGCTCATGGAATTATTTGTCCATATCTATTTATTTTAAGAATGTGTGGATATAAGGTGTATGTTCAATAATTGGGATTACTGTGTGAGCCATATCCTTCCTCCGAGCTGGATATTACCCCTGTGGAAAATATCCTGGTGAGTTTGGATATTATGATCGTGGGAAACGTATCTGGTGAGTTGGATATTAGGCGTTCCCCTTCCCCTGAAAGTGTCGGATATTACCTGTACTTCCTTGGATCACCTGTCTGGAAGTATTTGCCATGCCATTGATGGATTAAGTACGTACGTGATGTGTTTTGTTTTTGTTTGGGTTTTTGTGTTTGTTTTTTAATTTTTTTACATGAAGGTAGTTTCATTCAAATCTACTCAAGAATCAGATTTTTTTTTCATGCTCAATTTGTTTTCCATCTTCCATCTGGTCATTGTGCTAACTCTGTCACTCATGGTGCTGTGCCAACCCTGGATGTGTACGACACCAATGGATTAGGACAAGTCTAAAGATTTTATTTTAAAAAGGGCATTGGATTTAAGAAATGTCATCTCCGTTGCGTAAAAGGTGAGGTTGACATCCCAGGGTCCATGTGGAGTATTTGCAGTCAGGGCTTCCTCATTTCCCCGTCATTTTCCACTGCTAGTCACATTCAGGGCGGAACTAAAGATAAATACAATTAATGGGAAATCATCGGACAATTTTGGAGCATATACACCATATGTCAAGTCAAAGCTTGAAGAACAGAAGACCTCAGTTGGATAGACGAAGAAACATTTGTATCACAAAAATCGGATCTAACCTTGTTTTGGATGTACAAGCACAAGTCGAATTCAAGCCATTTGCTGGATTACCAAATCTTAATGTGGATGTACCTGTCAGTCACATCAGCTGATTTAAGTGGGGTTTAAAGTGGACATTAGAAGTGCTGGTACCTACATTTTTATGGAAGGTGTTAAAAAAATCGGAGGATTTCCATGTACTGGCTTAAAGTAAAGGAATATCCCAAAGTCTGACTAATTTGTAACATTCTATGGAAATAAACTCACAGACTGGGATTACTTTTTTTAGCTACAGAAGTGCTATTTTTACTTGTGTAAGAAGCTGAAGTTATTTTACTCCTGCCCAGAAACTGATGTTGGGATTACTCCACTGTTCACCAGTACAGGGAACATGGATATATTTTGCTTTTTCAGACTCTTAACGTATGGAAGGATATTTCCCCTAATCCCATCAGGCGGCCCTATTAAGGAAAATACTTTTTTAAACAGTAGTCAGGGACACATTTCTGCCAATTTTCAAGAAATTAGTAATCCTGGTAGATTTTCAGTGAATTACAACCATTTTTGGATATTCTCTTGACCATCTCGTTCTTCCGCGTGGAGGATATTTTTATTGTGACAGCAATCAAGGCACAGTTCACCCAATTTTTCAGTCAACCTTTTTGGCTTCGGTATTTTTGGCTCACACATTTGCCCTCCTATATTGTATTTGGGATATGTAGGTTCATTTACCCCTCCGAAAAGGTTGGTATTGCCCTGCCTTGTGTACCTTTTGCGCTTTCTTTATCTAACCCAGATATGCACCTTGTCTCTCTTCTCCTTTTTCCACTAACTTTAGAGCTTGTAGGGGAAAAAACCTCTTTGGACAGAAAGACCAGACAGATTCTTTCTGAGCCACAAGTTTGTCTTATTAACCCCTCCCTCCCTCTGTGTTTTAGTTTCTGTCCGCTTCCTGCTTTTGCCCTCTTGAATGTTAGTTCTTGCTGTTCTAAGATTGTTTGCCTGTTTTTCAGCCTTACCGCTAGCTTTGTTTTAGGTAATAACAGAACAGTTCGGAATTTGGAGAACATGAATTACCAAGGGAACTAATAAGAGTGACTGGGGGGAGGGCAGTAAATCTTCAAAATTATGTACTCTTTTGAAGACAGGTGCTAGTAGACCTAGACTTGGATCCATTTACCTAGACTTTGCCTCTTTTCGTGGACAGTATTGATAATACCCTATAAAGAGAACATAATCTCTGTCTGTATAGTGGCAGTTTTTCAAATATGAATCAAAATTATTCATTGATTTAGTATAACTGAATTTAAATAATTCAAATAAAACTCAATTTCAGTAAGAGGTAGGCCTACTTGTACTTTTTTTTCATAAAACTTCCATAAAATACGAACTTTCTGCTGGAAATGGTTTGAATATCATGTTCCTCAAACATAACATACCATCACAATCCCTGAATTGCAAATTTTTAATGATGGCAAACGTAGGAAAATAAAGAATTATGGATGCATGTGATAATTGTTATGCGATGTGTGGAAATGTTCAGAAGTACTCTACAATTATTTTGAAGATTAAGCTTAAATTGGACTGTTTTGCACAGTCATCAAAGTATTGTCACATATCTTTTAAAGTGGGTACAGTAAGTAGTTAGCAGCCATATCTTGCTGCACAAACAACTTTTAAGGACACATCATTGACTTGAATGTTAATGAATTAGTTCTCAAGAACGAGTATGGTAGTTAACTTTTTAGTTTGAGTGGTGGTTATAGCAAGTTTTTCCCAGATAATTGCAAAATCTGTTCAGGATGTGTTCTAGAGTTATATTTTCTAAACTATCTAACATGCCCTTGCATGCACGCTCCCCCAGTATTTAAAACTATAGAGCTATGTGATACTAAATTTACGTTAAATGTTTAAGGATTTTGTAAGTTTTATCGGTTTCAACTGCTGAGGTACCAGCTCAACAAAAAATTCTGTAAGAGTTCTTCAGAGTTTATTTATGACTAACATTGATTTGGAGAAGTAATGTAATCTGGACTTCATTCAGGTTTGCTCAAAGTGTGTATAGTCGCAATTTGATTAAAGTGTATGTATAAAATGGTGTGTAAAATCTTTTATTCAAGCTCTTTTTGAGTGGATTTAAATCCAGTCGGGCACATTTTGGGAAATGTGGGTGGAAAAAACCGACCCATGCATCACACATTTAAGAGAATGCAATTCATAAATGAATGTTGTAAATTTGCATGAACTAGTTAATTTATTTTTAGTTGATTTTTGAATGTTTGTTTTTTCTCCTTTCCTTTCTCTTTCTGTCGCTTTTGCAGCAGCTCAGACAGTCGGGATCGAGCATACGAGCACAGTCCTTATGGACATCATGAACGCGGTGGCACTTTTGATAGGCCGCGGCACTACAACACGGACTATTACCGTGACCGCACCATGTTTGCCTCTGGGGTTAGCTCCAGCCCAGCAGTTAGTGCAATTAGTGGGGGATTTGATACCCCAGAATCTCATTTTGAGCCTCGAATCCGTGATCCCTTCACCTTGTCCACCTCTGCTCGCCGGGACCCCTACCGTGACGACAGGGGCCGGCGTGTTGATCGGACATACCATCATCGTCGCAGCAGGTCCTCCCACTCCTCACAGTCAAGGCACCCCTCTCCCCAAAGGACCACAGCGCAGACCCCCAAAACTCCTCATTCCCCCAAAAGGGCTCCTGTCTCTCCAGGCAGAGGTCCTCGCTCACGGTCCCGCAGCCGATCATCCAGCTCTGATTCGGTCAGCAGTACCAGTAGCACTGGTAGTGGCAGGTATAGTGACGGTTTATAGTAATTATTGCTTATTGAAGGAGCGATGTAGATGTGTTGGAATGAACAGCAGTCTTAATTTCTAATTGAGAGTGCATAACATTGTAAAATGTTTTAAATGCTGTTTGCTGTGGATAACTGCATGTTGAAAATGAGTAGATTCAGTACTTTGCAAGTCATTTGCTGGTTAAATCAAAGTGCCAACAAAAGAATTTTTAATGGATCAGAAGAATTTTAGCTTCTAGTATTTCAATAATGTATTGTAGGATGGAAAACAAACAAAAAATAAATTAATTAAAACTTTCAAAGTTGTGTCAAGGCATTAGGGCTACCTGATATCAGCAAAACTATTGTAACATACTTTGCACAATATAACTAGGCTGAGCTGTTAATGTTGTGGTTAAAGGTGGTGTTTTTTTTGGGGGGGGGGGGTGTTTTGCTTAAGGTGAATGCTTTGTTTTACCAATGTGTTCATCTAAAAGTGGTCAGGATCTTGTTACAGTTGACGATCTTGTTAGGCCGTTCGTTTGCATACCGCAGCCTTTTTGCGACACTAGTGTTGCAAGCGTCAGAACGGTATCATCAATTACCATATTGCACAGTCCTATTTGATATTTAACAGAGCATCTTGCATACTGTACTGCATTATTTTGTCGGACATTTCATTTGGAAGTTGCTGGACTGTGTTGAACAAAGTAGTGGGTAGGCATGGCAAAAAAAACAAAAATTCAAGCCCATTTAAGTGGTTTTGGATGAACTAAATGCACTTGTTCTAAAGGAACTTCTTTCTCTTCTGATCCTCTGGCAGCAGCGACTCTAACAGCAGTTCTAGTGAGGGGTCCCGAGCACGCTCAGTTCAGTCTGCAGCCACACATGCCCCTCCAGCTCCTCCTCCATTATCTTTGGACTGTGATGAGCCACGTAGAAGCTTTGGCATTAGGGTCCAAAACCTTCCTGTGCGATCCACAGGTGTGTAGCAAAATTGGAAAGTGTCCAGCACACTCCCCCCCCCCCCACACCTACCTGTTTAATGGTGCTAACAATTTTTTTTTGTCAAACATTTTTTATTTCCATAGTTTGTGTAATTGTACCTTTTTGTAGACTCTGTTTTAAGTGTGCCTTTTTTGTCCCCAGATACAAGTTTAAAGGATGGACTTTTCCATGAGTTTAAGAAATATGGGAAGGTGACATCTGTGCAGATACATGGAGCATCAGAGGAGCGATATGGCTTAGTCTTCTTCAGACAGCAAGAAGACCAGGAGAAAGCACTCAGTGTGTCCAAAGGGAAGCTCTTCTTTGGTATGCTGATTGAGGTGACTGCTTGGAATGGCCCTGGTATGTACAATACAAGCTGTCCAGAAACTGCAACTTTGACTGCAAGCTTGTTAGTCATAACTTTTTTTTCACTGACAGAGACGGAAAGTGAGAATGAGTTTCGTCCTCTGGATGGGAGGATAGATGAGTTTCATCCAAAGGCTACTCGGACATTGTTCATTGGAAATCTGGAGAAGACGACTAACTACCAGCAACTACTTGATGTGTTTCAGCGCTTTGGTGAAATAGTGGTAAATGTTTTCAGTTCTTTTAAACACTTTTTTTGTTTGCTGTTTTGGTTTTATTGGGTTTAAATAATCTGTTTTGCTCTCTGAAATAATTCTGGTTTTATTTTCAGGACATTGACATTAAGAGGGTTAATGGTGTTCCTCAGTATGCCTTTGTGCAATACTCTGATATTGCCAGTGTGTGTAAAGCCATCAAGAAAATGGATGGGGAGTACTTGGGCACAAATAGACTCAAGGTATTCTTCCAACTGTGTGTGGTTTTTTTTTTGGGGTTTTTTTTATTTGTTTACACAGATCTAAGCAGTTAGTATTATCTTTTGAGCTTAGCTGGGAACACAAGCTTGCATCACACTCCTTTCTACTTTGTTAATTGTAGTGCTACTGGGGAAGCCTGGCTGATGGACTTAATTTATTGGGCCTTGACATTGGGAGAACACTGGATAACTTTCTTAAATAAGTGCACAATGAAAGTCTTAAAATGAATGTGTATGTTTGATTATGGTTTGGGGGAAATTTTGAAGTTTCTTTTCCATTTCAGCTTGGTTTTGGTAAGAGTATGCCTACGACTTGTGTGTGGTTAGATGGCCTTTCTTCTAACATCACAGAGCAGTATCTTACACGACACTTCTGTCGCTATGGACATGTGGTCAAGGCAAGTAATCCATCCATTGTATACAGGTTTAGATTTGCATTTGCTTTAATCCTGTTTACTGATCAATCACGTTGTTGGTATCATAGGTTGTTTTTGACAGAATAAAAGGCATGGCTCTTATTTTGTACAACAACACTGATTTTGCACAAGCTGCTGTAAGAGAGACCAAAGGATGGAAGATTGGTGGCAATAAAGTTAAGGTAAGGCCAGCTTCCTTTGTTACTTAACTGACTTTATGCCCTTGATGGGTATCTGTTGCTTCATGTATGTACTTCTTTGCAGGTTGATTTTGCCAGTCAGGAGAGTCAAATGGCATTCTATCGCTCTATGCAGGCATCAGGACAAGATATCCGTGACTTTTATGAAATTCCCTCTGACAGAAGGTACATCTTTTGAAAATGTAGCAAAAATAGGAAATCAGATGTGGTGTAATGTTTTGTTGCATCAGTCAGTGAATCTGCTGATGCTGACTGTTGTCTTATTCCTATTGCTTTATCAGAGATGATCGAAGGCCTCCATATCATGACTTCTCAGCTGAAAGGGCATACTATGAGAGTGTTCGGGCACCAGGAATTTATGCTGAGGATCCCAGACGAGATTATGCTGCTCGTAGTCGTGAGCGTTATACAGAATTAGACCATTACCAAGGTGACCACTATGACCCACGCTATCATGAAGATCCTCGTGAATACAGAGATTACCGGGACCCCTTTGAGCAAGATATCAGAAAGTACAGCTACATTCAGCGGGAACGTGAGCGAGAACGTGAACGTTTCGAGACGGATCGTGGCAGATGGAGTCCATCCCATCAGCGTCGTCCAATAACCCCTTCTGCCTCCCCATCACCGTCTGACCGAGTCTCAAGAGAAGCAGAGCGGCGTGTATATAGGCATTCGTCTGAGAGAAGTGGTAGCTGCAGTTCCTTATCACCACCACCTCAATTCGAAAAGCCAGAAAAGTCTCCAGTGGATTACAAAACCGAGAGTCTTGAGAGAGATGTGGAGCAGGCTGAGACAGATCGTGTTAGTGGGGCTGAGAAGAATAAGCGCGGCAGGCGTAAGGAT
The DNA here is from genome assembly GCA_028565775.1 of Sternarchorhynchus goeldii. NCBI lineage: Eukaryota > Metazoa > Chordata > Actinopteri > Gymnotiformes > Apteronotidae > Sternarchorhynchus > Sternarchorhynchus goeldii. The sequence goes on from JAOXYF010000019.1 coordinate 738,098, forward strand.
AAAGCAGATCGAGAGAAGGGAGAGAAATTAAAGTCACGAAGAGGGAAAGTGCAGTCCCCTAGCATACCTAATTCTGAAGCAGACAGAGAGCCCAGTCTGGATTCAAATTCTGGAAAGATAAAAGTTTCAGATGTTGATGGACCAGAGAGGCAAAGACACAAAGTTGAAAGTGAACCCTCCCCTTCTGATCCAGTGTGTCGCCTTGAGCCACTAAAAGTGGAAAAGCCTGATCCAGGTAAAGGTGAGGCAGTGGACCGGGATAATAAAGGAAAATCAAAAAAGCATCTAAAGTCTGAGCCTGGAACTGAAGGTAAAGAGCCCCTTTTGGATTCTGATAGGCTTGCAGCAAGAAAAAGACGTTTTGGCGATCCCGGTAGCAAAGCCATAAGACAGAAAAGAGGCCGCCTTGAGGATGAGCAGAGTGCTGCTGGGGTTAGCCAAACTGCAGACTTTGGAACAACTTTATCTATTGCAAAAGAATCAGAAAATGATGCAAAAGTGTTAGAAAAAGAGTCACAGAAGAGGGAACATCCAAAATTCAAATCTGAGAAGATTGCTTGCCATTTAAGTCAAAGGGAAGAGTTGGATTCCAGTGTAAAAGCTGAACCTCAAACTTCATCTGTGCACCAAGGAGACCATTCTGAGTGCAACACAGAGTCTTTGGACTTAAAAGCTCAACCTGCACCAAGCATGCCTAGACGATTCTCCAGTGATGGAACTCCAGAAAAGGACAACAAAGGCAGGGAAGAGTATTTGGACATCGATCTTTCTCAGAGTTATCGCAAGCAAATGGAGCAGAATCGAAGACTTCGGCAGCAGCTTCTAGAGCCTGATAAGCCAGGAAAACCAGAAACTTCACAGTGTATGGACACAGAAGATTTTGAACATCGTAGCTTGGTGCATGAGGTAGGAAAACCACCACAGGATGTCACTGACAATTCTCCACCAAGTAAAAGTAAGAAGCAAGAGCAATTTGATATGGATGTAAGTGCGAAGAGGGAACGTGTATACCGAATATTCCGATCAAAGAATGAAGACTCGGATTGGAACAGCACAAACTCTCCAAGGTTTCAGCATGCCTCTCAGCAACCAGAGGAAGAATATACAGATGTTCCCCATCTAGTCACAGTCAAAGAAGTAAAAGAACCATCTAAATCTGAGGATAATGCTCAACCAGATCCAGAGCTGACTAATAAGCGAGTACAGCCCTCACAGGTGTCTAAGCTAAGTACGCCTCTACAGGATGAGCAGCAGAGACGCTGGGAGAATCGTTTAAAACAGGACTTGTTACCTGACTTTTCAAGGAGCTCCGAAAAAAGAAGACTAAATCGGAAATATCTTGAATATGGACTTTGGCCTGACTTGGAGCCTGGTGAGGTACGCTCCGATTCTGAAGAGGATCGAGAACACAAACCAAACTCTCCTGTCCCTTCAACCTCAGTATCTCTTCCAGAACGGCAACGTGGGGATAGATTATTAGAATCCAAACTAACAACTCCACTGGAGAGGAATAAGTTCTGTTCTTTTGCACTTGATCAGACAATCACCCCAGATACTAAAGCTTTGCTAGAGCGTGCAAAATCTTTGTCCTTCTCAAGAGAAGACAGTTGGTCTTTCCTGGATGGTGACACTCATTTTCCAAATTTGAGAAGTAGAAAAGATACAGAAAAGGTTGAATCCACACCAAGACCAACACCTTCATGGTACATGAAAAAGAAAAAAATTCGAAGTGAATCTGAGGATAAATTGGATGACAGAAAAGAAGATCCTAAGCCAGAAGAACAAGAACGACGAGAACTATTTGCTTCTCGCTTTCTTCACAGTTCGATTTTTGAGCAAGACTCGAGGCGTCTTCAGCATCTAGAACGTAAACATGAAGACCCACAATATGGTATGGGCTATCCAGCTACTCAGCAAGGTCAAACTGAGCCTGATTCTGAACCGGTAGTACTCTTCCACGATCGCTTTTTGGAATTAACAAGGCTGCAGCAGCAGAAGGGGAAAGAGCAGTCTCAGCAAGAGTCCAAGAAAGAGGAAAGTGTGGAAGAAAGAGCTACTGACAAAACACAGGAGGAGGAAGAACAAGCTCAGCAACATGGCACTGTTGAACCTAACACACAGCAAACTGATATTAAACCAATCAGCCCTGTACAAGCACCTCAGGCAAGCCCCGTGCAGACCTTTCATGTAAATTCTACACAAGAAATTCAGATTACACCACCTGTCTTAACAGTTAAAGAAATGTCCCCACAACTAGAGTCTGGTAATGTTGAAACTTCTAAGGAACTTGGTGTTCCAATAAAAGAAGAAGAAGTAAAACAGCCTGAACAGCCCATTTCCCCTCAGTCACATCTATTGCCTCAAGAATCCTCTGAGTCAAATAGCTCAGAAAGCCAGGAGTCCAAGACCTCACTTAATGAGATGAAAGTAAGCCCTACTAATGATTTGGAAATAACTCATGGAGGAGATGAACATTTTTTGAGTAGTGATCGACTGACCACTGAGTCACAAGTGAGCTATGAAGTAGAAGCTGAACCACAGTCTGAGCTCCCTGAACTACAGAACTCTCTGTCCCCCATGATTGTAGATGAAGGTGAGCAATTAGAGAAACTAGAGCCTGTAGCCATATGTACTGAACCTCCAGTCAAAGAGGTTGATGCAAAATGTGCTGAGAGTTATGCAGTAGAGGAACCAATTTCACCTCCTCCAAGGTCAAGAAATAAGAAGGCTAAAACTTCACCTACAACACCGGTAGGCCCTTTGAGCTCACCCAACACACCAGATAAGCAAAGCACACGAAAAAGTGAGCGTATTGATAGAGAAAAACTTAAACGTTCATCTTCTCCAAGAGGAGAGTCTTCTAAAGCAATTTTAGACACCAAATCAACTGGCAAGTCTCCTATACACAGCCCTGATACAGAGCAAGGTATTGAACAGAATGTACTTCCTGTAAGGGCAAGGCGTAGAAATGTACGTTCCGTTTATGCCACTCCAATTGAGGATGAATCTGCCCCACAATCGGGCAAAGATGTCGAATCACCACGTGGTGCACGCAAGCGAGGTTCAGACAAAGATGGACCACAGCAGCCTGAACCAGACAACCTTACTGCACCAGCAACATCGAGACGGGGACGTCCGCCTAAGAATCGGCGCCAAGGAGAGGACTTTTCAGCTGGAAAGAGTGAACGGTCAAAAATAACTGAGACCAAAGATGTGGATATCGGTGAAATTGGAAACACTGAATCGGTCGCAAAAGTAGGCAAAGGAAAACCTTCTCCCCACTTACAAAGGGGCAATCAAGGTGGTACTTCTGTGTCAGGGTTGGGGAAAAAAGGAGACAAAGTAGATAAAACTTCTGAGCCTTGCATTCAAAGGATGGATCCTTCTGAGGTGGACATGGACTCTCAGGACAGCACTGTCCAGCGTAACGATCCTCCCATGGAAAACGACTCAAAGGAGGAGCATAATAAACCACAAAATACAGAAACGAAGCCAGAGAAGGAGGCAGTGACTCAAATGGAAAGAGCCATTGGAAACCAAGAGAAACTTACCAGTCCTATCCATGAGCATTCGTCTTTTGATAAAAGTGGAAGAACGAAGCCACCTCGACTAAACCGCAATCCAAAACTAGTGACGGAAGATAAATCTGTTTTTCTCAGAAATCTCAGAATCAGACTTGATGTGACTGAAGTAAAGGCAATGCTGCAGACAGGAGAGGATGATTCTGGGCAGGATCATTCTAAAAAAATTATGCCAGGTACATCCCCCAAAGATCAGTTAGTAGAACCTAGAGTTGAGAAAGATGTAGTGGAGAATGAAGGTGATGTTAAAGAAGGATCTGTCACACCTCCCATAAAGGTCAAGGATACCCATGAGGCATTATTATCTCGTCAGATGGAGCTGGAGCAAGCTGTTGAGAACATTGCCAAGCTTACAGAAGACTCTGCTCCACTTCAGTGTAAAAGCCCTTCAGAGCCACAACCTACTTTATCCCAAGTTGTGGAGGAGCCTGAATGTGAACCAGAGGAAGAAAAACCTGCAAATCCTGCTAGCGAAACTGAACTTGCTGCTGCTATTGATTCCATTACTTCTGAAGACGTGTCTTGCAGCCTGACTCAAGACCAAGGGATCAGCTCTGTCATTGACTCTGGGATTCAAACACTAGGCCCAGATGCTAAAATTGCTGAAAGTAGTATTAACTCAGCTACTGTTCAGGAAGACGGTAATACAGGAACACCAAGGAAAGGGGGTAAAGGCAGGGCAAAAGCCCAAAAGCGGGTCAAAGGTCAGAAGGCTGCTGTGAACAAAAAGGAGGCAAACAAGGAAGTGTTGGACACACAGAGACTTTCAGTTAAGTCACCAGAATGCGTATCTGCAGAGTTGCCTAGTGCCACAGAAATTTCATCACCAGATACTGGTGCTGTGATCACTCCCTTAAATAAGATGGATCAGAGTTCAGCAGCAAATGTCTCTGATGCTCTTAAAATGACAGATGTCCCTCCTAAAGAACAAACTGACCTGCCTAAACCGTCTGGTCAAGCATCTAACAAAAGCCCAACATCCCTCAAGCTTCCTTCTCACCCTTATGAGTGTACGTCTCCCTCTCTTTCTCCCACAAATATTTGCCTCAAATCGCATCAGAGTAGATTTCCAGTTTCCCCTACAGAGAGACTGAATCAGACTAAGGAGATTGCATTAATGTCCCCTTCAGTGACGCCTGCGACTTCATTAGAAAACCCAACATTACACTCTGACTCTGTTCATGATGCCAATACCAGTGATTTGCGTAAAATTCTCACAAAGCCAAGAAGTATTCAAAATCCAGATATTGGTGCTACACCAGGGACCATGCATGCAAGGGAGAGCGATGCCAAAAGTACACCACATGAACAGAGGCAGTCTTCTATTTCAGCCCAGCCCATAGTTCGACCACCAGCCTCCCTACCATCCCCAGAAACAAAACAAGCCTTCAGTGAGAAATCTGTCATTTCTGTCATTGCCTCCACTGCTACTTCTGTAATCAGTCGAGTTTGCAATCCTTCCGATTCTGAGGAGAAGCCCAGTATTCCTATGGGAAATCCATTTGTGGACAAGCAGCCTTCAAAACCGATATACCAGCCTAGCATGGAGGAAAGTAGCACTTATCACCTTCCACCAGTTGGAGAAGAAGGTGGAAATGCAGGCCGCTACATAGTGGAAAGCACATCCCTGAGTACAGGCACTAGTGCAGGACTCCGAGTAAATACCTCTGAAGGAGTTGTAGTGCTGAGTCACTCGGGTCAGAAAATTGAGGGACCCCATCGGATTAGTGCTAAAATCAGTCCAATCCCACCACCTAGTGCAGTAGACATAGAATCCCAGCAGCTGGTCTCCATGCCCCAGATTAAGCAGGAACTTTATAGTGCCTCTCAGCCTGCTACTCCTAAGGGTTCTCTTCCTCCTTCTGACCACGGTCATTCCCTGAAGTCACAGCCTGTCTCCTCTATTAAGCAAGAATCTGGACTGGACAAATTGGACCCATATCCTTCAGTTCAGAGTGGAGTTGTGAAAAGACTACAGCAGTCATCCGGTCCTTCTCAAGTAATGGGTTTCCATCATTCAGAATATACAATGATAATGAAGCATCCCAAGAAAAGTGAGGGAAATGAGTCTGTTAAAGTAGACACTGTGAAATCTGCATGGGTGTCAACTATCAGCCCTGCCATAAGCCCTCACCTTTCATCTCAAGGTGGTAATCATGTTGGGTTTATATCGGGGACGTCTACAGAGAGAGCTCCTTCACATATTCAGCCCAAGCAGGAACCACGTTCCCCACGGAAATCTGGACACCCTCCTTCTCCCTTTGCTAAAGTGTCTTCTCCTATTGGTTCCTCATCACCTAAAGGTGTTTCTATGGTCTTGCCAACTGGTTTGCCCACAATGTCTCAGTATGTTCCTAGCGTTCATCACTCTGAGCAGTCAGTCATCATGCCTCCTCACAGTACACATGGTAACCTAGGAAGAATGTCACCTCATCGGGTGAGTCAGGCCATTTCCATGGGTCACCTTTCTCAGGGAGAAGTAAGAGTTAACACACCTCCACTGCCAATGATGAACTATGGTATTCACTCTGAGGGCCTTGCCTCAAACTGGCCTTCTGGTCAGCAGCGTCCTACATCTCCCCAGGCTGTAGGAAACAGAGAAATGGTCCTCAAAGTCAACCCAGCAAATTCAAGAGGTCATGAAGGTGGTGAAGAAGAAGCAAGGCGCTTCCATCAAGCACTTGGAAGACCACCAGCAACTCAAATAAAACCAGAGTCTATACCAACAGGATATCGTGGGTCTCTTCACAATGAGCTGTCATTGGAACGATTTAACATGTCAAGAGATATGCGAATGCTTATGCACCACCAGCAGGGGGAGCGTCCAGCTGCAGAGCTGCACCAGGGACACATTGCTGAAGTTGTCCCGCCCACTTCAACCCCCACTAGCATTACGCCATCACTGTCTCCTCGAGCACATCTTTTACCCAAGGGTGTGTCTGACAAGGATCCTTTGAAGCAGCCTGAACTGAAGAGGTCCACGTCACCCCCCGGAAAAGATGGAATGATGGGAATTCGTGGCTCGGTGTCTACTATGGCTTCACCTCAGCGGGTGCAGTTGATCCCAGCGGGTGCTGTGCCGTCCTTTTCTGAGTATTCGAGCATGTACACAAACTTGCGCACTGTCCACTCCCAGTATCCTGATGGTTCACCTTTGGGTATTAGCCAACCACCTCGTAACATCACACCCTCACAGGCAAGTTCTATTTACGATGCGTTTATATTTGTGTGCGTCTGTTTATCTTTTACTCTCTGTAATTAAATAATATGGCCTTTTTAACGCATACAAAAGCCAGTTCACGCTGCTCCTCCCTCAGTACACTTGTTTTCTGGAAATCTTGTGTATTACGCAACAATTTTTACTAAATGTAGGAATTGTGGGGTGTTTCTCCATCAAAGGGTGTTCAAGAATCAGACCACAGCCAGTCACAGCCTGAAGGGAACTTGGAGCATGTTGGACATCAACAAGTCAACATGGTACAGCTTCTGACTGTAAGTTATGTCGAAAGAAAACATTTTGGGGAACTGGATGTGTTATTTGAATTGACTATTAAAATCGGGCTTTTTAAAGGCATGGTTATGAGTCATTCATTTAAGGTTTAAAAATGAACTCAAATTAGTTTCTTTTTTTAAACTGGCGGTTGTATTTGTTTTTGTCTTGAACAGAAGTACCCAATTGTATGGCAAGGCCTGTTGGCACTGAAAAACGACACTGCTGCTGTCCAGCTGCATTTTGTGTGTGGAAACAAGTCTCTTGGTCTGAGGTCACTTCCCATGCCAGAAACTGGTGCTCTTCTCCGTATTGTCCAGAGGATGAGATTAGAGACACCACAACTAGAAGGAGTAGCTCGCAGAATGACTGTAAGTCTAACAAAATAATTTGAAAGGTATCTCCTGGACTGTCAAAGCCTATTGCTCTTCTGTGTTTTAAGTGACGTAGGAACACTGTGTGCATTTATATGCATTCAGTAATCCAATCATGGGTGGATTGCTGCAGTTGTGTGATTGAGTGCTCATTATACTCCAGTTTCTTAGATTAAAGCCATAATCAGATCTTTTGATATCTGGTAGAGTGGTGGATTTCAGGTCAGTCATCAGGTTTCTCAGTGCATGTATCTATATACTGTTTGCCTTAAGATTTATTAGCCTACAGGGGGGAAATTTACTGAAGATGACAAGCAGACAAAGCTATACTAGCAAGTGTGGTTTGTTTTTTATATTATTATTTTTTTATACATGACTCATGGCAACAATAACAATGGAGTGAAAATTATTGCAAGCATGCAATTAGCTGGATTAAGGCTTAGAATATTCCTCTCCTGGTTTTGATCTTGCATTATATGCTACTTTGAGTTTATTGGTGGGCTGGAAAACAAATCGTATTGCTGTCAAACTCGTCTAGATTATAAGATTATTGTGTGTATGTAAATGCACTCACTGCTGTATGTCTAACGCTTTGACGTGTTTTATCCTCTCCCCAATGGTTTGACCGCAGGGTGAAAGTGATTTCTGCCTGCTGTTGGCCATGCCATGTGGCCGAGACCAGGAGGATGTCGTGAGCCAAACACAAGCCCTCAAATCAGCCTTCATCAACTATTTGAAGGCCAAGCTTGCTGCAGGCATCATCAATGTACCTAATCCTGGTTCCAATCAGGTGTGTACATGCATTTTGTTTTGGTTGTCGTCTCCCCTTTCGACGATATCCATATGCTTTTTGTGATCTGGTGTTAAAGAATGAACATCTGAATGTTTCGTCTAAATTATAGCTATAATTTCTTTTATGCTTTTAAATGTTTACTTGGAATAATTCTGGTCTTTTTTGTTTTGTTTTTCTCTAGCCTGCCTATGTGTTGCAGATTTTCCCACCATGCGAGTTTTCGCAGAGCCATCTGTCACGTCTCGCTCCGGACCTCCTGAGCCAGATCTCCAGCATCTCCCCTCACCTCATGATTGTCATCACATCGGTGTGATCTTAAATTCCTTAAACAAAGCTCTGTGCACCTCAACTTTCACATCAGTGGATATCTTTGCATCTACAGCGCCAAGACACTGATCTCTGGAGATAGTGTCATATGTTTGGAATCCTAACTTCTACATATCAGTCTTTTGCCTCTAGTCCGTCTTTCTTCTGATGGCCCTCTGTCTCTCCAAACAGGTCTGCCTGCAACACTACTCCAGATTATGTACAAGCTAATTTGACCATTTCTCTGCTGTATTTGTATTTATTGGTGAATTTTTATTTTTACTCATGGAAATTCTTTGGGAAATCAGGATGTTTGAAGAACAAGGGGGGGAGGGAAAGAAAACAAGTGACAGAGTGGATGCCTTTTTTTCTTCAATCTTCAGTGATTTTGTTAATTTTTTTTTTTTAAAAAAGGTGGATCATAGAAATCATTGTAACAGACTAATCAGTTTTTAAGTAATCATGCACATTGGTCAGTGCTCCTTAGTGAGGAGAAATAACATTTGAGAATGTATGTTTCAGGGGATTTACTCATTAGCCTTGCTACGTCACTCACTTTGCTAATGCAGATTACAGTAGGCTCATCCGCTGACTCGGCAGCAGACGGAGCTGTGGGACTCTGGAGTCTTTGGATTGCAGGACTGTAAATATTTTAAATATTTAAAACCATGGCAAGTTGGCTTAAACCCAGGAGAGTTGCCCTTTATTATTCTCAACGATGGAACTAATTACTGAAATCTTCAAGGGAAGAGATGAGCGAAGAACATCAACACAACCGAACTTAAATTTGTGATGTAAATACCTAAGACTTGTGGGCTGGCAGCTCTTGCAAGGGTTTGTTGCGGGCACTTCAAATTTTCTTACTCAAATAAAAAAAAAGAAAAAAACATCCAGAACACTTGAATATAACGGTCATCTGCGCTTCTCTCATTTCACTGTTTGTGTTTATTGATCCTCCATGAGAAAATCATTTTGTGTGAAATAAATGTCTAACCAAACAATATAAACAGTAATATCTGTTTTATTTAAACTAGGTGATTTTTATATGCATATTCTAAAGGGATAGTTTAATGAAGTTTAAAAGGATGTGGCACCAGCATATATGAGACATAACCTAGAGGTATCCTGTTTATATAAGCACCGCAAATTGTTTGAATCCAACCGTTTTTTTTTTTTAAAGAGTTTTCAACCTTGTTTTTATAATGGGGGAATATTATTGAAGGAGAGGGAAGGCATTGATGGTCTGAAATGAAAAGAAATACTGATACAGAATACTGATTCCCAATATTTTAAATGGAGAAGCTATTATAAGCCTTTATTGTGTGTCCAGGGGTGAACATGTCATTTTCGTGCCTTCAATTATTGGATGGTGTTTGTAATTGAAGCTTCACTGTCTACCATTCCCACCAAGAACAATGCAATAGAGATTCTTATTTCTATGCATACATGTAAAATGCACCAGTTAGGTTTTCTTGATTGCCTATACATTGTTAGTGTATGTTGGCACACAGTTCTCTATAACTGAGTGCTCAGGTGTCTTATGGCATTGATGCAAAACATTTTACTGCTGTTCACTATACCAATCAACACTTGCAAATCACAGCATACAGTGCTATACCCATAAGCACAAATTCCATGATAAATCTCATTTTTGGTGAGATCATGTTTCTGGAATATGTTCAATGGAATAAAATGACTACATCTGCCAAATATTGATCCACTGAATACCCGAGCTGAGCAGAACTACTAGATTGAAACCGTACATAAATAGACAGCTAAGAGCAGCAATAAAAATTAAGCCCTGTGGTACCAATAACATTCCAAGAGACAGAGGAGAAGGAAGTGGAGGGAGAGCAGCAGGAGGGCTTTGAGTAGATAAATGGCCTCAAATTAAATTTAAGCCGCATGAGGTCAACAGACACATGCTGTGGTTTGAGTACGAGAGGTGATTTCATGATGGCAAGCTTTTAAAGTAAAATTTCAAGGTTGTAGATGAGAAAGCTGTAACTGGAGCCTATTCTGTTATTTAACCCATATTCTATTGTATTATAGGACTTGATATTTTTTACACCCATTCTTTATATGGACTGAATTTTCTCCCTTTTCCCTCTTCAAGTTCTTTGAAAAGTGTAGATCAGTGTGACCCTATTTTAGACAAAAAAATACATCAAGAAATATGTTACCAAATAACACAATGACATAAAGCATTTACATTGTGAAAAATAGAAAAACTGTCACAACTGTTTTCACTTCATTAAAGTGTGAAAAACTAGATTAGCTGTAGAAATCCAAATGTTGAGTGTGTCTGGAATTTTGAGGAGAATATTTCATTTTTAATGGTTTTTCATTTTGCTTACAGCAAGGAATTGCTAAGTGGATTTTAGAGAAGAAATATTGTTTCATGAAATGTGTGTGACCAAATGAGGGGGGAAAACCTCAATTTAGTTACCTCTGTCATCATTCAAATGTCATAGCAATCAAAAGGTGTTGGTTTCCATGTAACAGATCTTGTGATCATGTGAAACATACTGACTTCTTGACATCTCTGTATGTTTTTTTAGACATGCGAAGCATTCAACTAACTCAGAACAAAATTTAAAGACCTGATGTTTGACCTGAGAATGGCCTGTATAAGAGAGACTCTCAATATGATTCTCTCAAAAATCTGATATCTCTACCAAATGTACTATTCACTTCCTAGTCCCATTCTCAAAGTTATGAAACCACTAATTCACTGGTAGATTGCATTCCAGTGATTTGATAAAGTTCCTGCAAATTGTCCACACAATGAATTATAATAACATAAAAAAATGGTGTTTTACCACACGACTAAAACAAACTGAAAATACAAATGGGTAAAGAAAGACCAAAATAAACTACTATTAAAAGATTAAAATACAAAGGGGAAATAAATTGTTAAATTAAAAGGTGAACAATGGCATGTTACAGGTTAAGGGCTCAATGCTAGGATGCTCCATTAATTTGGAGAGTCTGCAGGTCCTGCTTCCCCTGGTAGCTATAGCCGTGTAAGCACAAAACTGCAGACCTTTTGGGCTCTTTAGTGTTCCAGATCCTCACTTGATCCGAACAGTGTGACCAGCTGCTCCTCGTAGGAAGTGATATTCCTCTTCATGATCTCTTTACAAGGTCCTAACAAGCGCTCAAATGCCTGAACATCGATCACTGGAAGAGAGTGAAGAAAATAAAACAAGATTTTATTTAAACTGCATCTGGGCTTAGACTTTTCAAACAGTCCCTAGGTGATGTTAGAGGTGGAAACCCCCCTGAATGTTTTGATTTATTAAAGCCCAAATTGATTGAAACGACCTGTCCTTAACCACTTTCCTAACTGAAGACTCTTTTGCATTGGATGGATGTGATTACCCATTAGAAAACATTTTACAATCAGGCTCCTCTCATTTATCCTTAGGCAACCGAAACACTTTTAACATAGCAAAGCAAAGTTTACACACAGGTGCATGCACATGCAGACTATGCATTTAGTGGTTTAAAAATGATCCATTCTAACAGTGTCCTGTTCATTATAGACCTTTTGATAATGACCTGAGGGAACAGCATGCAGTAAGGAAATGTTACAGTCTCACCTAAACACTTGGTCTCTCCCACCGCGTAGACTGACGCAGCTCTAGGTTTGTTAGTGACCAGTGCCAGTTCTCCAAAATACTGCCCCCTGGTGGAGCGGGCTATCTCCACCTCTTCAAGGTTCCTCAGGCCTGCTTTAATCTGGGCAGAACAGAAAGACAAACCATTATTGGATACACAGGTATTCAGTGAGATAAATGGAATTCATTAATTTCTCACATTCAGGAGTTTTGCTTACATTATACCTACAAACCATTAATTTTTGAATTGGGTATTAAAATAAATGATTAATACATTTTTAAACACTTATTTTCCAACTTTAATCCCTGTCACTGAATGTGAATGAAGAGAGTGACATAAAATACATGCAATGATTTACTTTGCTCTTGATCATGACCTTTACTTCTCCAGACTCCACAATATAGAAACAGTCTGCCTCATCACCCTGGTAACAACAACAACAACAAAAGTGTCGTTTTTTTCAAGCCACATACTGATGCTTCCACTTTAGATCAAGGAAAGAACATTGTAAAGAACAAGCTAAAAACTTCAAACTTGTCTACCTGTTTAATGATCCGCTCACCATCTTTGAAAGTTTTCACTCCTAAAACGTCAACAATCTTCATACGCTCAGACAACTGTTGAACAAAGATGGAGATGAATATTGACTGCAAAATGATTTCAAAATAAAACATATAGAGGGAATCTGCCCAGCACCAGTTATTGTTCTCTCAGAAGCTCAGAAGACCCAGTGCACAAGCGTGTCACATCACAGAGGTCTAAGCTCCAGGTGTATTCCACCCTTTCACTCACTCACGCACATATACGGGGAATGAAAATAAGCACAAAACATACAAGTACCTCGAGGGATTTCAGGAGAGGCACACACTCAATAAAAGTCTCATATATTTTTCTCTTCTTTGCATTATTATTCACAATGAGTCTTCGGAATGTTGCTCTGTCCTGGACATGAAACACAAAAAATGTTCCTGCATACATACACAGACACAACAACACCATATCACACCATACTGCAACTATATATATATCAATAACAAGCTGTTGGAGTTTAAAGTTAAAACCACCAATGCCCACAGCGCCCCCGGCTGGCTGGCGATGATAGTGGCAGCGCGTGGAGTGCTGTACATGAGGGCCAGCTCTCCAAAACTGCCTTTGTTATGGTATTTTCCCACACAGTGATTCACTCCGTCCTGCTTCACCTCAATGTTGTAAACACCTCTGAGACAGACACAAAACACAAGAGAAAATTCCAGAACACAAGCATATGAATCCACTTTGCCTGATACATGTGGCAGGAAAATATAATAAAAGAATGGCAGATAATACCATTTTAGTTGCTAAAACAAACAACAATATAGATGTTTAAGAGATGTGCTCAAGATCGTTATTTATGAACATGCATCGTGGGCACAAACCTGTCGATTACATAGAAATTGTCTCCACCATCTCCCTGCTCTATGATGTGTTCTTGAGGTTTCACATGCACCTCAAACATGGCATCCAAGATCTCTGAAAACTGCTCCTGAGGCAGAGATATAAAAAAAATAAACCAAAACCCCCCCCCCCCAACAACTTCGGGAAAATACCCGTCTGTCTTTAAAAAAAAGCGGTGCTTGTATGTATTATTAAATAGGACATAAAAAGGCTACAGAAACAGAGAACTTTTATTGAAAACTCCAAACTGGTGCGCTTACTGGATTTTTAATACACCCCGAAAACTGGTGGCTAGGTGAACCGCATAATGAGCACTGACCGCACGCGTAAATTACCGCTTCCAGAGTTTTGAAAAGTAGAATGTCCTTGCAGGCTTCCTGTAGCCGGCAGCGCTGCTGGTCTGTTTTGGGGTAGACGACCTTCTGCTCCAAGGTGGCGTCCTTATCGTCGTCTGGGTTATAGGGTTCTGCGCACACTGTCGCATTAGTTCCACATTAGTATCACGCAAACTCAGAGGATGCATTCAAGCAAAGCAGATAGGACGCATTAGCTACTTTTATTAGTTTAATTTTAACTTATTAATTAGCTTTTCTTATGTTTAATTTTAATTTACATGATTAGTTTCATACAAATTCCCTGATCATTATTGTGATATTATGATGCTTTATTATATAATATATATAAGGGAATTTGTGCGTGTGTGTGAAATTATTCATGTACCTTTACAACAGTAGCTAACTCACTCCAACTGCCCCAACATTTATTCAAAATAGCAACGAACCAGAAAGTAACTGATCACCTTTATTCACCCACCTGATATTCTGCGACTGCTTTTACTAACTGGTGGAGCTACACAGAGATAAAAAATGAAAGTGTTAATTATTGTCTTTTTCCTCAATAATTCGTATCTGTAATCCAAACTGTTTCCTTCAAAGCAAGTTTAAGTTTAAGTTCAAGTTTATTTATTTTTATAGCGCTTTTAACAACAGACGTTGTCTCAAAGCAGCTTTACAAATGTCCGA
>JAOXYF010000019.1:752821-771347 GCA_028565775.1 Sternarchorhynchus goeldii
GAAACCTTGAGAGGAACCAAGACTCAAGGGGGGGGGGGCCATCCTCTTCTGGCCGACACCGGTCACCACATCAACAAAGCAATGATTAATTCAATAAATTAAATTCAATTAATAACAATAATTAATGGATATTGGCGTTTTGATGTTAAACGTCTGTAAACAGAAAAAATGCGACAAACAAAAAAGACAAAATAAACTGTCTAAAAATATCACTTATCAGATGTCAATTTTATTGCCAAACAGGTGTAGTCATGCTAACAGGTATAGAATAAGCAACTATCCTAAACCATTAATAGTTTATATAACTAAAGTTTTCTACCTACGTTTGAACGTGAAATTATCAGGAAAATAATCTTTCTCATCCTCCTCCTCATCGCTGGATTCCGTTGGCACCGTATCCTTATCAAAGGCCACTGCTCGCTTCACAGGAGACCTGCTGGCGTTGCGAATGCTCGCTCCCGGTCCGGGGGCGCTCGTCTCCGCGGTGCGCCGTTCTTTCAGGTTGGTGAAGTACTGAACGGCGAAGTCCAGCAGGTCAGGCGGTCGCTGCGTTAGCACCTCAGCCGTGTACCCTTTCAGCAGGTCAGTCAAACCGGCTGGGATCTCGACGCTCATATTAACACAAATTTTGAATACAGCACAAGTCGCCAAACAGGAGCGTTATGTGAATTTAAAGAAAAGACCTCAGATTTGCTGCTTCGACAAACACGTCATGTACGAAAAGTTCGTTTTGAGCACAGAAAACCCCAGTTAATTCTCTAGTGAGTTTTCCAAAAGAGGCACCAACAGTGGGAAATGGTGCTTCATCAAGGACTGAAGGCACATAATTAGCCAGTAGCTACATCTTCGTCAAGATCGATAAATACTCCGCTGTGAACCATTACCACAAGCAGGACATTGAAGTTAAAGAAAAGCATCACAACCAGAAATTTATAATTTAAAACAACCTTTAATAAATATTTACAAAAGGGTCCTTTAGTCGGCAACAGCAAATTCTGAACAAGCTTTGTTTTGCATTCCTGATGTTCTAAATATTGCTCTGGTTTTTGGAACGGTTTACTTCCATATTTGGGGAGCTATGCAGGGGAAAGTACTGACCCCAGCCATGGTTTCCTCACTAGATTTAAACTGAAACCTTAAACATCACAGTCTGTCATATTTCCTTGAAGCCTATTTTTGTTGTTGTAGGAACAAGTCTGAAACATAATCAGAGGGCCCTTCCAACAACACAGAAGCATCTAGAAGCACCATTATCTTCAATGAAAGGTCCAAATAAAGTTTTCTAGACTGCTAACTTAAGATGCACTACATAGCATGATATTTCACAAACGCTAGGTTGAGGTTTTTTGTTTTTTTTTTACTTTAAATTTTAGTTGTTTTGACTACATGGACCACTGAAACTGATTCTGGATCAGTATTATACATCTGGAGGCTTACATCATGTACAACATGCTCCACTGACATGACCTGGAGCACACAGAGCCCACTTCACCAAACGTTCATCCATTTGATCTTTCAGTTCTGCCAAACGATCAATATTAACTCAAAATTTCAGTCCTAAACAATCTGTTTTATTGTACATAATGGAAAAAAAAGGCATTTTAATGAAAGCCTAGGTCTTATCTGCCTAGACAGAGACAGTTCACACAAAGGCATATGCCGCCAGATGAAAACGAATCGGAGCTGTGAAGTGCAAACAGTTATTGTGCATCTGTGTCATTATCAGAGTTATGGATTAACTGTTGAGTTTTTTTTTTTTTTTTTTTTAAACTGTGGCCATGTGTGACTGCTCCATGAAGCAATTCTGGACTGTAGCAGGAAAAGATACATCACACAGAAAACACACAATGATACACAGATGGTTTGTACATAAGCACATATGTACTTAAAATTGTGTTCTGACAACACTGGCAAGACAAGAGAAGTTGACAACAAAAAAACAGAAGGGTGAATATCCCTGAAGAGCAGAGACTGAATTCACAGCTTAAGGCACATCACTACTCCTCTTCAAAACTACTAAAAACTGGGAAAAAAAATCTCATAAGGAAGCAGTACGATGCTGACTGGCTGATGACTGAACCTTCATAAGTATGTGTGTGTGTGTTATGGGCTTACTGATGCATCATGGGCCTAAATTTCCCAGTGTGTGTGTGTGTGTGTGTGAGTGAGCTGTGGCACGATGCTTTGCCCTTCCGTATGGGTCACAGGTTTGGTGCAATGAAGTTTAGGAACTTCATAGCTACCTCGAATCCCAAGAAGCAGGCCTGTGTGCATGAAAAAGAGAGAGAGAGACACACAGAGGTTAGAACAGCTGGTCACTATCTAGGGAACACTGGCCAACAAGACACCAATGGTGTGAGAACGTGTGCAGTGGTGAGATGGGTATCATGGGCTGGATCAACTACTCCAACTCCAGCTGAGGAGGCCTGCTATCCTGCACTGCACTGTTTTACCCTCCTTTAATTTAAGTAAATATATTTCTAAAGGTGCCACTGACATGTTCTCACCAGATGTTGGTAGCAGCACATCCAGTCCACACAGGCAAAGAAATCAAACCACAGATGTCCATAAATGAGAAATTGAACACATGAAGAAAGAGGTGCAAAAAGCCATGGAAAGGGACGAGACCAGCTGAAATATATCAGTGATTAGAAACCAATCCTGCCACTTGGTGCAAATCATATCATATTAATATCAGCTGGTTCAACTGATGGCCTATATAAAAAAAGTGCCTCATTACAAAGGGGCCACACAAGAAACATCTCATGATGGGTACAAACCAGTGCACTCGTGCAAGACCTTCTCAACCATACTGTTGCAAAACATACTGATGACATTGGTTACAGAGGAATTTCTAAACTACTGAAGGTTCCAGTGAGCACTTTTAGGGCCATGATACAGAAGTTGAAAGAACATAATTTCTCCATAAACCGGCCACGACCAGGTGCTCCCCGCGAAGTTTCAGACAGAGTGAAAAGAATAAACAGAAGAGTTGTCCAAGAGCCAAGGTTCGCTTGTGGAGTGCTAAACCATTTAAAAAACAAACAAAACCCCAATAAGAACTGCACTCAACCGCCATGGTCTGTATGAACGCTCACCATGCAAGACTCTGCTGAGGAAAAAGCAGGTTGAAGAGTGTTTAGTTTGCTCAACAACATTTAGACAAACTTGTGAAATACTCTGAGAATACAGTCTGGTCAGAGAAGGCCAAAATTGAACTCTTTGGATGCCATAATAAACACCATGTTTGGAGGTCAAAAGGTTCTGCATTTCATCCTCAAAAAACCTGGAGTGAAGTTTGGAGGATGTGGGAACATCATGGTGTGGAGCTGTTTTTCAGCATACAGCACTGGGACGCTTCATATAACCGAAGGATGGATAAATGGACAAATGTACTGATAAAAATGGATAAAAATCTGTTGTCATCTACCAGGATGATGAAGATGAAACGAGGGTGGACATTTTGGCAAGACAATATTCCCACACGCACAGCCAAGGAAACTCACAATTGGCTTCATAGAAAGAAAATGGCTCAGCCAATCACCTGCCCTGAATTAAATTGAAAATCTATGGAAGGAACTAAAGCTCAGAGTTCATAGAAGGAGCCCACAGATCCTTCAGGATTTGAAGTGTGTTTGTGTGGAAGAATGAGCCAAAATCTCCCCATAACAATACAAGCGACTAGTTCCTCCATACAGGAGGCTTCTTGAAACTGTCAACAACAACAAAGGCTTTTGTACCAAGTATTAAATACATTTCAGTAAGTGTTCAATACTTTTTTCCCTGTGTAATTTCTCATTATTACACTATTTATGGATCTCTTTTTCTTTGATGTCTTTGTATGTGTGGATTGGATGTGTTGCTACCGACATCTGGTGAGAATTTCATATCAATAGTACCTTTAAAAATATGTTTACTTAAATTGGTGATGTATTCAATACTTATTTCACCAGCTGTACATGGTCCATCTCATGAAGCGTTTATAAGGCTGGACCAGGTGTGAGTGTGAGTGTGTGTGTGTGTGTGCGCGCGCGTGCATGTAGTAACGTGCGTGCGTGACTTACAGCGTTAGCGGGGAATGCACGGAGCATGACTGCATTAAATCCTTTATAAAGCGAGGCCACGCCCTCCTCTCGGATCAGCTCCCTCAGAACGTCCCGGAAACCGTTAGGGTATTTCCCCTCCGGTGCTTAACGGCGGACAGAAAATAACAGCACGCGTTTTCTTGCTGGCTTTGTTGAGCCTACAGACTCAACCAGAGCAAAGGCGTTTCTCGATTTCTCAACACTAGAGAACGTTCTAGAATCGACTTCGCAAGATTTGAAGCAGGGTCTCACCTGTCTGGAAGCGGGATTTGAGCACGTCGGGGGGGATGGCGACAGCCCAGTTAAAGATACCTGCCATACCACCAGCGAATAGCACACTGGGCACGCTCAGTTCGTTTGGGCTTCAGAGAAGAAACGCAACAAAAAAAAAAAAACCATGAATCGTGTATACAAAACACTCCGAGCTGCAGCCATTTCCACACTCGGACCATCACTCACTAAGCTTAGTGTCAACGTTCCTACAGTGTGCTTTTGTGGTTATTTTAAGTTTTATCTCAGTAGTAATTAACCTTCTCCAAAAACTATGCAGACGAACAAAACAGAGTAGGCATGACAAAATGACCAAACCAAAAGCACGAACACACACACACACACACACACACACACACACACACACAACTGGAAGACATAAAGTGCAGTGAGTAGAAAGAGAAGACAACTTTTGGCAGAATCCACACCTCTTGCCCTCAGGCGTGAGGATGTTCTTTAGCCACTCGTAGGTCATAAAGTACATCCCACTGGCTGGCACATCTGAAACACAGAGAGACGACTGTCAGTCACACCTAAGCCACTCCCACAGAGGTTTACAACACAACCCATTATTCTGTTAATGGTTTGTGTTGTAAACTAAAGTGAGCTTATTACAGAGTAATAACATAGAGCCAGGATTATTCCAGAGGTCCTATGTTTCAACACCATAAGTTTAACCCCTTCACTGCTCATGTAAAGCAGGATGCTAAAAAAAGGTTCTGGCTGAGAGGACACAGCTGGACGGAGAGGAGGACAGGAGGAGTTAGGATGGACCTCTCATCAGAGTCAGAGCGGTGCCTCTGTACACGCCCCTGATTCCAGTCTCCCTGTAGATCTGCTTCACACAGTCCATGGGTCCAGCGTACTTCTTCTCTCCTGAGGTCGCTTGGATCTGTCCAAGGTTGAGCGCGTGCACGCACACGCACACGCACGCACACACACACACACACACACACACACGCACACAACGCATTTTGGCCTTTATTTTACCAGATGTGTGCTGGCGAATGATCATTAACTGATCTGGTGTCCACATACTTAAAACCCAGAATGAATATTCTTAAAATAATACATTTATAATGGCTATTACAAAAAACTCTACACATACTGCAGGTCCTGCTCTGATTAATGAAGCTTACATTCCCTCATAAATGTCTGTGTTTATTCTGTAATGTACAACCTGATTTGCCAGTTTGCGTATGTACATGTACTCTATATTAGTAGCAATGGGTTAGCAGTCCTTTTTTAGTGAGTTCCATGAAGATGTCAACTGACTGATGGTCTCTTGTCCTGCTTGTCTATTGCAACTCTCTGCTTGCCGGTCTTCCTTTACAGGCCATCGGATCTCTACAGCTGATCTTCAGTCATTTGAAGTTCACATGTTAGTCCACTGCTAATTTCCCTTCACTGTCTCCCTGTAGCTGCCCGCATAAGATTTAAAACCCTGATGCTCAACTACAAAGCCAAGAACGGACCAACCCCTCCCTACATGATGGCAATGATCAAAGCTCGACCTGTACCTCGAGTATTTTGTACCTCGAGTACTTTGAACCTCGAGTACGGCTCAGCTCGACATGCCATCCTTCGAGTCTCACGGAAGACACGCAACAAGACTTTTCTCTGCTCCCAGATGGTGGAACAAACATTGGTTGTCATTTGTTGTCAATGGTGTTAAACATTGGAGTCCCTCATTTATTTGTGGAGTATTTGGATGAGCTCTTGTGGAAATATCAAATTGCACTACTGTTGATGAATTGAAACCTCTTAGCACTTGTTAATTTTGTAATTCTGTGTAGGTATCAGCATTGATTTCTGTATCGAGCAATATGTTTGTTTAATGATATCTTGAACGCTGTCTGGGGTATATTATATAACTAAATAACACACTCGTGCAAGTAGCTCTGCACAAGGGCAGCTGCTACACGTTATAAATGATGGTCAAATTTTTGCTCGTGGCACAACTGAACCGTGTTTTTAAGTATGTGTGTATATATGCATGGACATTCAGGATTTGCATTCACAGCCCAATAAAAGGTTCCCACCACCTACCAGACTAGTGATGAACTAGCTATAGACTTCAACTAACGGTCAACTGTATAGCGGCCTGTTAGTTATAGGGGATGTGTTCTTAGAGTGGTTACTCAATGTATCCTACTATTATTATATTTATTGTGTTTTCTAATGTCTCCTGTATTGTATATCTGTAGATTAGCATCTTGGGGTTCTTGAAAGCACTGGATGAATCTCATGTATTATAATCATCATTCTTGTATACATACTCTGGATACATTCTTTAATTCAAGCTAGAAGAGAGAATAAACTAAGCGAGACTTGAATGCTGTTTGAGTGTACACTGAGAAATTACTCTGAAGTTAACAGAAGTTGCTCTCAATCCTTACAAGACGATGACCCGAGATGTTCTGATGACCACACCTGGACGTGTACCTAGACTTGGGCCTATGTTTCTGTCTAAGGCGCCTACCTGCAGGAGACATTTGATTCTCTCTCCAGGTGCCATGATAGCTGTAGTGAACACACCCGAGAGCATGCCAGCTGCAAACAACTGAGGATACCTGAGACACACAAACACACATATATAAATACACATTCCCAGACAGAGGTATCGTGCCTTACACAAGTCTTCAAAAGTTCTAAACAGCCAAGTACAAAGAAGATTGAAAATGCCACCCAAGTACAGGAGTGAAGTACTTATACTCTGTGGCTCCTGCAGTCTCACGTTTATCAGTGTTCACGTGAGAATGTCGTACTTATACTTTGTGACTCCCACAGTCTCACGTTCATCAGTGCTCACGTGAGAATGTCGTACTTATACTCTGTGACTCCCACAGTCTCCCACGTTCATCAGTGCTCACGTGAGAATGTCGTCTGGGCTTTTCTGCTGCAGTTTCTTGCCGAGGCCAAAACCAAAGAAACAAACAGCAAACATGGGCGTGACTCCGATGATAGGAGCCGCCATGCCCTTATACAGACCCCTAACACCCTGAGGGGGGAGAGAGAGAGAGAGAGAGAGAGAGAGAGAGAGAGAGAGAGATTAAGAGGGAGAGGGGAAGAAAGTGAATGAGAATGGATTAAAAAATTAGAGACTGAAATATCTGTGCAAGAGTCTTATAAGGTGTTTGTTTTAGGCCGAAAAAGACTTCACCCACCTCCCTGCCGAGGGTCTTTTTGAAACAATCAAATGTTCCAGCATACAGCTGAGGCTGACCCGGACCTGGTTTGGGTTGGGTCTGCAGGCGAACCTGAGCAGGGAAACACATCATCATTAGTCTTCATGAAACAAGTTAATGTTCAACCATGACACCTCTCAAGTAATGGAGGAAAACATTGCGTGCACGTTCCCAGCAGAGCCGTCACGTGGCATTAACAGCATGACGGCAGGAAAAAAAAAAAATCTGGGTCAAAGGCTAAAAGTCCATGTTACATGTACTGAGTAGTTCACCTGCACCCCCGAACATTAGAACATATTCCTGATTAAAAACAAAAACATCTGTTAACTTCGTCGATATGCTGACGGACAAATTAGCTAACTGACTTAAGATATCTAGGTAGTCAACTACATCTTAACCCAGAGATAGAACAGCTAGCTATCCCTAGCTAACTTTCCGCAAAGAAGTGGTCACGTATTTTGGGACAGTACTAAGTGTAATGCAGAGCGCCTCTGCCTGTGGATTTTATTTGATAAATAATCTACAAATGTTTGAATGAATAACACATTGGCATACCTTTATTGTGTCAAGTGGATGACCAGCGAAAACCAGGCACACGCCTCCAAATCCCCCGGCGAAGAAATTCTTCATAGGACTAATAGGTTGCGGTTGTTTTGACATGGCTAGCTATCAATTGGAGGGGCCGGTGGCAAGTTAACAAGGTCAAAAGAAATCCCCTCCAGAGGTCTGTGCAGATGTTTACTTACTAGCTAGCGAAACACAGCCAGCTAGGTTTGCTAACTAACTAGACTTCGTAGGCACTCCAGCGTAAAATGGGGACCTTTCACCTAAATATCCACCCGGACATATTTTACTGTTACACTGTGCTTTGAATCGTAGTAGCGTCCCTATAAACGGTCCGTGTAAGCATACCGCAACAAATAAAATGACAAAACAACCTGCTAACGTTTTGAATCACATCGTGTCAAACATTAAACATTTTACCTGCTTTTCGTCAACATGTGGAGTTTCTGTTTTTTTTCCCCTTAATATTCAGCTCTATAAATTACGTGGACACTTACGGGTAAAATGTATTGGGAAAGAAAATCATTTTTAACAAACATCACACAGTAAGCCGTAGAGTAGTGTTCATTAGGATGACTGGCATTTTATTAGCATTGTAAACTTTAAGAAAATACATTTTGATACCATTTTCCTGCTGAACACAAAGGTAATTTAATTTGGAGGAGGAAAAAATTATAGACAGTTGCTTGACCACAAATTCTCATAAAACACTCACCTTTAAGGTGACCAAATCACCACAACACGCTTCCAAGTGTCCACACTGGTAAACACTTAAAAAAATGCTTATTCAACCAGACAAACCAGAGTTCATTCATTCCATGCATCATTACTTGCCTACTGTATGAGTGTCTGAGTTAACTAAAGGGTGCCCGTAACCTTACAATTGTAACCACTAATTAAGTGTCTAATCAGTG
The DNA here is from genome assembly GCA_028565775.1 of Sternarchorhynchus goeldii. Lineage (NCBI taxonomy): Eukaryota > Metazoa > Chordata > Actinopteri > Gymnotiformes > Apteronotidae > Sternarchorhynchus > Sternarchorhynchus goeldii. Next base: position 761,843 of record JAOXYF010000019.1, read on the forward strand.
ACTACAGAGGCTTAGACACTGGAATACAGAGAAGTGAGAGAGAGAATGAGAGAGAGAGAGAGAGAGAGAGCAAGCGAGAGCCACAGCAGAGAGGTAGAAACTGAGACATGAGATGATCCGTATGTGGTAAACAGATTAAACAAAGATTACGGAAGGATATTAACCTAGTGACCAAGTGTCTGGTTCATTCCTCATTTTTGTTTGCAACACTAACATTCGAAACACTTTTAAGAGCAGAGTATTGATATCGGTATAGAGCTCACATTAGTATTGGCATCAGTATAGAGCTCACATTAGTATGCAGCTGAGCAGGGCTTAGCAGTAAGGGATGGTGGTTTTCAGTGCAGGATCTGGCACCAGCAGGTGCTCTGTAACGGATTCAACAATACGCTGCACACAAGTTCAGCAAGTAGCAGTCAGTCAAGTAGCATCAAAAGCAAAAGTGGCAGGCCAGCAAAGATGAGTCAGGAAGAAGTGTGCACTACCATTACACGTTTATCCAAAGTAAGATCCTAAATCTACAGGACCACACTACAGCATGAACCCTTCTAGGGAGAATGCTGCCAATATGTTCGCTAAGATTTAGGGAGTGTTGAACAGCTTATTCTCTAAAGCTGCTGGAGGATGCTGCAGTTGGAGTTGCAAGTCTACAAGCACTACATATTTGATTACTTAGGCTCCAGCAGAGTCCTGTGGAGTGCCTCCTGGAGCTATGAAACCTAGAATCTACCTTTCCCCCCACTGTATTAGGACCAAAGACAAAGACTAAGGTCTTTTGCCAAAAGTTCTTGATCTGTCTTTGCAAGGGAACTCACTCACTGGAGCATGCTCCATCAGCATGAGGTACCAAACCCTTAGTTACTGCTGATCTCAGGAAACTCTTTAAAAATCTGCTGCACTATAAGCTTGTCCATCTGTCTGGCTGAGGCTGAGCATTTGTCCTCTACAGGGTCGTCCTCCTCTCCCAGAATCCTTTGCAGTGCAGCCTGCAGATCAGATAAACGGTGCTGGTGCTGCATATAATCAGTGGAGCGCATGATGGCGTGCATCAGAGAAAGGTACTCCATCCTCAGCTAGAGAGAGAGAGAGAGAGAGAGAGAAAGAGAGAGAGAGAGAGAGAGAGAGAGAGTTTATGTAAAAAGCATATTGTGCCTTTAGTTAATTGACCTTCGTTGTTAACATATTTAAATAGATTTTTTTAAGTAAAACAGTCAAACTTTCATTGTTTTTGCAAAGGTTTTGCAATATCACCTTTATCTATAGATATTCTTTGAAAGATTAAATATTGATAATTTCTCAATAAAGAAATATATTTAGTGGGTGCCCTATTTTTTCTCCACATGACTACACTAAGCACTCTAAGTAAATATCATTGTGTTTGTAGGCCTGGTAATAGTTCATTTTCAGCAACTCTGTATTTGACAATCTGCATTTCTGCCCATTTATATATACAGATTTATAACAAATTCCATCATTTGAGAGTGTGTGTGATTCTACCTTATCCCCAGGAGAGAGATCTGATATCTGCCGTACAGCAATGTCAATCATCACCATCATGTCAGTGCGGTAGAAGATATCTGCTGAGTCACGACTGGCAAAAATGTCCTGCAGGAACTTCAGTACAGAGTGGGGGGCAGGGGGAGCATGTTTAAAGATGCACACAGGATCCTCTGCGTGAAAGATGTAGAGGAAGAGTGAAAAAAAAAAACGGGTCCAACAACTACTGCTCCAGTCACAATATCACACGTGCACGAGTGTGTGGACATAAGGGTTTGTATGTGGGCTTACATGTGTGTGTCTAATTGTTACCTCCTCTGTTGAGCAGCAGAAGAATTTTTTCTGAGAGAATCTTCACATTATGTCTCTTTATCAAAGTCTGCATGACCATGTTATTTTCTGGAACTGAGAGCCAATGAACGTGTACATACACACACACACAAAATTACACTCGTATCAAGATAACAACAAAAAAGCAGAAAATACAAATAGACATATGTGTACTCTGTGTACCTGTAAGGTGCAGGTTGAAAGCCAACAGCAGGTTGACACACAGGTCTGGCAGCTGCTCTGTGGTGTCTGAAGGAAGGCCATCCTCAATTACATCCAACAGGAACTGCACAAAGCCAGTGTTCAGGTGGTCTGGGAATAGAGAGATAGTGAGTCAGAGAGAGTGTGGTTCCTAAACTTAATATAGGCACTCATTTCCAACCTGGTATGGCAGAGGGATTGATCTTTTAGGATTAAGATTTAGTACTGGTATATCACTTTTGTGTACGCGTGTAGCACAGGGCAGTCCTACCGTAATGGTGGTAGGGAACCTGTTCTCCCATAGAGAAGATCATGGCCAAAACCAGTGCTGTATAACACATCTTCTGGTGCTCTGCAGAGAAAATAACCACAAACTGTTAGGTTGGATGAAAAAAAATAAACACCTCATGTCAGCTGAAGTTACTGTTACAATATCAACTCTCATTTTACAAGCTTAGGTCAGTGGATTGTTTTGAAAACGTTAAAAGGTCTTGCTGTATCAGTGGGTCGTGTTACAGATAACTCCTCTAGTTCTGGGCCAGTGAGTTGTGTCACAGACTGTTCCTGGGTCAGTGAGTTGCGTCACAGACTGTTCCTGGGCCAGTGAGTTGCGTCACAGACTGTTCCTGGGCCAGTGAGTTGCGTCACAGACTGTTCCTGGGCCAGTGAGTCGTGTCACAGACTGTTCCTGGGTCAGTGGGTTGTGCTGCTTATTTACACACCTGTGGGATCCTGTTTCTGCATCAGTAGATTGTGCTTAATTTGTTAAATGTTTCCAGGTTTAGTGGTTTGTTCTGAACAGTGTTGAGCCTTTCCTGAATAAGTGAGAAGTGTTACAGACACCATCCTATTCTGGTTTCTGTTGAACTTTCTTCTCTGTTCACACATGAGAGGGCTGTAAATTCCAGATGTTAAACTGTTCCAGGGTCAGTGGGTAGTACTGAAGGTGCTCACCCTGAATGTCATTCTGCAGGTCTCTGGCCAGCTCCATGGGCAGGATGGAGTTAAGAAGGGTGGAGATAAGTGTACCGTCAAGACCGCACATCGCCCCAAACACCTGGAGCAGGAGCAGCCGCAGAGACACCCTGTGCTCCTGCAGAACACACTCACTCAGTTACCATTACGTTCATAACAGACCCACACTCAGCAATTGGTGAGTTCATAACACACGCATTCAGTTACCATCGAAATTATTACACACTCACATAACTATCATTACAAAAATATCACTCAATAACAAACTCAGTTATCATTCAAATTAAATTAAATATGAAATACACTAAATATATAATACACTTCTCAGTCCATATTTACAGTGCTAATACCTTCATTACATCATTAGATTTGGGCTAGGAATTCAGTGAAAGTGGTATATGTGTGTGTGTGTGTGTGTTTGAGAGAGTCAGACTGAGAGAATGATCAAGGGTGTGTTTGTTTGTTCATGACTTGCACGTGTGTTTTATGGTTTGTTCACCATCTGGTAGTAGGAGACGAGAGACAGGACAGGCTCTGACTGACTGGTCCTACACATCCTCTTGCACACCTCTGGGTCTGCATCGGTCTGAAAACACACACACACACACACACACACACACACACACACACACACACACACACACACACACACACACACACACACACAATGAAGAACTGAAACCTAGTTAAGCTGTACGGAAACTGAGGTTTATTATAGATCATAAGGGTGCCAGCCTGTTGGAGCTACAAAAACAACATTTGATTTTTATTTCCTTTTAACCCCACCTTTACATGTTGGGTTTAGATGAGATTAAAAAGTACTATAATATATATTTATGTCAAAATGTATAAATACGAGTGTGTGTGTGCCTGTTTGTGAAAGTGACAGGAAGAAGTGTGTGAGAGTCTGTGAGACTGTAGGTTAAAGTGTGTGTGTGTGTGTGTGTGTGTGTGTGTGTGTGTGTGTGTGTGTGTGTGTGTGTGTGTGTGATGTGTGTACAGCGCAGCGTCTCTCTCACCAGTATCTGCAGGAGCTCTTGTAGGTAGCATGCTATGAGTGCATGGTCTTCGTACAGAGCCCAGCTACGCTGCTGGGCATCGTCACGGTGACGGGCCAGATCGGCAAAGATCACCTCCAACCGCTGCTCGTCGTGACACACCTGTCCCCGTGGCAACACTGCACCCATATCCTGTGGGAATCGTGGAAGGATGGCGTGGAGTGTAATAATTCTAGAATTTCTCTGGATGTTGTGTAGTATGAAGCAAATATTGGTAATGCAATTGGTAAAAAAAAATTGGTAATCCAAAATCACCCTGAAATCTCAGGCTAATTCTAATTTAGGTAACTGCTAAACTGTGTAAAATGAAGCGCTGGATTAAATTACGGAGTGAAAGGAGTGTTTCTTTGTGATATGCTAACCTTGCTTTCGACCAATGAAAGTAGCACTTGCTCCAGATCAGCTGCTGCTTTAGGAATAGTAGCCTGGAGGTGCCCAACGACCACGCCCACAGCAACACGTGACATCTCGTAACTAAGGCCTGTGTTCTTCCTTACTAGCTCAATCAGTTCTGGCCCTGTCGTCAAGGGGACAGATACTGAATGGGTGGGACTACTGGTGGGGCTGACAGAAACAGCTGGTGGGGCTGATGGCCACTCAGCTTCTGATTGGTCCTCAGAGGCAGGCTGTGGCGTGACTGGCTGAGGTTGGGGTCGAGGGGCTGAACCCATTTTAGAGGGTGCTGGTTGTGGTGAAAGAGAAGATGATGAGTCAGGTGGGGGAGGGGGCGGGGCTTTGGTACGGCTTGGCACAGGAGGCGGGGTGCTGCCAGCACTGGGAAGGCTGATGTCTGAAGAGATGATGGATCGAATGGAGCCAGACCGTGAGGACATGGAGGAGGTGGAGCTGACAGGGGCTGATGGTTCTCTATCGACAGTTAGATCAGAATTATGGGTGAGGCCAGAGGAGGTTACTCTGATCGGCACCTCAGGATCTGCTGTGAAAGGTAGAGTGGTAGAGAGAGAGAAAGAGAGAGAGAGAGAGAAAGCGAGAGAGAGAGCAACAAAATAACCGGAGACAGAACATGTTAGTTCTGACATGTTATTACTCCTAAACAGATATACATTAAGCAAAAATAAGGGGAAGGAGATAAATGAAGATAATTCTAAAATGCACAATATATCTACTTACATAATCCGTATATATATGAACACTGATGCTGCACTAGATGGTGGGCGCTAGTTTATTTCCCATAATACTACAGTGCTACAATGCTAAAGTGCATTATCATGGTGAAAAGCCCAAAGAGTGGCAGGTTACAGGGTGTAAGTACAGAGCTCACTCAATAAAGCAATACTTTAAACTGTATAGGGTAAGATTTTGTGCCCTGCCAATGAATGTGCTCGTCTGTTTTCGTAGGGTCGTGCACATGGGATGTGAGGTGTTGTCCAAAAGAGAGTCTTTCTAAAGAGAGTCAAACCTGACCCCTACAACAGAGGACTTTGTGGGACTTTGACATGCTAGATGTCGGAGTGGAATCTATGCAAATCAGAGACGGTGGTTCCTAGTCCTGCGAGCTGTATGCAGTGGCGCATGTTGGCTTTTCTTCTTAAAATATCAGGTTATGAAGGACGTGGTTGGTAACCGACGACTTGGGTTTCAGAGCAGGGAAAACAACAAAGTCAAGGGGAGCATTGTAGGGCTCCCTCTGTGGGAGGAGCAAGTCGGAGGGGGCGTGTCTACCTGGGCGTCGGCTGTCCCTGTGCTTCTCTGGAGGGGGTGGAGTTATGGGAGCAGCTCGCCGTGGCTGGGGGGGAACCTGCATACAAAGACGATTTAAACCCCCCTGGCTGTTATGCCATCAGTTAACCAGGAAACCGCACAAGAGCTGAGTGAGGCGTGTTAAACCACTTGGATTTGAGAGCACGTATATCTTCCATACCTGATAAAGTCCCGGCACGTTCTCCGTGGTATCTGCAATCGGCTCGCTGTCCTGGCAGCTGTAAGCTCGGCTAATACCATTGGGGGGCTGGGGGGTATGGCTCAGTGAAAGCTCGCTGGTGGAGGACGGGATGCCCTGTTTGAGAGTGGAAGGAGTTGGACTACGGCGAGACAGTGTTTCTTTCCTGTGGTGGATCAGCTTCCTGTGGAGACAGAATGGAAGACAGCTTAACACAGACAAACAAACTCATACACACAAGCTTCAGAACTCATCTAATACATTTTACTTTCTAAAAGAATTGCATTGGTCTTAGTCTAGTGCATTCCTCTTGTAAGAACAAGAAAAAACACAAACTTCCTCTCAGAGTGGATACAACCACCAGTGGAAGGTGGGACAGAGAAGAATCTTTTTGGCTATGGCCATATGGTTGAAAGTAATAGCAGCAGGTGTGTGTGTGTGTGTGTGTGTGTGTGTGTGTGTGTGTTCCTGTAAGCTTCTGCTCTCTTCTTAGCTGCTACTCACTGTAACACTTCTCTTTGTTCCAGGTTGTATTTGCCTCCATTTTTCATGGCCAAATTATGAATGCCCTCGATTGCTCTGTCAATGGACTGCAACACCTCATCGTGCTCTGTAGTCTAGAGAGAGAGAGAGAGAGAGAGAGAGAGAGAGAGAGAGAGAGAGAGAGAGAGAGAGACTCATTTCGATGAGCTCACTAGTTTTTGTTTATGAAATATTGAGGTCTCCACCCTTTAACATATCTCGTGTGACAGAGCGCGTGTTTGCATGGAGAAGAGTGTGCAAAATGTGAGCAAACTTCCTCATCTCAACAACACCAGCAACAAAATGTTGCCCAGAACGTTCGTTTCAGAGGCAAATGTTACCCTAGGTGGAAGAAGACTCGGGAGGTAAACGGTACACACCCGTCAACTGCAATAAACAATGAAAACTCAGCGAGAGAGTGAACCAAACACTGCGTTAAAACACGCGTATTCATGCGCATTCATTCAGACGTTTTGTGTTTTATTGTATTGTATTCGTACGAATTCACTTATTGTACTGAACCTCATCTATTCAGTCGTGGCATTTCATCATAACCGCAGCGAGAGATGATGACCATGAAAACACATTTTCTGTTTTCATTTCTACTCGTGTGTATCATGAACGGAGTATCACATATAAAGTGACTGGAAGCGCTATATTTGGCGTGATAATCATGGAGCAAACGCCATTAAGCGCGCATGAATTCGAAGGGCCGCCACTGATCTCTTTATTATAGTCGAGCGGGCGCCACAAAAGGGGCTCTAGTTAGCATAGCGCGTGGGACATGAAGGGACACGGGGTTCTTTTGGCACGAGGACTGCGGGATCCGCTGGTTTGTTCGTTTCCTTGACCGGTATTTAACCCAAGCTTGTAACATGGTAACCTCCCAGCCGGAACAGCGGCCTTGAAAACACTCCCGCTAAATCGCCTTTGCGCGCTTAAATAAAAGCAAGTGTTTGGTTATAGTCTGCTTTTAATGGTCAAATTAGTTTTGAATCTGTCATGAGATTAGGACAGAACGCGCTGACGGACACCAGTCTGTCATCCTTCCGTAACTGTTCGTTGCTGCCCATTGATTAGTATTGTTTTTACGTGCCACTGGGTCACACACATAATAAACAGCTTGAATTTTGAAACGGATCCCCTCGCCTACCGGCAAACAAACCGCAAAAAGTGCGCGCTCTTAATATATCAATGCTCAGCACAGCCTTTCATAGGACTGATTAATTTCATGCTTTGTGTACACTATGCCTGACTTGAAGTAGGTGCCAAGTTTAAAACATTACAGATTTCTGGATCAGTTGGTCAGCTCCGTTAGTTAGCCGTCCTAGTTAGTAATGGTTTTAATTTTGTGATGGTTTCCTATTTTGTGGGTATATCTTCCTTCAACCGGTTATTACAGTGGCCACCCTGCTAGAGAACCGTAATGCGCGTGACCGACCAGACAAATCTCTGCATTCTGCGATCTGGTTGGTGCCGATTTACACACCCCTCCCTATCCCCCGAAAAGAGAGAGAGCCAGATGGCATGTAATGGTGTGCCAATCTAATTATCTAATAAATTGATTATTTCATTCGTTAAATAATCTAGTCCTTTAATAGCCGACGGTTGACAAGACTATACATTATCCTGTTCACTGAATATTAATTAGATGTTTGAGTTGTTGAAAGAACCGTATGACAGCGAAAATCTCTAGGCGCATCGGTACATACGACAGCAGACTTGTTTGTCTCTGCTCGGCAAAACGTAGTTTTTGCTGCTAGTCCAAAATAACACGCTAAACCCAACCCTGTTGTTTTCGTACTTCGAAGTAAGAAAAGTCACGTAATATGAAATATGAAAGTTAAAACAGGCCGGCTTTTCTGCCTATCCGGGTTTTGGGTGCTTATCACGAAAAGAGAATGCCTGTGCAAGTTAGCTATGTAATCTAGCCAGTTAGCTGGTTTACCTGAATTTTCTCGATGTATGAGGCGGGTATGTACCCGGTCTCACCGGAGCTGCAGCGAGACCCGAGCCACCAGTGCTTGTTACTGCGCTCCAGTATTAGGAAGCTTTCCCCAGCCGCGAAGTGAAGCGAGTTGGGCTCGGTAGATTTGAAAGCATACAGGGACCTATACATAGTTTTCTTTCAAACGAGTTCTTGTTCGTCACTCCTCAGTCTGGGTGTGCATACTCTTTCAAAAAAAAAAAAAAAACACTTTTAAATCTCCTTCCCTTACTCAAAAAAGGTGAAAAGTACTCAGAGGGAAAACATTCTGTCCAGAAAATGCTGGATAGCGAGCAACTTCTTTAGACCCTGTCCCGTAAACACAGCAGGGGGCGCGCACGCAGGATGTCACACACGGGTACGCCCCTTTGGTATCTAGGCAAAATAGTCGATTGCGGAAATATTTGGACGTCAATTTGGACGCATACTCGATAAAGTACAATGCCTCTTGGTAAACTACGAACCTAGACACCAGGAAAGTGCATTTAAAGTTATCCATTAATACTGAGAACTGCTTATGTCAGTATGATTCTGTGTAAAATTTACAGTGTAGCTAGCTGTTTTTTAAACTGGAACCATCCAAGATTAAAACGGATAAACGTATTTATTTCAACACGTAACGTTTACTGTACTGCAGAATGTTTAATAATGGAAAGAAAGAGTAGTTTCATTTCGTAGTCTGAAGAATATTATAAAATATTTCGAGCCAAGCTATAATCGGATGTTGACACCGGAAACGGGTGCAACGCAATATGCGTTCCTCCTTTGGCCGCCGTGCTCTCTAGCTAACGTTGCTTGTAAACTAGCACAAGATCGGTCTGTCATGGCAGTTCAAACGTGTGTTAGATTATTACTTCGCGAAAGTAACTATGGTCTTCGACTTGGTTCAAGAACCCTTCCATATAGTGCAAGGTAGTGTAAAATACAAAGTCGAGTCTGTTATGAGGAATCCTTTCACATAATGATGACCTCTAGGGAGGTTCATCGAATACTGGAAAATGTTCATATACGCATAACGTAGCTATGATTTTATAT
>JAOXYF010000019.1:783674-803930 GCA_028565775.1 Sternarchorhynchus goeldii
AGAACCTTCTTCAACAACATGTGGTTCCTTCCTTGCATTCATCACTCAATCAGCCAGCAATTTTCATGCAGGACAATACCCCCTGTCATACAGCAAATTGGTCAGTTCCTTGGAACTGAAAACATTGAAACAATGAAATGGCCAGCCCAGAGTCTTGATCTAAACCCAAAGTTATGGCCAAGATACCCACAACAGTTGCAGAACTGTGGAAGAGACTGGAAGAAGAGTGGACCAAAATCTCATCCCTAGCGGTGCGAGAGACTAGTGATGTCCTGTGGTTTCAGATGTGCTGAAGTCATTCAAAGCAAAGGCCTGTACACAAAAAAATTAGTTGTAATCTTTCTCTGTGCTACAGACATTGCTATTCTCTAATTATGATCACATTTTTGGCAAAATAAAGGTTTCATGTTGATATACTTTTTGTAAAACACTGTTCTAGTTGCATGGTGTACCCCTTACAAAAAATCCTTGAAATGTTGATCAATGTAGATCACATTATTTCTGAAAAAAAATCAAGTGTTCATACATTGTTCTCTAATTTTGATCTCCAGTGTATATTATATATATATGAAAGTATATGTGAATATAATAATAATAATCAGATTGTATTCCCTGGCTGCATGTGTGATATAATGACTTTAGTTTACAGTAAGAAGTTGTTTGGTATATGATTGGTGCTGGTGTGTGTGTGTGTTATGTCTCTTGGCCTGTAGTGGACTGGGTCCCTGTCCTGAGAGATCTGGTCTCTGTGGGGCTGAAACTCTTCGCTGTCTGCTTGTGCTGCTGTCTCTCACTCCTCACCATTGCTACTGGCTGGCTCTTTTACCGCCCCCTGCTGGCTGGGCTGATAGGACTGCTCGCTCTTCTCCCCATCTTCATCGCCCGGTCCAGAACAATTGTGAAGAAACACCAATGACTACCAAAGAGCAGAGCCGTGGTTTTGATGAAGTCCGATTTATTCTGAGTGAATGCTGTCTGACAATGTTCACTGTCCTTTTTGATTGTCTTATTGGACGATCTGGCCTTTTCGGCTCAGGTTATCAAGGTAACCCACCTGATATTGTTTTGGGAGGCAGGTATAGTTAGACCTCCAGCTACACATGCTAATGGTGAGCCATCCACCAGTGCAAGCTGGAATAAATGGATTTAAAGCACTCTGTCTTTTTATCACTCTCATATATATTATACAGCCCTAACATATTTTATTATATCTTTTCATGGGACACACTGAAGATATGACACTTTGATACAATGTAGTTAGTGTACAGCTTGTATAACTGTAGTTTTGCTGTGCCCTCAAAATAACACAGACATTATTGTCTAAACCGCTGGCAACAAAAGTGAGTAAAACCCCTAAGTGAAAATGGACTGTCATATCTTCAGTGTTAAAATAAAATATTTGCAAAAATGTGAGGTGTACTCACTTTTGTGATGTACTCTGTGTGTGTGTGTTGTCCCAAACAAGACACATGACTTGTATGTAAAGGGTTTAATGTAAAAAAAAAATTGTTAATGTCATGTAAATTCAGTTCCTGTGAACCATGGTGCAGACTCCAGGAGCTCAGCATACAGTGATATTTATTTTTGGGTGTTTTGTGAAATCAGCCAATCAGGATAAAGTGCCTCACAATCACCTTCAGAGGAGATTATGATACAAAATTAAGTATGAATGTCAGACCACAATGTTACCCTCACTAAGAGATCTGGGTGGAGGCGGTGTTCCAGTAGTATGTGTGACTGTATAGGCGTGTTTGTAGCAAGTGTGCATCAGACCGTAGTATCGGTTGTGAAGGAGGGGCTGGGAAGACTTCATTCTTAACTAGAGAGGCATCTGTTTGTGCTTGGGAATGTTTGAAGTGTTTGTATTTGCTGCTGAAGTTCTACTTTCAGTTACAGTCTCTTTATCAGCTGTCAAGCATAACTAATGCCAGCTATTTAAGTTTCAGATATCTGTATTTCCTGTGACAAGTGAACCTCGGCAGGTTTAGTGTGTCTGTATTTGTCATTCATAATCCAAGATCTGAATGGTTCTCTACTACTTGTGGTTTTGGGGTTATTTCAAAGTCAACGGTACAAGCACGGTTCTCTCAGCAATGCTATTGTCCCATTTTATTTTATTTTTTTAAAGAAATTAAAGCCAAAGTTTTTCTTACTGTCATGTTTTATGTCGTTTTATTTTATTATGTTTATGGATCCCACAGACCGATGCCCCTCACTCGCAGTTGAAAGAGGAACTCCAAACACAAGCTTAATAAAAAGTTTTTTTTTTTAATACACAAAGATACCAAATTAGGTTTCTGTTTGTTTTGAAAGGAGAAAAAAAAAAGATTCAAGTCTTGTCCAAGTGTATGCATTCCAGAAAAAAACCACAAACCATGTGTCTTTCCTGCTTGCACATTGGTCCTGATCATTTTTTCATCTTCATTGCATATTTGTAATCCGAAATAACTGCATGGGCTTTTGGTCACAGTGAATGACAAATGTACTGATACACACACAAATGGCAACTGGCAGACCCACTTACCACTGGCTTGGTATGACTTAATATGGCAAATTCAATCATGTATAAAGGTACAATAAAACAGCGTTGCTCCTTATCTGCATCTTTAAATACTGACAAAAAAAAAAAACAAACAAAAAAAACTTCCATAACTATTTGTACTGCTTTTGTTTAAAAGAGAGAAAATAAAAAGCGGTTTACGGTTGAGCACAGTCATTTCAGGCAGACTGAAGAAAGGGAGTGAGGCCTGTATGTGGATCCCCTCACCCCCCTCCCAGAATGAGCACAGAGTCCTGTCCGTTTACAGTAGGAGGCATTTGGTGCCCTTCTTGCCCTTTCTGGCCTGCAGCGCCGCCCTGGTGGCCATTTCAAATACATCCCTCACTCCGTCCTTCGTCTTGGCAGAGCACTCCATATATCCGAAGGCGTAGATTCGGTTGGCCATGTCTCTGCCTTCCTCTGGCTTGACTGGCTCCTGTAGAGAGAAGGAGCAGAAACTGTGACAAAACAATCTTTACTGCTGGCTTACAACTGGCCTGCAGGAAATTGTCCATGTAACTCTGATAAACACTGTTTCAGCAACATGGTTGCACTTTCATGTTTCATACCTTCCAGTCTGTGTTTATCCACACTAATCTCAAATCTGCCTTGTTTTTTTTTTTTAAGCTTTATGGGTTCATGGGTTCAGTTGGCCCCGTTTCCTTCAAAAGTTCTCCAGCCTGCTTGGTTGGCCAGCTATGCTCATCAGTGAAGGCCTGAGGCTTCGTACCTGCTTCATCTTGGCAAGCTCACGACGGGTGTGGTCGTCGTTACGCAGGTCCTTTTTGTTGCCCACCAGGATGATGGGGACATTGGGACAGAAGTGCTTCACCTCTGGAGTCCATTTCTCTGGAATGTTCTCTGCACAGTTGCAACAGGAAACACATAATGAACCACAAGGTCATTTCATGAACCACGATTTCTCAGGATCAGTTAACGTTTGGTGTTTGGTTGAAACACCAATATAGCCGACACTGGTTGCTGTGGCTCACCAAGACTGTCAGGACTATCGATGGAGAAACACATCAGGATGACGTCCGTATCTGGGTAAGAGAGCGGCCGTAGCCGATCGTAGTCCTCCTGACCGGCCGTGTCCCACAGGGCGAGCTCAACCTGCCAAAAGCGTGCAGCTGAGTCAAGAAGTAAGTGCCCCAGGAGATGTTTCAATACGTTTTAAACGCCTTTCTGAGAAATATAGTGGTCTGTCTATCGTCACTGTGTTGACTGCACACAACTGTAAACGAGACAGGAGCCTTAACAGTTGGATACAATTCTGTAATGCGTTCTCCATCAACCAAGGTTAATCTGCCTGTGCATTAATGCTGTACCGTTTTTCCGCAGTGTGTCCATGAGATATTACATCAGTACGTCCAAAGCCTTCTTCCGTAGCTAACTTAACTTACAGGTTCTTTTTGGCTTCAGGCGGCAACCTTTGACCCAGCATGTGACCGAGATGAATTACCCCACTTACTTGTTTGCCATCAACCTCGATGTCAGCTACGTAGTTTTCAAACACTGTGGGCACGTAGACCTCGGGAAATTGGTCCTTGCTGAAGACGATGAGAAGACATGTCTTTCCACACGCTCCGTCGCCAACTATGACCAGCTTTTTACGGATTGCTGCCATTTCTAATTTGACAGGAACACGCCCGCATTAGAAACTTGAGTCAAACGTGTGCATTACAGGACAGCTAAACAGGACTTAAAAACTCATATAACCAAAGTTAACCGACATTATACTTAACAATCAGTGAACTCTAAACGTGTAGCATATTGTGTCTTACATCACTGACAAAAACTCAAGGTGTGGCTAGTTTTAACAAAAACAAACATATTGAACGTATTTCATAAATACAGTCAGGAGCATACCAACTAGCTACCTAAAACAGCTAGCAATGCGAACGTAATAACGGAGCTTCAACCAAGTTCTTATTTACATCTTCACTGTATAATGTTTTTTACAACATGCCAAGTGTAATACCAAACTAAAGATAGGAAGCTAGCTAAGCTAGTTAGTTAAAATCGCTACTGAGCTATATAAACGGGTCTACCGATTTATGTTGGGACCGTCTCTAGCTAGTTAGCTAGCTTTGTAGAATAGCTGTCAAAAACCTTAATCAGTCTCCCACTTAGCTAGCTAGTTTGATGACATGGTAAGATAACATCAGTAGATTGGCATCTGTACCAGAAACTAATGCGAACATCCTCAAGTATCAGCTAGCTAGCCAATCAGCTACTAAAATGTCGCATAATAGTTATGCTAGCTGGTTGGCCACCTCGGCTAGTAATCTAGTATTTAACTGATACATATTAGGTGGGCTAACGTTTACTCTCAATCAAAAGAACACACCCTACCATCATTCAGTAAGACCAAAAGATGAATTATAATAGCCAGCCAACAAGCACGAAACCAGCTATTTATCCATCCGAGCTTCCTAGTAAAAAAACCAGTAACGACTCTTCGGCTGTGCAACGTTAGCTAACCATTTAGCTAGCTAGCTTGGCTGAGCATTAGCTAGTTATCAGCTTCATAAGCGGAAGTCTGATTGTTTCATTAAAATTGCCTATTTGTCACGAACAGAACTTTCGGATGTAGTATTCTACTGAACTATGATATGGTGAACAGCACGATTAATGTCACGAATAACAGATAACTCTGAGAAATCAGCTTTACCTTGGGTTTCTGCTTAGCGAGTTTTCCGGTCTCCCACCCAAGCGTCAACCACAACGGCACAACAACTACAGGCTAAGCACAGTATTATCAACTTGTTCCGCAATACTGTAAGTTCAAAGCAAAGCAGCACTGTGAAGCAAAGACGGGTACATGTATTTGACAAAATGGCGGCCATTTAGACAATATGCCAAAATAAGAGTCAGTAACACACAATAACAACGATTTCCGTTTTAATTTATTCTAACAAGTTGACGGCAATTGGCAAACACCTAGAATTATTTAAAAATGACAGAGACGGCGGATTTTAGAAATTTAATCAATGCTAAATCTTACACAAATTAAAGCAAACCATATTTCTACAGCATCAAAGTTTTATTTAGTGTTTCCTTTTTCAGTGGACTCCTCAACATGCTGCTGTTTAGGGTCACTGGTTGCACACACCATCCTTTCTTTTATCTTCTTGTTGGAGCTGATTATGAGGAGAGGACTGAGAGTTGCGTAACATGATGAGAAGAACACCCTCATATCGGCCACCACGGCTGGGACCTGCGCCACAGTCAGCATATAGATCCAGATGACATTATCAATACCAAAAAACACTGCGTACAAGACCACCAGAGTGACAACAGTCTTGGCCGCCCGCATTTCCATGGAGCTCCCCTGCGTGCGGCGGATGCCCCTCACCTGCTTGCTGTGTTTGTGCAGGAGGACGAGGATGTAGCCGCTGGAGCCCAGCATCAGACCCACGAAGGCGAAGTCTCGTCCCGAGACAGCCGCGCCGTTGAGCACGTAGGACAGGCTGTCACGGAAGTCGACGTGACAGAAGCCCAGGTTGAGGGTGAACGCGGGCACGGTGCCGTTGCGGGGGGCGACGGAGCACAAGGGCGCAGCGATGCAAACCAGCATGTTTAATAGCCACAGAGCCGCAAAGGTGGGCATGACCAGCTGAGACAGCCTCGCTTTCAGTCTGACCAGGAGTGGTCTGGCTGAGGGTGCTATGGTTACGGCCTGGAAGACGCTCAGCATGCAGGTGAGGCAGACGGAGAGGGCACGGCTGATGCGGTAGGCGTAAATCACCACTTTGCAGCCGGGGTCGTCCAGCAGGTGGCGTAGGCCAAAGACGGTCATGGTCTGCGGAACCCCACGCGTCAGCAGCAGGACCAGGTTGGCAAAAGCCAGATGAGCCAGGATTCGGTCCACGGGCTGCAAACGAGGCTCCTCGCATGCAATGTGGCTGTAGGCCATCAGAACCAACAGGTTACCCAGGATACCAAGCCCTGTCTGCAAGAGGAAGGAGACTCCTTTGATGGTGATGCAAAGATCCATGGAGACTGGTCTGTGTGCCGTATTGTAAGATAGAAACAGTCAACAAAACTGAGGCTAAGACAATATATACAATATTTAACAAATGTATGTATTAAAATGAGCTTTTAACCTTATAGGGTGGGAAAGAAAACACTTGAAATCAAATGTTTGAAATGTTTTTACAATGCGATATATCTGTCATGGAATGCAAATATTAATATTTTTGATTTATATACCATATTTTAAAGGTGAGGGAGACAAGTGCATTGGAAAGATTCCAGATACATTTAATGAAAAATATTTGCTTACCTGTAGATCCTTATTACAGTGTCCCGCTTGCATTTGTAGACTTCACTGGTAAACATATCTGAATTTATATGGTTTGCTGTTTCATTGAGGTCTTAAGAGAGTCGCGCCCCCCCCAAAAAAAACCCCCACAAAAAATAGAAGCACCAATAACAGAAGATTCAAAGTAACCAATGAAACCCTGGGCAGACACACCTGCTCACTAATTTTCCATGAAAACAAGCAAGCATCCAGGACTGTTCACTGTCTACTTTAATGCAATCTGCAATAATCCAGAACCAATAGGTAACAATGAATATTACACGAAAGCAAAACTGTTAAGACTGTCACACGTGGCCTTTAAAAACTCTGCGCTGCATCACACGTGGCCTTTAAACGCTCTGTGCTGCATCTCATGTGACCTTTAAAAACTCTGTGCTGCATTTGATCTTTTGGTTTTTTCCTCTTATTTTACTCTCATTATTTTAACAAAGGTTTTTCCCTTTTAGCTTTAGAGAAAACAAATCATTAATCTCAAATTACTTAAGACAATTTACGTTTTCAAACTAACTTTGGTAAATGCAGCCTCACTTTTTAAAAATGATTATTAATTATAATTTTTTGGAGGTGGTACAGTGTGAATTGTTTACTTTTGAGCAGCATTCTCAAGTCTATGGTAACAGGCTTAATGAATAGAGCCCCATGGGCCTCAGGCTCACCATACTGCTGATTTCCCCTTGGTATTTTTCAAACCTTAAGTGAAAACAGTTAATTAGACTTGGACAAGTCTGTACATGCATGCTTTTGGCTCAGGAGGGTCTAAGCTTCATCATTTCAATGTTTTAAACACATCATAAACGTCCCCTGCTTCTCCCTCGGGTCTCTGACACACGGGATCAAGAGGAAGGACTGAATGGAGAGGAAGAGAACTTTATGGACAGACGTTACAACATCACGCACGTTTAATTAGCCTTTTATGTAAAATTGCACAAAATGAGAACTGGCTATTTAAGCAATGGGCAAAACTTTGTTGCTGCTCTGAACCTGCCTGCCTCTGAACTGAGAAACAACCACTGTCATAAAGCAAGAATTCCAGCATGAAATTGTCTGTCCCCAGACACTCATTAGCCAAACACACATGATAAACATTATGGTATGTACGTAATAATTAAATCATCAATGATGGGTTAGCGCAGTGGTACTGATGTTCTAAAAGTGCTGTAAACACTCCTTGTTTTTGACATTTTCCCTAAAGGATTTGATAACAAACAATAAAAATCAGGATTTGTTTTTGCTATGTATATTCATAATTAACTTATAAATTACTAATGAGGATCAAATATTTTTGTACAAAATTTTCAATAGTAAATTAGATGCACACACCAATTTACTGTAATGTACTGTAAGCCTATTTCTCCTAGTGAAGTTAGGGAAATATTTTCCCAGTTTTTACACTAGGGGGCACTGTAGCACTGCTTCTGGTAACGTGGAGAAGAACGCTTGCTGTGGTGGTCATGGTTATCGCTACACGTAGTCATACAAATGTAGTTTTGCACTTCTTTTTTTCCACTTTGCAAGGCTTTCCAAATCTGAGAGTGGTTGGTGCTAAAATGAATATGTCATTATTTCTTAAAAAATGTATTGTGAATGCACTTTCAGGATGAAATGAATGACTCTGAAATGGAATCCACCCCAGACCTAATCTATTCAGGATATAACTCTCAGCCAGTTCACTAACGTCTGGATTCTAACGTCAGTCAAAGAGACACAGCCGAGTGGCACATTGAAATGAATGTGCAAGTTCACAGCCATGTCTCCCTGTGTGGTCAGTATATCCTTCAGGTCATCAGAAGCAGGTGGAAGCATGGCCTCACTGGGCGACAGCTGGACCGTGTACTGGTTCTGACCTCCTGTTCTTCTTTCCCAAAATAGTGTGGCAGGTGGTGTTGGAGCTGGGTGGAGGAGTGCACAGAGGCAGAATGCGGGGTGAGGGAAGCTGGGTAAATCTTCTTGGAGAGGCTCTCGGGTAAACGTCTCATGATCAAGCAGATGCATTGCTCATGTGTCTCATGGCTTTTGTGTGGAGCTGTACTGTCTGTGAACTTCTCGCTGCAGCATCTCAGATGGGTGCTGGTGGCGATGGGCTCAGAGTTCAACGTACTGTTTCTCTGGTGGGTGTGTTGGGTAACTGTGCAATGATCTCAACCTTCCTGAGGTTTCTGAACCTGGGATTGGGCCTCTCCTGGAGGCCTTCACCACCTTGCAACATCTTCAATGACCGCAAAGGCATGATCCTACAGGATGTACCATTTGCTGATTACGTAGGATCTGTTTGCCTGGGATCTGCTCAATTGGGATCTGTTTACCTTACTATCTGTTCACCCTGTACGTGTGGCCAACAGCTTCAGAGCGCAGTACTGCCTGCTCTCTTTCCTGTCCATGAGCTTAATAGATGTGGTGGTACAGATGGTCCCCACATCCTCATCTTCCTCTGTCGCCACAACTCTAAATTCAGAGGTCTCCATGGTAGCGGAGGGAGGGCGGGGCAAAGCTGGGGGATTCAGCCGAGCACTGCACAGCTGTTGCCGTTTCGTCGGCATTACCATTCTGCGTTCTGCTGTTCGGGCTGGACAACAAAGCTGCAGGTGTACACACTAACGATCATGCTAATGAGTTTCTGTGTCTCAGGGGCTACGGTTCTGGCCCCAGATCTGCGGATCTACTGCCTGTGTCTGGACCGTTAGCCCCATCGTCATCATCATCTTCTCCAGTAAGAAACAAACAACTGACAACAGCTATGGCAGAGAACAGAAGACCATTACATCCCCTGACACAACAGCCTGCCAACAGTCTGACACGCACCGCACGCTCTCACTGTTGGTAAGGACCGTTGGGGAATGGATTGAGCATGCTGGTCAAACCAGATGTGTTACATAAGATTAAAAACAAGCTGCATATTTAACATGCCTAAACCACTGAAACACTATATGGACTTTTATTATGTGACAAAATAGATGGAACATAACATTCTAGGATTAGGAAATGTTTGTTATGACTCAATGTTCAGTAGTGATGGCCTTCTGTTCACAGCGTCATTGATAAACGGGTTATTTATTTGAGACATCATCTCTATGTACTTTGTGTAAAAGAATGTTCTTGCTTGCTGTGTATGTAAGTTTCACATGTTCTTTTCAGTGTTTGTGGGCTGGAGTCCTCCCACCCTTCTTAAACGGAAACCACTGACAGACACACAGGAGCACGCCATGCTTTCCATAGTCAACAACTCTCATATCTCCATTTTATTTTGTTCTTTGTACATTTAAAATACCAGCTTGATCTTCTCAGTACACCTAGGAATATTACCTTTTTAAAAAATTATGTGTTTATTTATTGTTATCACTGGTTTTTAGCTTTGGGCTGGATGTCAAATAAGCCTTCAGTTCCCCTCTCTCCTGTGGCCTCTTGAATGGTGATTAACAGTTTGCAGAGGGAGTGTGAAATGTATCATAGATAAATAATGGAACCAATTAATTGCCTCTGGAGAGAACAAGACCTGAAGCCCACTGGGAAAAACAGTCTTCTCCCCCAAATAATGAGAATCATAAAAAGACCAGTCATCATGGCTTTTAAAGGAACTTAAAGTTGCTGTGAAGAATTGATCAAGCTTTGTGTCAGATTAAAGGTGTCTGAAGGCGCTTTGTCAAATGCGGTCCGGCGTTGGTCATCATGATCCCTCTCTGGGGGGGTTTTAAGAACCAGAAATCTTCAGTGAAACGTGTTGAGAGTGGTTTGGTGTTAGTACTTGTGTTCGTGCTTAGTCATGCTTTCTGCAATAGCGGCAGAATTTTCTACACGTCATAATTATCTTTGGTGAATAGTACTTCTATGTTTTGTACTTTCCAGACAACCTTCATGAAAGGACTTCATAAGAGCACCATCATAAAAGCAGATTTTGAGGCCTTTCTCCTGATTGGCTGAATTTTTTAGTCTGTCATACAAGGCACAGCAGCAAACTGTTCTGCTGAAACAACTAAATGCAATTGCACTAAATGCACCTTGTTTGTAACTCAGATCACCTCCTTCCTTGTTGACGACTGCTGACGCTGATAGGCCCATGCCTTATATTCTTCACCCCACTGAAATCTGATTGGTCAAAGACACAGACTCCGGTGGAATGAAGGATAGAATGCATGAGTGTGTGCGGGAGTGGAGCACTGTGCATGTGCCTGCATGTCTTCCACACACTTTTACTGGGGACAGAAAAACACATGAAGCCTCCAAAAATAACATTCATTCCTACACAGGCATAGTGCACAAATACTTTTACAGATATATTTAATGTAATATACTGTAAAAAAATGTCAGACTGAACGATGAACAGAACATAATGTATGTGGGTATGTGTATTTGTACTGTGTGTGTGTGTGTGTGTGTGTGTGTGTGTGTGTGTGTGTGTGGCCCTGCCTCTCAACTGTACAAGACGGGACGTGCAGAAGTTCGGTCGTGTACCTGCAGGCAGAGTTCAGGCAAAACGCCTCTGCCCCTGTGAAACATGTCGAAGCAGGAGGCAGCGACTCACAAGGTTGCGGCTGCCTCGTGATGTGCCTCTCTGCTGTTCCTTCACTCCAGAGATCTTCCCACACACACACACATACACACACGCAGGCACGCACACACACCCGCTCACAGGATGCAACAAACCAAGAGCACTTTTGACTGCTCTCACGAGTCTTTGTGACAGTCAGGAGGTCTTCTTTCTTAAAAACAAACAAACAAACAAACAAACAAACAAGCAAACAAAACCCCTAAAAAAACAAAAAAACAAAACCCTCACTCACCCGAAAAGATCTAGTCATCGATCCCCTTGGATATCCGGCACGTTTAGACCTGGAAACACAACGCAGTTAAATGTAACAAACGAACAAACACCACAGAAAGACCGAGGCTTTGCACTAAAGGGAAAGTGAACAACTGCAGTACAGCAACGTTTCGATTGGGCGTCGCTGCTCAGAAAGGCAGAGAAACCACAAATTACACAATCCAAAGTGCGGAAGGACAGAAGACTAGAGGAAGTCTGCAGACCCTCAATGGAGAATGATAGCAGGAGAGGAATGAGAGATAGAAAGAGAGGGAGAGAGGTGAGAGAGAGAGAGAGAGTATAGTAATCCAAAGATCTGTTCTTCTGACCTGGAACTCTCGCTGTGTCTCTGTACCTGTACCAGGTATACACATTTAGCTGACTTCACGAACCAATGGCCTTGCAGGATTTCCTTAGTAACCTTTTTTCCACACCCACCTAAGTAGGTGGTGACACAGGCCCACACTAAATCAGTGTTCTGGCTTGCAGATGTAATCTTGGTTTCACAGAGTCAAAACTTTCAGACCACAGTTTCAGATCACAGTTCATATCATTGGATCATGAGTTTTTGGATAAATTGCTTCTCATGCAAATAAAACTTTCATTTGTATGTGGCAGTTCTTACTTTCACAGATAAAATGAGGATATTCAAAATATGACAGAAATATAACATTTAAAAGCTGTTTGAAACATAGCTACTCTTTAAAATATACATAATAGAGAAACACATCTTAACACACTAGACTACAAAAGAACACAAAGTACTACTGTATCAAGCACTCTAAAATTAAAAATGCAACAGCCTAGATTCTATGTAGGCTAGAGAGGGCCTGTGTGTGAAAGCTTTAATGGACCACCAGTGGAATCACTTAGAGGGTCTATGACAAGTATATCAGAAGTTTCTATTCTTATCTCTTTCTGCCCTTTTCTTAGAAAGAGCTTTTTTTTGGCAGATGCAGGCTTCCCTTCTGACTTCCCGTCCGGCGTTGGGTCTCGGCGTCCATACACAGGCCAGGAGACTGTTGGTTCAGCTCAGCCCACATTACGGATCTGTTGTTCTAATGACGTAAGCCATTTCCAGTGATTTTAAAACCAGCCCTGGAGCTCCAAACAACCACTTCCCTACCGATTCGCTTTCTGTGCAAGGCACAAGGCTCATCAACAAATCTGCATGTATGGAGAACCCGCTGAGGGAATCCTGAACATTCTCTCGGAGGGACAGAGGAGTGCATTTCAGTTGGCTGTGGGGGCCTGTAATTGGTTCTAGGGACAAGGGTGAAATCAGAAGGAAACGTATGGGCCTCCCCCTCCTGTCTGGCAAGCTCCTCTCCAGACTTGTTGTTCTGTGCTTGTCTGAACTCGCCTACTTCGGAATGCATTCACTTTCTGCAAATGAATAGCTTTAGGGGTGTATGACATAGTATTTCATAAATCAACTCTCTCCCTCTCTCTATCTATCTTTACACACACACACACACACACACACACACACACACACACACACACACACACACTCACACACACACATATATATATATATATATATATATATAATCAAAATCAAATACATATGTATGTTGGGGGGAAATGCAAATAATGGTGTAGAACACTCAAAACAATCAAGGTTGGGAAGGTCCTGTGGGACCCCCAGATCCAGATAGTGGCAAAACCGACCAGACATCGTGATAGTAGACAAGATACAAAAAACAGTAACACCAAAAGATGCAGCAGTTCTCAAGTGATGGAAACATCCAGAGGAAGGAATAGGAGAATTTGGAGAAGGACCAGGGACTGAAAGACGAAACAGACAGAATGTGGAAGGTTAACAGTGAGGTAGCCCAGGGGTGACGAGGTGTTGGTGCTTTGACCTCTATCCTGCAGGAGTGGCTCCAACATTGACTATCCCAAGAATGACTACATCCACCTCAGTTCAGAAGATTGCAATCCTGCAAACAACAAAAACAAGGAAAAGATGTGATCACTCCCGAGAAGAGTGAGACAGCATTTTTAAATATTTATTTTTGTGTATATACACACAAGGTTTTGAAAGAAAGAGGTCATTTTGGGCAGAAGTCCTTCATCAGCTGTGTAAGCAAAATGTTTCTCCAGTTTAGACGTTCTCTGCTACATCTATATCTGTTACTACAATACACTGCAGTTACTTCCTTGAATCAGTCTTCTTCATACACACACACACCTTTTACATGTCTGTCTGTGTATATACTCGTATATATATACAAAGAGAGAGAGAGTTCTTTTGAAACATAAAATATGACTCATGAGTTGTGAGTTGCTCACAGTGTTAGACTTGTTTTCTTCTACAGAATTCTAGAACATGACAACTCATAACCTCGCCTGTGCTGCAACATGCCCTACATACTGCCATCCGATTGGTCCACAGCAGTGCTCTTGCAAGTCAAACATGGCAAGATTTGTAAAACATTAGTTTGGAGATTGCAAACTCTCTTCTCCCCAGTTATTACTCAGATATATAATGACTCTTTTGGGAATTTGTTAACTATCTTTATATCTAGAGAGGCACTGGAAATTTAGATAAAATCTGGTTACTATGAAAATGATTAATTTGCAAAAATTGTCACAGGGGCAAAAAACGAACAAGCAATAAAAAAGTAGAATGATGATTTGTCCGAGACAGCAGCCATGAGCTGCTCCATGAGGGGCTCACTGATAGAGGAGTTCACTCATAGACAAGTTCATTCACAGAGGAGTTCACTGACAGAGGACATCAGTCATACAGTCACCCAGACCTAATATGGGTCACTTTCCCACGAGCACCAAATCAGCATTTCTTCACCAGGACACAGCATGCACACACACACACCCCTCATGCCTTCAAGGCTTCTGTCTTGCCAAAAGGGCTTAACTAGCTGCCAGCTCATTGGTTGCAGGCCTTTACATTTCCAGATCAGCCTTAGGTGAAATTTTGACCACGGTTTCATAATCACGTGTAGTGTTAAGGCCAGCTTGGATGTTCTGATCTAAGATCAGCCAATACTCAGCTCCAGTATAACACACATGGTCCAGCCAATCAAGCAAGAGCAGTTGGTTATCTAAACCCAAAAGCAACATAGAATTGTGGTTTTGAAGTGCATGGCTGGGTGCATAGTTGATATGTATGAGCGTGTGTGAGTGAGTGGCATGGGTAGGTGTGACAACCAGATCATGCAGTTGATCAGTTTTGTTTGAAATCAAAACACAGGATATAGGACATTACGAAAAATATACAGTATTATATAGAATTAATATAGAATTAATGACCTGCAAAATATCATTTGTAAAAAATTCCAGCAATTATATATATATATATGAAACATTCAACACAGTAAAGAAGTTACTAGTGTTTTGAACTTTTATATTGTAAAATTTCTAATGAGAGAGACTCTTAGGAGTTTGATATCTCTATATCTGTGCATGAAAGACATAAGAAAGGTGGACTACCTTTCCAGAATCTTTCCGTAACAATTTGTAACCTATAATTTTTAAAGCCCGTTCTTTCAAGTTGACTACTCGAACGAAATTTAAATATGTAAACGAAATGCTCAATAGGTAAAAAAGGAAGTTCTCTCAAGCGGCTTCATTTGGTCTGTGGATTTATTTGTATCAACTTCACTCCTTGACTTCCAGTAGTAAAGCATAGATTTTTCCACCCAGGAGCTCTCCAGCACGCTGGAATGCGCACGTAGACAGGACCAGACATGCTACTCTGAGAGCCTTTGCTATGGTGGCTAACCTGTATAATCTTCTGTTCCCATTTACGGTCTGCAAGTTTCATCAGGTCTTTCCGTGAAACTCGGCGGGGAGCTCTTTCTCCCAGCGGAGAAGTCGGCATCTTCTGGAACCAGGGGGACTCCTGCCCCTCAGGGCGTCTCCATGGTTACTTCTGCGGAGGAATGAAAGAGCCGTGAGGAATTTCAGGTTGTAAACGTTTCGACGAACCCAGTAGAGAAAAAATAGCACATTTAAAATAGACATTTTAAAATATGTATTTACATTTATATGAAAGCTCACTGAACATATACTGAATCAGATAATTGCCCTATTATTAAGACATACAGTTCTCACAGGACATACCGTTACATATGTTTTAACATATATCTGACTGATACGACGTGATTCAGTCAACCAGGTCATTCAATGCGACCGGGAATATGACTTCCATTGACTCCTATTCAACAGTAGGAGAAACAATGCCAGCAGGAGGCGACAAAATGTTTCCAAATGTCACTCTTTCCTTTGATTTATTTTAAATTCCAAGAACTTAGCATATATTTCCTTTATAAGTCTAAGTGTTTTTCATGTAAAAATGTATTCGTTTTTTAATTTATAATCATATAGTCCGACTAACCGTTTTGGTTTGCAATAAACAAACATATTAAAATAAAATTACAAATGAAAGATACAAATATTAATCAACAGCGGACCGACCGCGGAAAAAGTTCCTAAGTTCGTAAATGAGACACGACAGGGCGACAGCACTTCCGTGTAGTTCTGTACAGACACAGAGATGATGCCAGCACTAGACTAGACCTGCTCAAGCATCTGAAATGACGCCAGAAAATGTCAGTGTGCTGCCATATCTATCCACCACCCAATCTACTCCAACGGTTGCAGAAACAGCTCTCCCACCCCAGACCTACCGTAATAGCTGAGACTCCCACAACTGAAACGAACTTTAAAAAATCATCTGTATATATAAAAAAGTATATACAGTATAGGATGGGTTCTCTCTTGAGTCTTGGTCCTCCCAGGTTTTCTTTGCAAATAAATATATTTCACAGGTATAAACTGGGCTGATTTTTCAATAACTATGGAAAACCATTTTTAACTAAAGAACTGTACCAGGTCCCTTATATTGATTAATGATGGGTAATTGATGGTTATTTGTTACAGCAGAATGGGACAACTTGTGATTAATTTTTTGTGTCTGTCTCACCGTTCAAAATAGAGAAATCTCTAACTTGTAACTAATCTATTAATATTATTTGTAAAACTAAAACATTGGTACGAAGTACAAAATTAAAGTGGCAAAATAAAAAAAGTAACTCACCTAAGTACTTAAATGTAACGTTTTTGTTTGAGTAGTCAATTTCAAAACAAAGCAGCACAACTAATTCCATGATGAATTATCATAATCCTGTATGTACACGACCTGACATGACGTCATCATGACCTGGCATGAGTTCATGTTTACTTAAGGATGTTGAGAGAGCACCACCTGCTGCTAGTTTTGAGCATCAGCGATCTGACGAGGCCTTACAGGTGGATTTTATAGAATATTTCTGTATTGTGTATACACACACACACACACACACACACACAAACAATAATCGAACTGAATTACTACATTATTTACCACATACAGAAGTCCAACAAGCTGCTTTGTTCTAACTAAAGTGTTTAAAAAGTCTTTTAGCATCTTTTGCGTGTGTATGGTTGGACACCTCTTATTGCAGTTTAAGTATAACGTGATATTCGTAGCTTCAGAATGTAATGTATTTAAATTCAGACTGAGTGTAATACTCAAGTCATGTATTTCTGTAAATACACAAAGCGACAACACATGCCTACATTTCACAAACACGATGCAAATTCATGAACGTCATACACATTCCTGCAAATCCAGGCACGGCACAACGGAAGTGTTGTTTTTGGTGTGCGGGGGGACTATTATGAAATCAGCGTGAAGTCTAATGGTTGCAGCGGATACCAAGTGAAGAGTAGACTTTGCGATTACCACGGTGTTTTATCAAGGGTACAGAATAAAATAGAATTACACAGAATGAAAGACTGACTTATTTGTGCTTTGCATATAGGCAGTACGTAACACAGCCTTAAAAACGCGGGTAAAAATAAAATCACATTTAAGACATCTGTTTCTGTCTAAATACCTAGACAGCTATATGTAGTATTTTCTTCATTTGTATAACATTTGTGAAATGTAGCCTGCTCTCTGTCACTGTGATGAATAAGCGTTGTCAGTTTGCAGCGCGATGTATTTTGTTTTCAAAACAAATTATAAAGCACGAGCACACGTTTGGGTCCAGAGCAAGCCCGTGTGGCAAGTAACGTAAGAAACCTTTGATGTAAGAGGCAATCCATCCTCTTTGCGTGGACTGGCTAAAAGACTGTGCTTTATTATATTATCTTTAGTCCAAGATTCAGCACAAATGTGGCAGTCTCAGCTACTCTGATGGGGTTAGTGAGGTCAAGTCAAGTCAAAATTGATTTCTATAGCGCTTTTTTTTACAACCCTTGTCACAAAGCAGCTTTATAGATGTCCGAGTCCAAGCACCCAGTGAGCAAAGCAAGGGCGACAGTGGCAAGATCAAGACCCTAAGCCTAAGCATAACCCTTGAGAGGAACCACGACTCATCGGGAGGGGGGTTGGCTGTCCTCTTCTGGCCGACCATCGGGCACCACAATAATACAAACAATAAGCTTCTGAACCATTTGACTAGATGAAGTGGCTGCGTGGATATCTACTGGTAACACTGGGACATTTTTACCGATGTGTAGGTTTAGTCCTGTGTTGGCATCGTCACAGTAACTTGCAAAACAAAACAGTTCTTTCAGGTGCTTTTTTTTATGGCGCTTTACATGTCATAGGACATGTAGTCCTGTATAACATAGGACTACATGTCATAGTTTACTTAGGAAGCCACTAGAGAGCTGAAAGAACAGGAATAATGCGGTCAAAATTTCTAGCCCTTGTAAGGACTCTGGCTGTTACATATTGTACAAGTTGGAGTTCATTTAATAACCTCTTAGTGCATCCAATTAGAAGGCCATTACACGACTCCAATCTTGGTTAAAATCGGGCCAATAGCGCCGCGGTATCACGTTTCCTTGTTCAAAAAATCGGATTACTCGCGTATTCACAAAAGAACACCGCTCCGCAAAAATACCACCTAAACCTGCACGACGTAACATTTCTCTCTAAGAAAGACACGTATCGGATGATCTTTTCTCTAGAAATGATCACGCATTAATTTAGGTAACAGCCAAATATGTTTAGAATACATTTTTGGTCAGCTTGGAGTGAGTAATATGTCAAACATTTCAACATCAATAATACGAGCACAGGAGAAAGTTTACTTGCTTGAGCAGAATCTTTGAATGCCTCGAACCATTAACATACGAAATGCAGGAATGTAGGTGTTACAGAGAAAGAAACTATAAACAGACATAGAGTGAGGAGAGATACAAATTTGCTGCACTGCCAATATTTAGAAGAACAGAAGTCATTCACTATCCAGTTCCCGTCATGGTCTAAGTCACACGTGCGATACATTTTTATGCACCTGGCAGTTTTCTGCGTACCACTGGTGTCACAATTGGGTTTAATCAATAATCAGTCTCTTGGCTTGGCTCTTTAATATGTATGGACTCAATTACATTGAGGTTTTTATTGACTTTAACCTTGGGCACTACTAAATTTACAGCGACGGTAAATTTATGAATAGTTAAAAACGCACATTCTGCGTGATGTACTTTTTGTGAATCTGGCCCATTTCGGGGTGCTCTTGGTCCAGTTTGGATCAATTTTGATCATCTTATGGTAATTTGTATTTTGAACTGAAAGGAGTCTGCGCCTAGACTGGCAGTTATTATGGCAAGAACTTACTTTGTTAGTATTGTTTTTTGGTTTATTTTTTCTGCCTTCAGGATTTGGAA
This sequence comes from Sternarchorhynchus goeldii, assembly GCA_028565775.1. Lineage (NCBI taxonomy): Eukaryota > Metazoa > Chordata > Actinopteri > Gymnotiformes > Apteronotidae > Sternarchorhynchus > Sternarchorhynchus goeldii. Next base: position 803,031 of record JAOXYF010000019.1, read on the forward strand.
TATATCAATCTAATTACGTCTGATAATTTATTGCCATTACCATTAAATGATTGGTAATTGTTTACAGTAAACACTGCACAAATATTTGTATTAAATTGTGGAGGTGATTGTTATTCTTTATTAGTATATTTGTTATTGTGAATTTGCATACAGTAATGACTGGTGTGATATAAATAGAATTGATTTTGAGATTCAGACATTTAAATCAGTTTGATTGTCAGTGGTCAAACTGCCAATCTTCATTTCATTGATTAAAAATCAGGTAATACAAAGACTGTAAAAACTCACTGTGATGTCATGACTTTCCTATATAACTGACAAAAAATTCAATGGTTATTTTAAAAGCAACGTTTTTTTTTTGTCCCAACCTAATTGTAATTCCCTTTGGCAGCTCGCTGTGAAGATGGACTTGCTAACGACTGTGTCTCCATTTTGAGACTGCTAATTGAAAAATTAGAAATCACTTATTGGCAGTAGAAACTGGTAATTAGAAAAGGGAAGTGAATGGAGATTTCTATTAATAAACTGATCTATCTCTCTAACATGCTATCTCCAAATGCTCTGAAATAATTTCCCGAGAGAGAGAGAGAGAGAGAGTGCGTGGAGTGCAAACATGGCCTCCTCAGTCTCAGCCATGGGGTGAGTCAGGTCCAAACGTCTGCTGCATGTTACAAAGCCGTGGAGCTGTGGCACTGTACTGTGGACTCGTCGTTACTGTCTGGTGCTGGAGCTGTGGCAGTATACTGTGGCCTCGTGGTTACGGTCTGACACTGGAGCTGTGGCAGTGTACCGTGGCCTCGTCGTTACGGTCTGACGCTGGAGCTGTGGCAGTGTACTGTGGCCTCGTCGTTACGGTCTGACACTGGAGCTGTGGCAGTGTACCGTTGCCTCATCGTTACG
>JAOXYF010000019.1:804030-816530 GCA_028565775.1 Sternarchorhynchus goeldii
GTCTGACGCTGGAGCTGTGGCAGTGTACTGTCGCCTCATCGTTACGGTCTGACGCTGGAGCTGTGGCAGTGTACTGTCGCCTCATCGTTACGGTCTGACGCTGGAGCTGTGGCAGTGTACTGTGGCCTCATCGTTACGGTCTGACGCTGGAGCTGTGGCAGTGTACTGTGGCCTCGTCGTTACGGTCTGACGCTGGAGCTGTGCACGGGGGCGGAGGGAGATGTCTTCGTTAAGCGGTGCCTCTAACTTCAAGGATGGTAAAATGAAGATGTCAGCGGAGATAAATTAGGATGATAGCGATGGCTTGCAAACCATCCGTTATATTGCCTGTGTGTGTGTGTGTGTGTGTGTGTGTGTGTGTGTGTACAAATGCTATTGTAGATCTATGGGATACCTCGAGCTGTGAATGTATGAAGATCTATAGGGGCAGCTTCTACATCATTATTAGGACAATAGTCTAAATGATAAATGCTGGGTTTATATTATCTTCTGATTCAAACCAAACGTTCATATGAGTTTTTATGTTCATTTTGGCTGATGGAGAGAAATGACATAAAGTCTGTCATAAGTTTAAAGTCTGGTGTTTTTAAAGTCACCAGAGTGACATTGACATTCACATCTACACACTCATATGAACCATACTAATAACTCCAGATAGCTGATAATGCAATATTTATTGCACTGAATTATCTCTTAAAATTGAGCTCTGGGTAAGTCACCCTAATCCTTCTCATTTCCTTAGAGTGCATGGTACTCTTTAAGCCCTGAATTCCTCCAGACACAACATGGATTTACTATTTTCTCCCATCCCTGGGTAATCAACATGACTAACACGTTTATCAACCGATTACACCAGCACACACACACACACACATGCATACACATGTACACACACACACATGCACACACACACACACACACACACATACTCTCTCCATGAATGACAGGTGGGTGCCAGGGAGCCCTGCTGATGCCTGATTGGAGAGGGTGGGGCCGAGGGCGGGATTAGAGCGTTGTGGGTGCCAATCACTGAATATGATGATCCATTTACGCTCTTTCAGTATTAGTTCTGACACAGTGACTGTAGTGCCTAATACCCACTAAGATTTAATATTAACCTTTTCTCTAATGAGAGAAAAGGTAGGAGAGAGGAAGAGAAAGGGAAATAGCAAGGGGGGGATAAAGAGAGGAATGTGGAGAGGGGAGAGAGAGACAGAACAGAGTGAGAGAAAGAGACCTTTTGCCACACTTCTCACAGAACTGACAGAGAAAGCTGTCAGCCTCTGGTTGTTCCAGGATAGGCATGGGGTGTAATTACACAGTTATTCAGGCTGAATCAATCAGAACACAGTCTCGTGCCCTGCTAATGAAAATATATTCACATGGTCCTGATGAAAAAGGAGATTGTCATTATATATTGCCTTTGTATGAAATCTGAGAGAGAGAAAGTATTTTTCTGTAGGTGAAGTGTTACCTGGGACTCTGTTGACTTCTCTAAAATGTGTGTGTGTGTGTGTGTGCAAATTTTGTTTAGCTCTTTGAGGGGAAGAAGAAAACATAAAAAAACGACATTGTGGTTGAGATCTAAAATATTTGGTGACGTGCATGACTTTTGGCTTTCTGGCTAAGATTTATAGGTGGAACTGACTGATCAGGTCAGGGTCAGAACTATTGACACTTTCTTTGAATGGTATTCTTGAAAAAGGGTTGTCAGTCACAATCTCTCTCACTCGCTGTTACTGTTTGAAGTTGGCTAGCTAATGCCAGGATCAGACTACAGGAAAGGGTGTTTTTGTCTTTGAAAAAGGTCACGGTGTCAGATTAGGCAATCACAATGGCTTGCTAACCACACACTTGAAGACTCTGAAAAGGCTCTAAAAAGACTCTGAAAATACAATAGTCTGACAACCTCTCACGTCTATAGACAACGTGTCATTAGTCACAGGCTATGGCTTTGCGAAGACTGGGGATCTTGGAGGGTCATTGCTCACAAGACTGAAACTAGATTCATTTTGAGATTGTTTCCCCGTCATGTTGGAATTTTACAAGACGTTTTTGAAAGTGGAGCAGAAGCAGAAGCAGAAGTTTTTGGCCCTCGTGTGTAGGACGGTTTGTTCTGAAGAAAACAGCTGATATTTTGGTGTTCTTGTCTTTTCCATGTACGAATGTGCAATCACAGTGGCAAACACTCGTGGTGCGTCTCATTAAATGCAGACCAAGCGTTGTTCACATCCTTTGCGTGGTTCATCAGAGAAAGGGGGTCAAGAAATTGTCAGCCTTGGCTACAGAGGCATGGAAACAGATTAAATTCACAATCTGCTGATGACAGAGTAAATCATATGGCAAAAAACAATATGTTCTGACCAATATGTTCATATTGCTTATTCGCCCCTCCAGTAATTCAGGAGAACATCACAAAAAAACAGTCCAATGGAAGTTAAAATCAGACACTGGGACATACCACCATAAAACCACCTTAAAACTGATCTGTCCAGGTGAGCTTTGGAATCCTTTTACATACACTAATGAGCTATCCATTAGTTTCATTCATTGATAGAAATTTGTGCTATGAATTGTAAAGTATATTAAAACTTCATATATTAAATACGTTTACATTATTTTGACTTCAATTTGACTTTAGCTTTATTTATTAAATATATTTACATTATTTTTTCATCTAATTGGTGTTTAGTCCTTCTCTGGTTCGAAGGGCCTGACTGCATGCTATTGATCAGATTATTGTGGCTCCTCCCCCTGCATTCAGTGGCACAGCTCCACCTCCTTATGATTACAGGGTACTGACAATCTCTCCCTTACAGTACTGTGCAAAAGTCTATGGCCACCATTAGATTTGCAACATACCTTGAAAATCGCTCTCACTTCATCTCTATATCTAAGCCTTTTATACTGGGACATACCACCTTAAAACCACCTTAAAAATGATTGTGACAATAAGCACATCTAGAAGTCTTTTGCAGAGACTGTCCTGAGGTGTTCTCAAGTAATCTCTTTTGGTATGTTATAACAGGCTTTAAGAGACTTGTAATTATATATGGCCATTTTACCGTTGCCAAATCAACAAAACAATGAACCTAATGGTTGCCTAAGACTTTTGCATAGTACTGTATCTTCATTATCTGAGATGTTGGCCGTAGCCACAGATTTCTGCTATCGTAGTAGGCACATTTCACGACAGTTCAATCTTTCTCTAAGCTAATATTCTTTTGAAAATATGTCACAATGTCATGATACAGTATCAGCAGTGGTATCAATGTAATGTTACCAGATGACGCATCTGATCCTGAGTGCTGATGATAAGTACTGACACCCTGTACAGATATCAAGTACTGATAAAGAGTACTGATACACATTTCTGATAATGACAATACCTGCTAACGCCCAACACTGACACCCAGCACTACAAATACTATAGCTGCAGCCCTGCAACCATGCATTTCCAAATCCTGCAGCTGAGCCTGGTGTTCACTTTCTTTGAAAACATATTTTAGCAGATATATTTGCACCCACATGCCTAAAAGCAGGACAGCCCATCTGGTATTTACCAAGGCTGCCAAATGGCCCTTCCGCCCCCTGTGAGTGTGTGTGTGTGTGAGTGTGTGTGTGTGTGTGTGTGTGTGTATTTGTGCCTATGCCAGACACAAAAGCTATATTCCCAAAATGAGAAAAGCTGATGTCCACTGAAGCAGCAGATTGAGCTCCACCTCAGATCTTAGGTGATCTTATATATTTTTTCAAAAATATTCTAAAATTAAAATTTCCAAAAAGTTCCTAAAATTAATTTTTTTTTGCTAAATCTCAGCACAAAATCCCAAAACATTTTATCCAGGTTGCACAAATCCATAATGAACCCAGATACCACCAACCTGAACAATATGGGAAATAATCATGGGAGTTATCTTAAATAAAATAATTATTCTGATTATTGTGTTTTATTTTAAGTGAGAAGAAATTAGAGCATCATTTCTGTTGTCAGGTTATGGAAAGTATGCACGGGGTTTGACATTTTGAGTGCTGAATGAAATTTGGGTTTAAAAAACTGGGAAAAATAAGCAGAAGGTTGCACTGGATCTATCATTATCAGCCCTGCCTCACTGGAGAAAAACAGCCTAGAACATTCTTTATATACAGCAGCAATTCACACAATCGAAATACTGGCATCTGTTCAAACAGAGTTCCAAAATTGCAATCGTGTTCTAGACTGAACTCAGCTGAAGGCGTAGAATTAGGAATTTTAGAACTCAAGGTCTGCGTGAGATGAAAGCGTCACGGGGACTGGAGAGTGTCCTCACTGGTTGCCCTAGGCGACACTTCGCCACGGCGATGAATGCAGGTGGTAAACCGATCCTGGCACCTTTCCAAGCTAACGTTAGGAGAGACTGTCCGAGGGTCCGATCCATCAAGGGCACACATCCTCGCACTCCTGCAGCAGGAACTCTGATAGATGGATGTCTGGCAGTGTGCCTGCTCATATAAAACAGCAGGTTCCTCTACCACATCGTGGCCATCTTCCTCCATGGATCAATACTAACTCATTCTGGAAGGTGAGGATGGTTTATCCTGCTTCTGGGTGTTCCTTGAGACTCAGAACCACTGCTGCGGTGAAACTGATACTGTTGTGGCAGCTGTTGGATGGTTTCAAAATTATACACTCTCATTTCTTTGGATGCACATTGCTAACAGTCTGCTGAACCTCCTTTTTTCCACAAAATGCTGCACACATCGGTGTATTTGTAGCTGTGATCGATCATTCCCCTTCATCCCAAAGATGCTTGCAAGGGCTGAGGTTCTAGGGCTGAGGTCTGAGGTTCTAGGGCTGAGGTGTGAGGGCTGAGGTTCTAGGGCTGAGGTGCTAAGGCTTAGGTTCTAGGGCTGAGGTGTGAGCTGGAAGTCGTTCCACTGTAGCCATGAAAGGATGAATATGGTTGGCAGCAGGCTTGAGACACACCACTGGTCAGTGGGTGCCAGGGGTCAGAGTTCGTGCCATGAAGACTTCAAAAATACATGTAGATGGTTGTAGAAGGTTGTTGCTGAAATGGCATGTATGCCTTCTGGAGGCATGTACTGTACATTTCCATAAATATCAAATCATATCATATTAAACCTGTGTCAAGAGTCAGTTTCTGTCACTGCTTGAACAGTCTTGTTATTCATTATGTTCATCAGCATGTCTTAACTCGTGTTCATAGCCGTCAATAGGCTGTTATGCAGCACTCTGATTAAAGGATGTGTGTTTACTTCATAATGTTTAATGATCCAGTTTGGCACACAGATTAGCTTTTGCTGCTAAGCAACTGAATCGGTACGTGTGCCGTTGGATGTGTTTGTGCATTTCTGAATGTATGTTGATTCTCATCAAACTTGTGCAAATATTCGTGCCAATTTGACCTGATAAGGGACTTAGCATCTTCACACGATCCTCACCACTACCACACACACACACACACACACACACATATATAATTTCAGACTCCATCTGCTATCTTATAACCCCAAAGAAATTCTCAACATCATGTGTTTTTAAGATCTGGCTCTGTCAAAAAGCAAACAAACAAACTACCCCCCCCCATCTTAAGATGCAGCATGGTTCTCAAAAACAAAAATGGTGTTTTTAAAAAAAAAAAAAAAAACTGTACAGGAAAACTGTCCTTCAATACTTTACGTGTGTATTTATTTCTTTGTACATTTTCACCCGCTGCTGTGACGGTTGGCCGGGCGTGCAGTCTGGTTGCCGTGGCGCAGTGTGGTCTGGCCCACAGGCGCCTTTCATTACGCCGTTGGCTGTCGTCCCTGCACCCCCGCCGGCAGACCGGACCTCGGCCCCTGTGATCCGGGTCTCCTCTCCTCCGCGGCCCGTCCGAGCCCCGGACCGGCCGACCCTCTGTCCCTCTGAGAGCGGACCGGCGGGAACGGCGAGGCGGGAACGTCTGCAGGAGAAGGGAAGAGGCACAGCAGTGAACAAAATTAGGTGGGGAATTTAAAATGTGCTCAGCCGGATGGACTCACGGTGACAGATGTATGTGTGTGTGTGTGTGTGTGTGTGTGTATGTAATTAAGGGAACATAGGAAGTGAAGTGAACTAACTTGGCTTTTATGATTATGGCTCTGTGCCTTATCGGACATGCAAGAGTTTTTGGCCTCTCCGTGCATTTTGAACAGGATCAGGTGGACAGAAGATTACTGGAGATCTAACGTTTACCGTGAGCTGACGAGTACATTGCATTACCACGAATCCCTAGCTTGTGATGCATTTTGGGAAATTTTATGTAATCCAATCCAGGAATTAATACCTCTAGGAATTAATGCATTGAATGGTGTTTCTTCAGTCACGGAGAAGTGGAGCATGAAATCATGTTTTCCCCTCCAAGGACTCCATACCTGACCTTTTTTTTGTTGTTGTTCTCATTTGCGGATTGCATGTGTTTACATGGACAAATCCGGTCAGGTAGAAATGAGAAACGGTTTCATGTTTAAACATAGTGCAGTTCAAACAGGTCTGTTACTGTCCAAATCTGTCACCCTGTTTCCAGTCCTGCTCCCAATCCAGACTCTAAGCAACAAAGACAAAAAAACCCCAGGATGCACCTGCTGCTTGAAGACAGCTTGGATTTAACAACGGAGTTCCTAAATGTATCTTTCGCCCATAAACTCCCCTCCACCCACCCCTGCTCGAATATCCACGAAGGTCTTGAACTGCCAACGCTGTCAGATTAAAATCAAACCAATTCCATGACCATTTAGAAATATGAACCTTTCATGTCACCGAGCAAAACCCAGGCTTCTTCAGCTGAGTTTTTTTCCCCTATTATTCTGTTCTCACTTCACTCCTGACTTTTTTATTTTCTTCTTCTGTCACTGCTTCTCATATCTGACGCCCTCCAGACGTTCTTTGGCTGGCCGCTGTTTCGGACTGACGGAGAGAGTGAATGGAGCGTTTATCAGCGACGGGGCAGGCGGGAAGGCAGCGTCTTTGCTGTGATAAGGCATGTGATCCTCTCTGGGTTCTTGGATGCCTGTCGTCACTCAGGTAATAGACCTGTCAACACATACACACACACAGCTACCAGAGATGGCCCACGAGGGCCAGTGCAATATGCTGCTGACTCCCAGGAACACACACACACACACACACACACACACACACACACACACAAACACACAGCTTTGTGTCTGACTGGGTCAGACAAACCTAATTTAAATGTGTGTCTGAGATATGAACAATAACCAAGTCTGAAGGGGCATCTGTAATGTGTGTTTGTGTGTGTGTGTATGTGTGTGTGTGTGTGTGTGTGTGTTTGTGTGTGTGTGTGTATGTGTGTATGTGTGTGTGTGTGTGTGTGTGTGTATGTGTGTGTGTGTGTGTGTTGTGTGTGTATGTGTGTCTGTGTGTGTGTGTGTGTCCCATATTGCTATGCTTGAGAAGACCAAACTTTGTCACACAATATAGTGATATGGTGCAATGTTACGAAATTGTGTATAATGTAGGGTACCACTGGAGGGTATGGAACATATTCAGTACATTAGTCCTTATTACAGGAAAATACTGTTTTCTTCCAATTTGGTTGAATTAATAAAGGCAAAACTTCAAAACAACTTCACAGCATGTGCACAACAGTAAAACAGTAATAGCAAGGTTTAAACAACAGCTCACTATAACTGTAATTCAGGTATTCAATAATACCAATAAAATCAACTGACAGAAACAGAAAGACACAACTGAGCAACATGCCAGTAAATGACCAGTAAATGACCAGTAAATAACCAGTAAATGACCAGTAAATAACCAGTAAATGACCAGTAAATGACCAGTAAATAACCAGTAAATGACCAGTAAATGACCAGTAAATAACCAAGCTGCTCTGTGAGTTTATTAACATGGAACAACAATATATAATGTGTGTGTGTGTGTGTGTGTGTGTGTGTGTGTGTCCACGTGCGCGTGTTCTTGCTGTTGTCCATGTGAAAGCAGGAGCCTGAACCAGGGCCCGTCCTGCTCGTACCCTCTCAAAATAATACCGATGGATTCCAAGAGCAGAGGCCATGGATGCTGCAAATAACGGTAAAACCCTTCTGAGTGCAGGTGAAGTGAGAGAACAGAAGAGATGGTGGACAGGGTGACAGGGTACAAGCCTGAGGGAGTGCAGTGATGCTCAGCACAAGAGCCCTTCTGAAGGGGAGAGAGAGAGAGAGAGAGAGAAGGAGAGAGCAAAATAAAAGAGTGAAAGAGGGAGAGAGAGTGAGAGTAAAAGAGATTGCGAGGGAAAATATCTTGTAGAGCCTGAGGTGAGGAACATTAGAAGTGCTTCGGCACAAGTATCTCTGTAAAAATATCAAAATTTCGTATAAAAATCTCCAAAAACAATCAAAAGCTGACTCTTTAATGGGATGATATATGCGAAAATGAAAGTAAATCAGGAAAACAAATTAAAAAGCGAAACGCTACCCTGAATCACAGCTCCGATCTGGTGCACGATTTAGACGTTAAACATACACGAGAGACAATCTCTAACAAAATACCGAATCAGTGAGTGACCGTAACCTTGTGGAGAGCAAAAGATACCAAGTGATGAAAGTCTGTGTAGGCATTGCAGTGTAATGGAAATTCTTGGAATTTTCGGAAGATGAAATACAATTTTCCCTCTATAGCCCATTATTATATAAATTGACAAGAGACACATTTAAAAAAAAAAATTAGAAAATATGAACAAAGCCTCTTGCGCTCTGATCGACTCCCCGTTGTGAGTAAAAGTTTGAGACCACCGCAGTGAGACATGTCTCCCAATTAACCATCATGTTAGGACAGATGTTTAAGAAATTCCTTCCTTGTTTGAATTTCCAAAACCAAACGAGGTTGGCACAGCATTTTTTCACTTATCTGTATGGTTTTTAAATGTGTTTTTGTTATATATATAATAAATCTTTTACAGTCATTCTAATAAAGTATATCCATTAAATAAAACTGAAATAAGAATATATAGATGGAATGAGGGAGGAGAGAGTGAGTGAGAGAGAGAGAGAGAGAGAGAGGAAGACGGAAAGAAAGCAAAAGTATATGAGGAGAGAGAAAGAGAGAGGAGAGAGAAAGAGAGAGAGATAAAACAGCTGGTGCAGCCTGAGGTGAAGGCTCAGAACATTCTGAGAGCTTCAGAAGAAGCAGAATTTAAATGTACCAGCCGAGTTTCACCATCCACCTAGACACAGCTGGCCAGACTGGAGTTCGTCCGGCGAATGTGGTGTAAGATAACCCTGCCAGACCCCTGCCAGACCGGTGTGTTTAAGAGCTTGTACCATTAAGCTTCATTACTGAATGCTCTGACTGCATGTTTGTAGAAATTTACATTCAATTGCAAAGCGTATGGAAAGTCATCACATATTTGTAAATCTCCTGCACATAGAAAAATCCCTGTAAAATAAGATCAGGACCATTGAGGTTCCGTATTTTATGTGGTCGATGATTTAAATGGGAAAAAAACCTTTCCAGGTTCTGCTTCTATGATGCGTTACACATATACATCATTTTAGATGCTGATGGCAACGTGGATCAACGTGGTGAGTAACAGAAGTGATAGAACATCGGAGCGTTCCTGCTCCCCATCTACACTCCGACAAACACCCACTACCGAGACCTACTTGGGTGGCCAAAGGAAGCTACCAGCACATGATTCAACAAAGAGGAGATTATTAGCAATGTTGGGTTGGGGATGGAACCAGGAGGAAGGAAGGAACAGAGGGAATAGAAAAACAAATGACATCTCATCTACAGTGTGAACCAGCTCTGGCTATGAGCAAAAAAAGTAAAGGCAACATTGCGGTAGGGTTGCCAGAAAAGTTCAAAACACAGGTTGCCTGCACTCCACCCTGACATTTTTAGCATGTAGAACTGCTGTTTTCTGTCGAATTTTTCTGTTGGGAGTCGAAGAAGTGTCTCGACAAACAAGAAGAACACACGCACAGAAATGACACAAGCAAACGAGTATTAGCAATTAGTAGCTTGTGTCTGATTGGCTGGAGGGAATCTGGAAGAAATCAGGGCTAATGATGATTCACAGGTAATTCCTCCCACACACACATCTCCCATGCCACCTGCCAGCATCGGTCTGGAGTGTACAAAACTCTTGTTGTGTGGCACGACTAAATAAACTAGTTGTAAATAACTGGAGTGAATGTCATACATGCCAAAACGTGACCCCCCAGTGTTGGAAGGTTGATGTGCTCTCAAGCAAGCCTTTACTCAAGACGAATAACTCATTTCCATTTGCAACCCCAAGTTACAATCAAACTTCATTATAGTTTGATCTCATAACAGAATATTTATGGAAACTGAGATAAAATGTCAGCTCGTAGTGAATGTATACAATTACTTAGATTTGGAACTCCATCATAATAAAGATGCCTGATTGCAATTTGAAAGTTATATGCCACTTATAAGGAACAGCAAGTAAAACACCTCAGCGGACTAGTTAAATGTTATCAGATATACTGCAGTAAACTTTTCTGGTTCCCGTAGAAACACACTTCGAGCAGTTTCCGTGGCGACCGCTGTCGGTGCGTCTCGTTCGGCGTCTATGCGTACGGCCCGCCTCGTTTCACTGGCTGGCTGAGGAGTGGGGCGTGCGGGGCGCAGCGGGTGAGCTTGGCGGGGAGGCCAGAGTAGCATCCGGCTACAGTGTGCCCGCAACGCCCAACCGGGGGCGTCTGCCGGACCGCCCACGGAAACCTGCTGCTGCCAGCAACGGCAGGGAGATAGAAAAGTTTCCTGGCCGGGGGAATTGGTGAGGGGAGGGGTGGGGGGTTTCTGGTTCTACCAATGGGACTCCTTTTCTCTTCTAATATGCAGATTTAGCTGGACCTACTCGTGGGCACAGGTCCCAGTACGGGTGGGGGAGGGGTCCCGTTTGGAGGCTGCGTTAAAAAGGACACTGTCATACTTATCGGATCGTGTGTACGTGAACAAAAGGGCGAAAGGTGAGCCTGTATTCACGAGAACGTCGTGTCATTGAAGCTTGAATGCTAAAGCTATACTGTGAGCTTGTTGCTAACCTTCCACGTTCTCTCTGTTTCCTGATTCAGTCTCTAGTATTTCATATTTCGTATTTACACACTTTCCATAGCATCTACTACCGCTATTGTTTTCTATATCTTATCTGCTATCACAGTGTCTGGTTGATCGGGTGTATATGTATGTATCTTGTGGGTGCCTTGGAATTGAGTTTCTTATTGAGTTTGTTATGGACTGTTTATGACTTTTTGTTACTGTTTGTTATCAGTGCCTCTGCTTTTCTCTGTTTTACGTTTTAGTGGATCATGTACACTCTATTGCCAAAAGTATTCGCTCACCCATCCAAAAGACTGTGCACCAGTGCACAAATCAAGGTCCATAAACACATGGAGTCTGGTGTGGATGAACTTGACTGGCCTGCACAGAGTCCTGACCTCAACCCGATAGAACAACTTTGGGATGAATTAGAGCGGAGACTGAGAGCCAGGCCTTCTCGTCCAACATCAGTATGTGACCTCACAAATGCGCTTCTGGAAGAATGGTCCCCATAAACACACTCCTAAACCTTGTGGACAGCCTTCACATAAGAGTTGAAGCTGTTCTAGCTGCAAAGGGTGGACCAATATCATACTGAACCCTATGGATTAGGAATGGGATGTCACTTAAGCTCATATGTGAGTCAGGGTGAGCGAATACTTTTGGCAATATAGTGTAGGTAGAGGACATATCACCTTGTTAAAAAATACCAGCATATATCGACCTCACCTGAGTAGTTAGCATTAAGCAGATCTGAGGTGCTTCTTTCTTTGGCCTTGACAGGTGTCAAGCGTGTCATAGATAGATTACAAGTCAAATATAAACTCATTTGAATGGTAATTCGATGTTTGGCTTCATGAACTGGCTTTGTAAACTTCATGAATTGACTTCATGTAGTAGTCCTTGCAATTTACTTCTCAGAATTTAATTACAAAAACACATGGTACTAAAATCCAGATGCAGGGGCTGAGAGCCTTGATTAAACAATAGTTGGACCCAGACTCTACTGTGGTAGAGACTCTACTCTACTGTGGTAGAGTCTCACAGTCTCTACTGTGGTAGAGACTCTACTGTGGTAGAGTCTCAGCTGTGGTGAACGATACTAATGTAGCAGTGGAAAGGCCAGAGACAGAGGGATTTGGGGTCCTTTCAGGTTTGTGAATGTCCTTTGGGGTTCATTGTGAATGTCCTTTGAGGATGACTGTGAATGTCCTTTGGGGTTCATTGTGCATGTCCTTTGGGGATGACTGTGAATGTCCTTTGGGGTTCATTGTAGTTCTGGGCTGCAGAGCTCTACCAGTCTGTGGGGGGGTCATAACCTCAGATATGATGGATGCTACTAAGTGCAACCCTGGCATTTTATTGTAAAGTTTTCTAATATTCAAAAATTTTATATCAATCTTTCTCTGTCATCGCTTCTCAAACATGTATGCATACTTCCTAGAAG
>JAOXYF010000019.1:821530-831754 GCA_028565775.1 Sternarchorhynchus goeldii
TAGAACACACGTTTCTGGTGACATTTGCTTGTAGCAAGCAGGTTGTGTGCATAAAGGACCCCAATAGCTGCCCACCCGTCTGCCTGCCCCGGCCTGAGCCTGCCTCCACACCAGTGGAAGTGTGGAAGTGAACACACCAGAATTACTTGCGCTTTGTAGATACATTAATACCAAACAGGAGGGTGAAGGTGGACCTCTGGTAATATATATACAGGCTTTCATCTAAGAACTTGCTTTTGCTTTCTGACAACCTCCCCTACGTGGTCTCTCCTTCAGCAGCAAGTCAATCCCCAATGAGAATGAGATCTGCCTAAAACGAACAGCAGGCAGGAAGAGGAAACCGACCATTTGCCAATAAAGCCCTGCACGCTGGAAAAATTATGTGGGCCTGGAGTGAGAAAACAGAGAGAGAGCGAGAGCGAGAGAGAGAGAGAGAGAGCGAATGAGAGAGAGACAATGACAGAATGAGAGAGAGAGAGAGCCAGGGCAGGAGAGAGAACAGACTGGGCCTGCCAGACCTTTCAGTGTGAAGGCATAACAGCTCTCATTTCATTGGAAAACTGCAGACAGAAAAAAACGAGAAAAAAAAATATTTTAGCACAATTGCAATGATAAGTGAACCACTGAGCGTTTATATTTACTGCGACAAAGACAGCACTTTTTTAAGACAAGGGGGCGGATGAGAATGCAACGTCAGTTGTTTTGGACAACAACATTGCCATCTTGTGGCCATGTAAAGCACCGTAACATATGGTGTGCCGCCAAATTGCGTGACATTCAGCCACTAGGTCACAGCAAGGCTCCAGCGTGAGGGCTGCAGGCCACATGACTTTAATGTTCTGGACTGCATTTCTCAAGCGAGATGAAAACCCATTTATGATATCCATGAAAACACTGTAAATCAGTAGGAGGCATGAGAAACCAGTACGATGACATCAGAAAAACATAAAATTATAAGTGGATAATGTTTAGCTGAGATTTATTATTAACCACTGCTGAAGACTACAACACATGCAGTGTTAATTCAGTGGTGTGTGTGTGTGTGTGTGTGTGTGTGTGAACATATGTGTAGACTGCAAACACTACATTGTTGGGAGAGTTTGCAGTAGATCCACACACACACACACACACACACACACACACACACACACACACACACACACACACACAGCTCTCACTCCCTCCAACTCCCCATTCATCCCTCTGTCCAAACGCCTCCATCTCACTACCAAACCCCATATCTCACTCCCCTCTGCACAATCCATTACAGGAGTTACCTGAAGCCATGAACGTGCTCATGATACCTTCTCCCCGGGCAGATGCACACAGAGAGGGTCGATCTAGCACATAACCTGGCTGTGTTCATGCAGGCACTGGGTGTGTGTGGAGGGCAAAGTGAAGTTGCTCGGTTCTTTGCTCTGATTGGCTCAGCTGTAGAGCAGAGCCCTGGCGGTACACTTTAAAGCCCTCATAAAGCACTGCTGTGCTGACACATCACATATGCACCCAGCCACGGACAACACACACACACACACACACACACACACACGTACATGCATGTGCACACACATAGATAGACATACACACACACACACACACACACACACACTGGAACTTTTTTTTTCACTCTGCTATTACAGGCTATTTTCTTGTGTCAGTCAAAAGGCAATGGAAAATCCAGCAGATGCCTGTGGAACGCGTGAACCGGTTCAGCGTCAGCGACACCAGGGACGGACGCCTTCCACAGCAAAAGCTCCATCCAGCGAAACTTCACGTGAGACGGCCGGGGTAGGTTTTGAATAAACGTTAACGACCGACTGTAGGCAAGATCCAGTACGGAGCAGAACGGAGCGGAGACCAGCTGCGGCAGCTGGGAACAAAACAGCGCTCCAAGGACGGAGTCGGAAAATAACAGCAGAAAACACTGGAGGAGAAATATCTCCGGCAGCGAGGTGCGGTAAGGTCGTGTTGCCCTCAAAGGAGAGAAGTTGGCCAGCAGCCCTTGTCTTACCTGCGATCTTGTCCCCCTCCATAGTCAGACACGCACACCCTCCGCAGCCACATGGAGTCTCTGCTCTTCTTGTCCAATCGTTGTTGTTTTTTTCCCTGGACTTCCTTTAGCTCTCCCCCACGGCACTGCTGCCTCACACACTCACTCTCCCTCCCTCACATGCACCCTTTCTCTCTCTCTCTCTCTCTCTCTCACACACACACACACACACACACACATACACACACTTCCTTTCCTTGTTTGAATTTTTTCCTTGTGCTGTGATAATGACTGTATCCAGGATTATAGCATACCCATGTGCTGATCATATGGAGTTTTTTCTTTTTTTCCCCTTTTGTTGCTGTTGGTTAACTCTCTCTCTCTCTCTCTCTCTCTCTCTCTCTCTCTCCCTCCCCCCTCAATCTCTCGCACTCACTCTTTACTCTCTGACTTTACAGAGACACTGAGGCAGCTTTGTATCTGAGATGGAAACTCAAGACCATGTGATGTGAACTCCTCTTCCCAAAATACTTCTCAGTGGCTTGAGGAATCCTGTACAGCCATTAGACTGTGGCTGGACACCACACTCTTCCTCAGGGTTCTGTACTGTGGGTGTTTTAAAGCAGCCAGGAAACATTGTGAGGAGAAAACTAGGAGCACATGAATCATCTGCTCCAAGCAGCACCAAGTAAACCAACCATCTGAAAACACACAAACATTTTCATACATTGTCTCTCCATGTTTAAAGTCTATGTTTAAACTAGTGCACATAATTGGCATTAATAACTCAAGCAGAGCAAATCTAGCTGTTTCTAATGAGGACGTAAGTTCACGGGGGTCAAAGGTTGTTTGGTGAGTAGGCGGATGGAACCCAAACACACCCAAGAGTAAAGAGCAGGCGGAACACACACTTACGTGAGTGTGAGAGGGACACACTGCTCTGTTTTTACCCCAACACAGCGCCCCTTTAACACACAGGCCTGAGAACTGCTGCCTCAGATCAATGCCGCCCTTCCTCTCCTCTTACAGAGAATAATCAACCAGTACACTGATCTGAGCTCAACATTCTGCACTCATAATTCAGCTGCCGCATGTCAGCTCAGCTGTTTTCCCTGCTATTTTAATGAAGTAAAAGCAGCAATATAATCGATTTGATATCTTCTGCCTTCCTAAAATACAAAAGGCTATTCATAGCACAAAGATGAACCTTTCTAACTTGAGCACTGATATATTTGGATCTTTCATGCACAGGGGGCAGGATGCAGCTTACACTGTACACTGCTGTACTTGTCTTAAAGAAAAAAACATCTCTTAATGATGCCCAAAGGCCTAAGTGCACAGAGGAACAATACTGTCTCTATGAGACAGCCTGTATCCACACCCACTGTCAGCTCCACCCATTTTTACATCCACATACAAATGAAGCACCATCAGAGTGTCACTCTATTACAGACTGTGCTGTAAAGGCCACCACATCCTGACAACAAACATGTTATATGTTATACACTTCAATAAACAGGCAAAAACAAGACTAGCTGTATAAGGCTGAACCATTTTGAGTTTTTATTTTTACCATCAGGGGAGAAAACCCCAATGTTCATGGTCTATCTGCACAGAACACCATCAGCAGTGAACCATGACACAAACATTGTTAAGATATTAGCACACCTTGTCACACCTACTGCAGAAAAGCACAGGCTCACTAGCACCACCTGCTGGACAGGAATTATCTGGTTTAGCTGAAAGAACTCAGTGTAAGTATCCTTGAAGCAGTAAGGGCAATACTGTAACATGTCTAATGTATTTGATACATCAGATGTAAAACTTCAATAACGTTCTACTTGAGAATGATTCTAATTTCTTCCAACCTGTTATTGCTCTCATTCGTGGTCAAAACTGTAGAACAATTGGTTTTACTATAAGTGTCCCTTCAATTCAAGGAAAAGAATCATGTGGGCACCTGCCAGACTAGAACAAGGCTGATTTTCCAGTGAAACCACTCTTTTGGCATTTTACCACAACAGTCTGAAAGACATTTGCCTTAAGACTTATCTGCTGCTTTTATTAAACTGTAAATCATCAGTTCACACTTTCCAGCTCTGGTATCAGGAACTGCGCACTCCTTTGGCTCTTGTGTTACCTTCAAAGCTGGCTGTACGCGGTAGCCTGCACATAACCTGGAGAGGAGCAGCATCAAGGCAGTCTGGAGAGGGTCATTTTCAATTCCTCATGATCTCACAACTGGGGTTCCCCAGCAGTCAGTTCTGGGTCCATTGTTTTTTTTACATGTATACAAACATACTGGCCTCCTCTTCTTTTCCGTGCTTAGTTTCCTACCTCTTACAAAAGTCTTACTAGCCAGACTATGAAATACATGTGCATAAAGTCTGAACTATGTTGTTTCTTGGCAAGATTAAGAATCACCCACACTGACAAGAAGGGACCTTCTGACTACCATGTCTAATGAGCATCACAGACTATTGTGTGACAGTTAGGGGTGGTCAGGTCTATAACAGTTAGGGTGGTCAGGTCTATAACAGTTAGGGGTGCTCAGGTCTATAACAGTCAGGGTGGTCAGGTCTATAACAGTTAGGGGTGGTCAGGTCTATAACAGTCAGGGTGGTCAGGTCTATAACAGTTAGGGGTGGTCAGGTCTATAACAGTCAGGGTGGTCAGGTCTATAACAGTTAGGGATGGTCGGGTCTATAACAGTTAGGGGTGGTCAGGTCTATAACAGTTAGGGTGGTCAGGTCTATAACAGTTAGGGATGGTCAGGTCTATAACAGTAATGTAAAACAATATACAACTAACAAAATAGGAAAGCTGTCTAGCTTTTGACAGAAGATCGGCAATATATACTCAGAAGATTGGAATATAACTCTTTTCCTGTCCATTAGCTTTGAGTTGCTTTATAAAAGATGAGATGTTGTGAGCTACACTCACAGTGTAAAGATCACTATTAGATAACCAGCTAAAAGAGTATAATCAGATATCTTATCTGATATCTCTTCTTGAATGATTCTAATTTCTTCCAACCTGTTATTGCTCTCATTCGTGGTCAAAACCGTAGAACAATTGGTTTTAGTAAAAGTGTCCCTTCAATTCAAGGAAAAGAATCATGTGGGCACCTGCCAGACTAGAACAAGGCTGATTTTCCAGTGAACCAACTCTTTTGGCATTTTACCACAACAGTCTGAAAGACATTTGCCTTAAGACTTATCTGCTGCTTTTATTAAACTGTAAATCATCAGTTCACACTTTCCAGCTCTATTAGATAACCAGCTAAAAGAGTATAATCAGATATCTTATCTGATATCTCTTCTTGAATGGACACTCATCACCTGGCAGTTTTGACAAGACAGTACTTATATACAAACATTTCCAAAACTGGATCTCACCATCTACACTGACACACACATACTGATAAGAACTTCAGAGTGGCTCTACAGTACATTACCACCTAACCTTACTGGAGCAATTACACCCACAGAGCCTGAAGATTCCAACCAAGAGTAGGTCCCTGCCTGGCAACAAGTGTTATCCATATTCTGAATCCAAACTTTGGGAATTTTTGGACTAGACTGCAGCAACCCCTGCTAGCTAAAGTTCCTTGTTAAGCTCCTGCCTCTTTACAAAGCATCAAGAACACTCATGTGTCTCTCATGTGACCAACTTACTGAGATCCCTCCAACAGCCCTGAAGAGCTCAGCTCACAGTAAATACAAAACACTGGTCCAGAATTATGGAAAGGTAACTGCCCCATCTCTTAACTGCTGTTAGGACCCTAAAAGACAAGGATCACTTACATATATTCATCTTTGGAAATGTGCAAGCAATTTAGGTCCATACAAATCTCATAATTAGCTCCAGTAATTATGTTATTACACTTGGAAATGTTTATTTGCCCCTAAGTTACATTTACAGGTATCAAAGCCATATGTTCACAAAGCCCGTGGGAACTTTTCCTCTAGAGTTCTCATGTCGCTCTCGTGTGCCATTTAATTTTGCATCTTCCAGTTCTGGTAAGTGTGTTTCGTTCTCATATCTTCAGGTTGATCATCTGTCTGGTCTAGTCTAGGTTATAAATCCCATGTACCTCCACCACTTGAATGTTCTGGAATAAAAGTACCTACCAAAAGACTAAATGTGATTGTAACATCAAGGTTTTCTCTAGTTTTACTGTTTATAGCATAATTTTATATAGTTTATCAGTGTTATGATGACAGATATATAGACATGTACAATCCAGACTGACATGCCCAAGAAAAAAGTGTGGTCAGCTCTGAGAGATAAACACTCTTTGACACTGTCTCACTAGAACATTAGACTGCTTAGAGAGATACAGCTAATACGCAGACATTGTGCAGTAGACTACCCTTAAAGGCTGAGGTCCTGAGAGTGCATAAGTGTACTGTTGTTTATGGGGGTACATGGTCTTGCTGCAGCCAAGCCAGGCTCCACATCCACAGGCAAGCCCTCGTGGAGAGAAATGCAGATTCTGCAGAAACAGTTTATTCTTCACAATGGGAGAAGATGCTTCAGTGGTGAGGCATAGCCACAGTCAGTCTAACACACACTCACACACACGTACACACACACACACCCACACACACACACACGTACACACACACACACACACACACACGCCCCCCCCCCCACAAACCCATATAAACACTCACACACTCACCCATTCACCAACCAACCAACACACAAACACACACACACACACACACACACACACACGTCATTTGATTTCTCTTTGGTTAGCCAGCACTGTGTTGCTAACAGACACACATGCACATACACTCCTGATGTGTGCACACAACCCTCATCTATTCACATGTAGATGCACCCTTGCATGTGCACATGCCAACAAAAGCAGGGCCAAGAAAAAGTGTGTGTGTGTGTGTGTGTGTGTGAGACATTACTAAAAAGAGTGAAAGTCCCTTCAGAACAAAAGACTAATTCACAGGTATAAATCAGCCATTTTGCTCACAGGATCATTTGAAGACAAACTGTGACATCTTGTACTTCTTTGTGTGTGTGTTTGTGTATCTGTGTGAACTTACCAGCCCCACTGGCGCTAACAGAGTCTCCTCTCTCTAGTCTCCTCAGCCTGCCGCTGGTGGACCTGGTGATGCCTGCCAACACACACACAGCTGTCACTGCATTTCTCAGCACATTCTGTAGCAGGCAGAGGGCGTCAGTATAACGTCACTGTTCCCGTTCCCTCAGGTCATGAAAGCCCCTAAGCTGACAATGAACAAATTTCATTATGTACTGGCTTCTATGCCAACACTAACGCACCCTGACCCCAGTATACACACACACACACACAGAGACACACACACACATACACACACATCACAACACTAATGCACCCTGACCCCAGTATATAAACACACACACACACACACACACACACACACACATACGTACACACGCAGACTCACAACACACACAATACACACGCACACATTGGCACTCAAAGCATGCATTTTAACAACATGGCATTTTACAAAGGAACTACAGAAACCTCTGCAAAACCGCATCACTTTTGAAGTCCCAAAACTCTAAAAGCTAAACAAAACCCTAAGAAGAACACAAAGTCGTTTACTCAAATAAACAAATGAAAAAAGAAGAGCGTGCTGGATTCATAAGGTTTGTCACATTCCTGTAATACTCTAAGACTACTAAATTTCTAAACACACAAACCCAGCGAGATTTATACCTTTGATAAACGCACACACTCACAAACATGCACACGTACTTGATAAGACCTGTTCACCGCTTCACATGTTTCAGGCGCACCGCATGCACTTAAACAGAAAGTAAATTCACTCAGTGAATTATGGTGGCACAATCTAAAAGATCATGCAGAGTAAACTCAGTAGAAAAACAAGTTCTGTTGCAGAGACGGCTGTTGCCGTTCATGACCAGGCAGCAACCAGAACAGATATGTCAACCAGAAGAGACTGTGTTATGTCTGTGGGTGTGGGACATCTGAAAAATTCATCTGTGGTTTGAATTTACTCTACTGATAGATGCTTCCTGGTCATTAATATAATAGGAATTTCATTTGCTCAATTTTTTTTTTTTTTATTTGAGCAAATGTAGAAGGAAAAATAAGAGTTTCACCTTCTGCTCTTAGCTGAAGTTGCCAATAAAAGAACATCTGAAGAGAAAATGTCACAAACAACAAAGCAAAAGCTCTCCAGTGTTGATGAAGCTCTGATTTGGTTTTATATTGTTTGAAATGGCATTGCATCATTCGCATTAACATCCAAGAGGATTCATTCTGGCCTGATAAACAGCTGCCAGATGCTGAACTGGAACAGTGTGGCTAGTGAGCCTGCTGGCCCTTCCTGTGAAGGGTCTCCAGCTTTCTTTGGAGATGATTCTGCATTTAAGCAACGAGAAATGCTCCACAAATTCCCTTAGAACAAAACTCTCGTCAGTAGGCTCCCAAGTGAAAGATATTTATGTGAAAGAGACACCTGAGGTAATATGTGCGTTAGAAAAGGAACTGCTCCAGGAAAGTTCATGTCCACGGTGAAGATACAGCTACGATTCAGGTCTTTGTCACAGGGGTCAGTGAACTGACCTTAGAGGCAGCGGTTCCAGTGGCCAACAGAACATTACCTTGAAGATCAAACATGCTCTTTTAAAAACCAAACATTATTCATATCAACAGTGTGACTCAGCTTATTCCAAAACTGCTCTTAATCAAAACCCCATTAGTTAAAATAAGTGATCCTTTAAAAACACCCCTTAACAGAAATCAACAGCAAAGGCCACTGGCTGTGCATGCGCTTAGCGTGCCATACAGAGGGAGCTTTTCAGCTGAACAAACACTGTGGCGAAAGCTGAATTATTCCCTCTCGCTGATATCAAAGAACAACACCTCTCCATTCATGTCTATGTGCAAATGCAAAAAAAAAGGCTTGTTTTTTCATGTCCATTCCTCTGAGCCCAGTTAAACAAGTTCACAAGTTTCAAGGAGCCAGAGTCCATACTTTATCCCTTCTCTCAAGGCAATAGCTTGCATATGGACAGTAGGGAAATGTTCCTACCAATACTTTGGAAGAACAGATTTGTCCCTAACAATATTTGTGCTACCTTATATCATCAGGCTTTCCACTTTAGAAAGTAACATCAACTTAAAGTTAAACTTGTTAGCGTTAGCTAGCATTAACTAGCAGGCTAACCCTGGCTTCTGTTATCTGCAGGCTAGCAATAGGTTTCTATGAGGCGTAAACATAAAATGTTTCTATATCAAATGTGGACATATGAAATTATGAGTCTAATGTCAGTCTAGAAATTCCTTGAAAAGGTCACCATTAAGGAATTTGCTCGTATGGAGTTGGAAGCCCACATGCATCTTCAGCCCCTCCTTATGAACTGTAACTGGGGATGTTCATATTTGGTCATGAGTTCTTTGAAAAAACTTTACATCAAAACTAGTTGGTTTCATAAGACCCAATTCATTCAATATTTGCCTCAAAAATAACTGGAACCCCAAGTTTAACCATGTGTTTGTCTGTATCTTACTAATCGATTTTTTTGTGTGTCTCTTCCGATGCAGAAAATAAACCTAAACATTCACATAACTGCAAATTATCGCACGACTCTAGGACAGAAGGACGTCCCGACTGCCCGTATTTATGATGCAAACACAGAGGGGTGGTGCACAGGACCGTCTGCATGTGCTAAACAAGCAGGACAGACCATAAGCTGTGTCATTGTCCTGTGCCCAAATACAGGCTTCTCCACAGCTACGGTGACACACATAGCAGCTCTCCGAGAGAATTGGGACATGCTGTGTTGATCGTTGTGAAATATACGTGGGAAATTGGTGCTACGAACAGCTTATGCTCATTTCTACATTATTTTCAGTTGCTCCTGGTTGTTCTCAAGCAAGCTGTCACAAGTACATAATGGTTGCTGGTTATACTGATTCATCTGGGATCAGGTCAAAGGTGGAAGGCACTAAGAGTGTGAGTGAAGGGTCATGGGGGTGCAGTTAATGAAAAGGCCTCCACCATCATGATCCTAGCAGTAAAGGTGCCATTTGACCACTGTTTTTACAACACACACACACTCTTTAGCACTGCCCTAGTACAACACACACACACTCTTTAGCACTGCCCTAGTACAACACACACACTCTTTAGCACTGCCCTAGTACAACACACACACACTCTTTAGCACTGCCCTAGTACAACACACACACT